>VDFB02193867.1:730991436-731039280 GCA_007258455.2 Sequoia sempervirens | reverse complement strand
AAAGGGGAGCCGCCAGCCGAAGCTGCGAAGTGAGAAATGTGCAAAGCGAAAGATCAAAACCTGCCGGGAAGCCAAAAAATGCGGAGACGCACAGGTCAATACACGAATATGTACAAAAAGGAACCCAAAGGGAGCTACTTGAATCATTATTTCAACAACTTTTGGCGACTATCAGGGGCGTTTCAGATAAGGAACAGAGAACCCAAAAAAATCTCTGATTCCACAGACCAGAGCCTTCATCTATAGGGTGAATGAAGTTAGAGCTTGGAAAGTGCAGCCTGCAAAGGCACCCATTCACTTTCGGACGGCTTCGCCATGCTGCGCAAATTCTCTTGTGCCCCACGGAGATCAATAGCTTCCTTGTGAGGCAGCACCCCTGGCAGGCCAGCGCCTACTTGGATATGGAAAAGCAGTTGAGAGAGTGGATGAATGATTGCCTTGATATCTGTTGTTGTTGGGGGGCTGCCGAATTCCTTGAATGCCTCCGGATCGTTCTCCTTCTGTTTAATAACCTCCATAATTTGTGCAGCTGTGGTAATAGTGCCATCTTCAAGGAATGGAGATGGCAGTCCCAACTTGCCCAACTTAGATAAACTCCCCAGAATGCCATCCAACGCTTTATTTAGAAAAGCCGCCGCTGTCTTAGTACGCTGGAAAGCGGAGTGGCAATGAATGAATTTATTTGCCATTTGAGCAGCGGTGTCCCGATCTTCGATACCTGCCCCGGAAAGGATCTCGTCTGAGACCGAGTATAGCTTATTTAGCAAGTCCCTTGCCTCGAGAACCTTTTCCAGGATGAAATGTAGGAACTGTTCCATTGTGTCATGGGCTTCCTGATTGAGTTTTAATGCTTTGTCGATGAACCAGAGGGTAGGCTACAGATTTAGGTAGAAGGTTTTGATTTTCTCCAAGTGAGAAATGTACAATTGCCTGACTAGTGGGATGATATCAGGTTGGGCAGGGGCTGGTAGCAGAGAGGCCTTAAGTGAAGAAATCTCCGCGTCTCTTGAAATGAGGGCCTTGGCGAATTCTGCCTTCTTCTTTCTCTCGGACGCCATCTGCTCTGCATAGCTATTCATTTCTTTATTCCAAGTTTGTTCAGCTCCTCGAGTGGTTAGCCAATTGCTTTTCTAATGAATCTTATCTTTGAGCCCATCTTCTAGCTTTGGTCTTTGTCTCTGAGTCTCCTCTTCCAGTTTCTAGTCTTCTACCTTTGAATTCGACTCCTTTCTCTTGTGTACCTTTTGCATAATAATGCCTCTTCCAGGTGCTCCATCTCCTCACCTTTCCTCGCTTCATCCCTCGACTGCATCAAAGCGAAGCGCTAAAGCTCCTCCCCATCTAATTATAAAGGCCTCGGCTACCGCTTGGTTTTGATTCTGCAATTCTTTTAATAAGACTGGGTCGGCTACTTGGGTCTTCGCAATTTTGCCCTGAAGCCTGTTTCTCTCATTCTTTGTTGTTAGCGCCCTTTCTGTCATTCAGGCGATATCCGCCTCTAAGGATTTTTCCTTTGCCTCTAGAAAGCTCACCCTGTCCTTGGCTGCCTTGAGCTATTCATCCTTCTTCTTTAACTGGCGACCAGTCTTTAGGAAGTCGGAAGTGACCACTCGTTGTGTCTCCTCCATGATTTCAACTTTGTCTTGTGGCTGGGCTACCTTCATGTCCAGTCTGACAGCATAAATTTCATAGTCCTACAGTTGCATTTCTCCCTGGGGCTTGTTTATCCTTGGGTACATAGTTGCAAATTTTAATTCTTGGCGGGCCTCATCATACGAAGCCTGTACTCTTGGCTCGGTAGGGGCATTGTCATCCTTTGCCTTTCGTCACCTCATTCTATTTGCGCGCGCTTCCTTTCCACAATCTATCTGTGCTATGAACTCAGCTGGTGATGAAACCAGCCCACCTGCGAAAGGAACACCAGAAGGCAGGGCGTAGGGATAGGTAACTTTCATAGGCGCACGCATTTGTTTCTTCTGGAGGGTGACGGTTTGCGGAGAAAAGTGTGGCACATTCCATAGCTTAGCCTGGGGGTTATCGGCAGGGTTAGACATTTGCAACGGCTGAACCAGAGATTCGGTCGTAAGGCCCATTGGTCGAGGAAAAAGAGTCGCTGCCTGGGTATCAGCTTGCTGCAATGGGAAGGGATCTGTAAGTATATCGAAAAAAGAGTGGGGGCCAATGGGAGGAATATTTTTGGAAAGCAAGGTGAGGAAAGTGTGGGCCACAGCAGTAGGCGTTAGCATGCTCGGAGGAGTAATTATAAATGGTTGGGCTTGCGAATATTGGGCAAATCCAACGGAATAAGCCAGACCAGAAATAGAGGGTGGAGGGCTCGGACTAATGGCAGGAGTTGCTGATTGAGCAGGGACAGACGTGAAAGAATGAGATGTAAGAGAGGAAGGAGGGAAATGTACCTGCTGACTGGTCGGCGGTGGCTCTGGGATCATTCGGGACTCGCCCGCAACCTCTGGCATTTGACTAGCAGCAGGTGTTTCCCCTTCGGCCGGTTCATGTGAAACTGTTCCGATAACACTTTCCATGCGTTGCCTTTTCGCGGGGGGACACTCACTAACCTCGGCAGTCAGATCCTTCTGCTGGGGCATTAGCCTGACCGGTTTAGCGGCCTATGTGTGTGTAAGTGAGCCCCTTGATATGTTAAAGCGCACATTAGTGTCCACATAGGCGGCATGCTAGGAGGCATTGCCACCCTGCGCTGATACCGCTGTTTCTTCCTCCTGCTCCTCAGAGCCCTCTGCTTTGCTTCTATTAGCACTAGAGATCAGGCTGGGATGGCCTTCATCCCACCATATTTCAAATCCCTAGTCGTCCTTCAATTGATTATAAGGAGCGTTCAACTGTCATGTTTCCTGGAGGTATCTCCAGAAAGCTTTTATTTTTTCATCGCTCCATTCCTCGCCCACTTTCAACTTGTTATACATGCTGCGCTCTATCGGAAGGTTGTCCTTGGCTACGGCCACTGGAAAGTAGAACTTGTGTCACAGGCCCCTAGTATCCAGCATAGGGATTTGCGCTAATTCAACCAAATCTTCATCTT
Organism: Sequoia sempervirens; assembly: GCA_007258455.2. Classification (NCBI taxonomy): domain Eukaryota; kingdom Viridiplantae; phylum Streptophyta; class Pinopsida; order Cupressales; family Cupressaceae; genus Sequoia; species Sequoia sempervirens. The sequence continues at coordinate 731,036,222 of VDFB02193867.1, read as the reverse complement.
TATCAGTCCGGTTATTACGCCGCTTCTCCCAGTATGGTCGGGGAACATGTGTAACTTTCATATGCGGCTCAGGTAGGTCATTGAAAGGGTTGTAATCCCACTTATCATTTACTAGTACTAACCCCAGATGTTCCAGCTTGTCCCCTAGCAGCTCATGTAATCGTTTCTTAACAAGCGTTATTGACTTGAAACTCTTCGGGCAAGAGAAGAATCCCTTCCTCTTGACACTTTCGATGCTGCAAAACATGAAATCAATGATGCACACCTGCCAGAAAACCTTCAGTGCGAGCACTCTATCGGTGATGCAAGCCGGGAATAGGAAAGGCTTACCAATAAAGCCCCTCATTCGAAGGATCGTGAAATCCTTGCCCAAGAACCAGTCACAAGCGGGGGTGTAGCCTTGCAGAAATCCAGTCTGCTCAGTGTTAAGCCAGACGATATCACCCTCTCTGATCAAATCATTCAGAACCGGAGCTATGAAATAGTCTGCAAATGCATAGTAGTCATATGTTGCGGAAAGGTAGGGTGTCCATGTAGACACCGGCTTTCTTTTGTTTTGCTCATCAAAAATTGATAATGGGACAAATCGGGCGAAGAAATTCGGATTCTGATGCAGGAACATGTGGACCAGGTAGGAAAGAAATCTAAATTTCTTCTCCACCTAATAATTCTCTATTTGCTGTATCATTTCTTCGACCATGAACTGAGCAAAATCATACCAGAAAAGTTCATGCTGCTTGCGAAACTGTATTGCAGGGCCCAGCTGAAAAGCCTTGATCTTCTCATCGGAATCTCAGCCGCAAACAAATGCCAGCATGGATATGGGGTCTTGGAGGTCATCGCGGAATGAACCACGCGATAATAGGATACTCGGTGCCTTAGCAAACGCAACACCCTTCTTATTAGTTTCTTCTAACAGGAAATCAAAACCGGTTTTCATCCTTTTCCATATCTTTTCCCCTTTGCTTGGGCGGAAATGCTCGATATTCTCCTTTCTTCTACCGGGATCAGGAATACATAACATATGCCAGATGGATTTCGGGTCGATATAAACCCTTAAATTGTGACCTTCAATGCAGTGGGTCTCTGGATTATAGCGTTGAACAGCCGCGTCGACCACCTCTGGGCAATAGTGCACTAATGGGACCATGTATTGTGGAAGACCGCTAAGCCAGACTCTACTTTCCATGGCTTGGTCCGCCCTTGGCGCTGATAACCTTGCGCAAGCCGCTTCTCTAAGAGATTTAGGGTTCTTGGCAAGCTTTGGGTCGTAGATATTAGCCCACTTTTCTCTAACCTTTTTTGGGTTATTCCACTCTTTGGGCCTCTCCAGCTCCTTTGTGTTGGCTCTTTTCACCTTCATGGGTATACCAGGAGTGGCATATGCTACATCCTCATATACGTATACCTTGACTGAAGAACGAATAGCCAAATACAGTTCCTGGCTAATCTCTTCTTGCATTGGCTGAGCTGAAGATTCTGACATTTTTTCTTCGCGGCAGAACTTGTAAGCTCCTTGACCTTTAAATACGCTTGCACTGGATATACAGACAGAAAAGACTTCGCACCCTCCTTAGCTTTTGGAAAAAGACTTAGAAACATTAAGCGTTTTCATGCAATAATAGCAACTTTCGTCAAGGTGGTAGGCGAGCGCAAGCCCCTTGCATTTAATTCGGCATGTACCGTTAACTCCACAACTCGTGCAAGATGAGCTGATTGCTTTTTCGAGGTGGCCAGATTTCATCATTGCTTTCAAGTTATGGTGTGATACGCCCTGATCTCCTTGGAAATTGAGCTTGCAACTGGCTTTCTCACCTTGTGCTAGCATGTACCGGTAATTAATATCCCGGCCGGAATGATTACGCCAAGTAAACGATCACCGCCTAAAAAAGATACGAATATCACCTCGGGTTCTGGGATGTGCTTGAGATTTGACAGCATAGCATACGGCCATACGTCCCTTCATCAACAAGTGCCACCTTTTTTAAAGCTCAATTAATTAACTTAATTTAATTAAGCATGCCTTGAGCTGTGCTATCATGCATGTACTAGCCCAAAACGTGAACAAACGCAGACTCGGCCTTCGAGATTGCGGCCAATATACATCACGTTGCTTACAGGCGGATTGGCATATGTCTTGTCAATTTTCTATAAATAGGCCAGTAGATAGCAAATAAACACACTTTGCGTTTAAGAAGTGATAGGCCAGTAGAATACTGCTAAGCAAGTCTTTTCATAGGTTAGGTGGTGAGCAGATTTCGGCATTACTCAGCAGATTTAGGAATAGTGTTAGGAGAGATGGATACCCCTATTCACCTAACCTCATTCAAATCACAAACGACATTTGTAGGTGAGATCTCCACTAGAAGGCTCAAAAGAATGACGAAGAACAAGCACTCGCTGGTTCTAGTAGCCATTAAGTGGGTTCTAGGCAAGGACTATGTTGAATATGAAGATAAGTATCGGGTGAACACCAACGTGTGCTCGCACTTTGTAGTGTCCATGCTGGACATTTGTGTCCCTTGGTCACTTGTCTTGAAGCTGGTCAAAGAAATCTTCCCGAAGAAGTACCTGAATGGGCTCGGCGAGGTTGTTACACATGCTGCGTATGGGATAGGCCTGCCAACAGCCAGCGACCTACGTCGCTTTATCGAAGAAGAAACTGTTGTCGTTTGGCTACCATTCCTGAGCGGATTCCGCCTACAGACCCGTTGCCAGCACCAACAAAGGGTTACCCAAGCCCTTCACTTCCTGTTCAGGAGCTACAACGTGATACCCTTCTACAATGTAGAATGGTACACTAACTTCAAGAACCTGGTGCATCCACCACCGACGACAGCCGCGTTGAATGATTCTACCAGTGCCGTCGAGGAGCCTGCTAACGAGGAAGAAGCGGAGGCTGCCTTAAATGCGTCGGTTGCTGCCAGCCATTCCTGCGGATAGATGACCCCCTTGCCTTGCTGCCTGTTGATGTAACCCACCTGCTCCATATAAGCCTGATAAAAGGCCATCATATATATACTCTAATACTTGTACATTTTAAAAATCGGCATCGATGCCATTTTGTAACCCAAGAACATGTATATAAATATATACGTCTCTTTTTTAAGTGAAATCTATGCTCTTGTTTGCTTCTATGTGCAATTTTTTGGGTTTGCAAATCTTGTATGTTTTTTCTCCGTTTACGAGCATACTTTTGTGTTTTAAGAAACTTCGATGTTTTACCCACTAATGATGATGAGCGAATGCATAGCAAGTCAATTGATTTAGCAAAAGGATAGGCCAAAAATAGGAAAGGAAAAAAATGTTATTTACAACTGTACAGGGTAGGGCTTGATGCTTAATGGAACAATTTAAGGTGAATCCCATTAACCGGGATTCCTAGAGACTCTTGTTCCATATTTTTTAGCTCGAAAGCATTGTGTTGCATGCACCGAATGATTTTGAAGGGTCCCTCCCATAGGCTATCAAACTTACCATGCTGACTTGGCTTTGCAGCCCTGCTGTCATATTTTAGCACTAAGTCTCCACTTTTTAGGCCTTGGTCGGAAGCCTTTTTGTCAAACCACCGTTTGACCACCTGTTGACGGCCTGTCATTGCTTTTAGGGAATTTTCTCTTTTTTCCTGTACTTCCAATAGTTCGGCAAGCCGAACCTGCATGGCATCATTTTGTTCTATCTCAAGAGATTTCAACAACTGTATTGCCGGGATCTCCATAGAGATAGGTAATAGCGCCTCTTTTCCATATACTAGCTCATAGGGCAAAGTCTTGAGGACTTGTTTAGGAGTTATGTGGTTGGCCCAGAGTACTTTTCAGAGATTTTTATGCCATTCCCTCTAGTGTTCTGAGCCAACCTTTTTGAGGAGTCGGACTAAACTTTTGTTTGTCGACTCGGCTAGGCCATTTCCCTGTGGATAATAGTTTGATGATGTTTTAAGGAATATGCCATTTTTTAATGCAAAGTGGCATACCTTTGTGCCTACAAATGCTCTAGCATTGTCTGAAATTATTGTCTTCGGAGGGTCGAACCTTGTCACCAGAGCTTCGAGGAAGTCTACAATCTCTACTTCCATCGCCTCCTTAAGGGGAACAGCCTCCGCCCACCTTGTGAAGTAGTCTGTAGCTGTTAAAATCCATTTATATCTGGAGCTAGAAACCGGGTTGATCATTCTGATAAATTCCAGGCCCCATTGCGCAAATGGTTCATCCGCCACGATAGGTTTGAGGGGCATCGCTGAATTCTTCCTTCTGTCGGAGAAGAACTGACATTTTTTACAAGTCTTTACCAGAGAGTAGGAATCATTGAAAAGTGTAGGCTAGTAATATCTAGCCCGTAGGACCTTGATGGCAGTAGTTTTAGCAGAGAAATTTCCACCTTCGTCGCTATTGTGAAATGCGTCGAGGATCCTCCGAGCCCTGAAGTAACGCATTGTAGGAGCACACCATTAAAATTCCTTTTGAAAAGAATTCCTTCTATCAGCATGTATCCACAATTTTGAAGTCGGTAATACCTTCTTTTTTGGGATGAGAGGCCTGGCGGATACTTTCTGGTTTGCATGAAGTTCGTTCTATCTTTTAGCCAATCATTCTCTCGGGATCCCTATCCATTTATCGTGACAAGCCTCGCTGTTCCTCTTTAGCAGCATCTCCTCGTCTCCGTACATATACTCACGCATTCCTCTACCTTTAATAGTCTTGGTAGGCCTAAACTCGATGTCATACTCTAGGATCTTGGTAATCCAATTAGCCCTTTTTTCTGTGATCTCTCCTTCCATTATGTATTCCCGCACACTAGAATGTGCGACATATACCACAACTTTGTTACAAGAAATTAGATGGCAGAAATTTTAAGTCCCTTTTACTATTGGGTGAAGCCCGTTTCAACGAAGTTATAATTCACCTCATATTCCTTTAAGGTTCGAGAATAGAACGCAACTGGATGCTCTCCCTTTCCTTCTCTATCCTTTTGAGTCAGAATAGTAGCGATACTGGACTTGCTACTGAAGGCATACATTATAAAATCTTTATATTGATCTGGATTAATTAACACCGGGGCTGAGGAGATCGCTTCCTTGACCTTTTCAAATGCCTCTCGAGCCTCCGTTGTCCACTTGAAAATTTGATCATTTTTCAGCATTAGGGTGATCGGCCTAATTATTCCCCGCGAAAAATCAGAAATAAATTTTACCGATGAAATTTACTTTTCCCGTAAAAGACTGACACCTTCTTATTTACATCGAGAGGAAGTCTTTATAGCCCCACTAATTCTGGGTCAATCAAAATAATACCTTCCTTCAACACAACATGTCCCAATGTACCTTTACCCTGAGGTACTCTGAATACACATTTCTTTGGATTTAGGGAAATCCCGAACTCCTGGCACTTTTGAAAAACCAACTCCAGATGATCGAAATGATCATCTTTAGACTTAGAAAACACAGTAAGGTCATCCAAATAGATTAGGATAAACTTATTGATCAGTTCGCTAAATGCGACATCCATAGCTCTCTGGAAAGTTGCCCCTGCATTAGATAAACCGAAAGGCATTTTAGCATATGCAAATGTCCCCCACTTGGTGGTGAACGTAGTCTTGTGCTGATCTTCTTCTTTTACTCGAATCTGGTTATAGCCAGAGAAGCCATCCAGTAGAGAGAACATTTCTGATCCTGCGACAATTTGGAGGATCGACTCCATAGAAGGCAATGGATAGTGGTCTTTCAGAGATGCTCTATTTAGGTCTCAGAAATCCACGCATAAGCGGATATCACCATTCTTCTTTCGGACTGGTACCAGATTTGATACCCAAGTACTATGTTTAATTGGGAAGACAATACGTGACTCAATGATCTTGGTTAGCTCTTGTGCCATTAAGGCTTCAATTTTAGGGTTGACCGGCTGCTGTTTCTATCGGATTGGTTTCGCACCTTCTATTAGCTCAATAGTATGTTGAATGATGCCAAGATCATAACCTTCCAGATCATCGTAGGACCAAGCCACTACTCTATATTTCCCACAGAAACTGATAAGCCTTTCTCTATCTTGCTGTGAGACATCTTTTCTGACCCAAAGGTTCCTGTCATCGAAAACCTGAAGGTTTTCATAATTACCTTTTTCCGCCACGAATTTCCACTTATCATTTCGGGCGTCACTATAGTCAATTTTTTTTTTGAGAGTAACCAATCCTTTCGGAAGCTTATTTGACTTTAGCTGCATAATTTGTCCTTCGTAGGCCTTGGCGATCTTTGGTTGGAGTTGATCAGCAAATTCCCCTGAGTGTTGAATAAACAAGGCGATGTGTTCGTCGCTCTCAAAGACTTGCCAACTTTGGTCATTGTCAGGTATTGCTGGTCTAACAAGCACTCACACTAAATATTTGTTCCGAAGCAAGTCGGAGACAGGATCAAACTGAGCACCGATTACCGCCATGCGATCTGCATCGCCATTCTGTGCTCGGGGAATGGTCAGGATGTTGAAAGCTTCAAAACTTTCTACAAGGTCCCAGATTCGATGCCGATAGGATCTCATGCGGATATTCTTTGCTGCTGAGATTCCTCGGACCTGATTAACTACCAGTTCTGAATCTCCGAACACAATCAATTGCTTGATACCCATTCGTTCCGCTAGGCTTAGGCCTTGGACTAACCCCTCATATTCAGCCTCGTTATTTGAACAGGCGAATTGGAATCGGAAAGACCTCAACAACTTTTCATTCTGTGGGGATATTAGACATACCCCTGCTCCAGCTCCAACTTTGCTCCTTGCTCCGTCAAAATACAATGTCCACAGCTCACTTGCTTGGTCATCGTCGGGTTCTTTGACGACCTTTGGAAGAACTTGGTCTTCATCATAAATCACATATGTGCCTAATTCGGTAGCATGATAATTTCCAAAAGGATCATTGTTTATATGTTCACTCAACAGAGCATCTTCCTTATCACTTCGGTCTCCGTTCACCTTTTCCTCCTCTAGAAATTCAACATTGTACATGTCCTGCTTGGTGATGAAGGTATGTGCGGCTTCAAAGTTAATCAGGGCCTCATTCGCCACATGTTCGGAATGCAGAGCCTCTGATTCTATCTTCATCTTCGTGCCATGTTTGGTCCTAAGTATTAGATGTGACCAATCTAAAGACAAATAGCTGCCCACCTTTGAAGTAAACTCTCGAGAAAGACAAAGACCAAACATTGGTGGAACATCTATGATCACTGTATCTTGCGGGACCGTGATACTTGGGCAGGAAAATAGAGTTAGCGGAAGTGCTTTGATGACACCCACAGTATCAACCTTATTTCCATCTAGCTGCATCACCCCTTTCTTCATAGGTTCGTAGCTGAGTCCCAAGGCTTCGGCTATCAGTTTTGGCATAACCGTTGTACTAGCGCCAGAATCAATCATAGCGTTGTGTAATAGTTTCTCCCCTATAATGAGGGTCAAGAAGAAGGGTTGAGGTTTTGGCCTACCTCCGCCATGCGTATGGGATTCCTTCGCTTTGTTTGCGAGAACTTTAGTCAGTGACATTTGATAAACCGCCTCGGTACTGGCCGAAGGCTCGGTTAGTGTTGGGTCCATCTATTGTTGAAGTGCCTTTTGGAGTATAGTTTTCTGTTCCGGGATAGCTAGAATGTCCCATAAACACACATTAGCGGATGATTTCTTCAACTGCTCCACCACATTAAAAGGTGAGGAGCTCAGAGATTTCTGCTCCTTTGCTCTTGTTATAATAATTTCCTTCCGCGGTTGAGAAGACAAAGAGACGGTCGGAGCGCCAGAAATTTGATCCGAAACGTCTTTGCATTGCGGGTTGTCCGAAAGTGAAACTACGGGCTCACCGGTGAATCTCCTCTTGGAGCGTGTGTTATAGTCGGACTGTACCCGCGGCGTTTCGGCTGTGGACGTGTCATTTGCAAATACCATTTCCTCGCCTTCCATCCATGAGAAGAGCGCATGATTAGGAACAATATCGGACTCTTGCTCTAAGGACATTCCCTGTATTTGCGCGGTAAGGACCGCATTCTCCATTGCCGAGGCATATATGTACTCTTCGTTCTCTGTCGCAATACCTTGACTACGTTGCTCTGCTACCCTTTGTTGTAAGTTGCTACGCGGACAATTTCGGGGCATATGCGCATCGTTGCAAGGGAAGCACCATGGATTGATGTCATCAATAAGATTGTTTTGTCCCGCGGTTAATTCTCTACTAGAGCTTGGCGACGCACCTGCCAGCGGTGTAGGCACCAGAACCATTTGGTTTGTAGCCGCCGCTGGTGAATTAGTGCGAGGCGCATTCTGATATTGATTTTGCTGATAGGTAGGCCGCCCACCTTGATAGTTCTGATATGCAGGCCGTGGAGGCATTGCTTGGTTCCGCTTGAGAGTTGTTATATCGTTCGCCATAGTCCGCAACATCTCCTTGAGGTCGCCCATCTCATTCTTGGGAGCACCCGATGTAGAGGCCAAGTTTTCAGGAGCGGCTGCATATGAGTACACTGACTGGGGAGTTGTTGGTGCACTAGTCGACGCAACTTCCGTGCTTAATGCTTGATATCTCGTGAAATATCAAGACAAACAAAGTCGAGGAGGCAATTTTCCGCAGTCTATCAAGTGATTTTCTGCTTTGATAGCGGTGGCATATGCATCTGGTAGAGTAGCTCCTCCCAGAGACTTGATCATCATAGAAATGTCGGGATTGATGGACTTTAGATAGAACATGAACGCCAAATCTGGGGTAGGGCGGATGGTCACGGGAATCCTCCACCAACTCGAGTGAAATCGGGCATTGAAGTCCGTCAGAGCCTCCTGGGGTGCTCGTTTGATGACGGATAACTGATAATATAGCGAAGAACGATCTCCGTCATTTGAAAACCTTTCATAGAATGGATCTCCGAGGTCATCCCAAGTGCGAATGGTATTAGGAGTCAATGTTCGGTACCACTCCAGAGCTTTGCCTTTGAAGGACACAGCAAGGAGCCTCGTATTACATTCTCGTGGTTGCGGATATCGTAACGACATACATCCGGCTTACATCCCGCAAATGCCTCACGCATTTTTGTTATCTCCGGGCTAATTTGGGAAGAGCTGGTCGGGTTTAAATAGCACCCCAAATAGCAGCGCCACTGAAGCAATGGGCTTCTAGCATCCCATGCTACATATAGTTTCTATCTCGGGCCAAGAACATGGTGAGAGGAAAGGGTGGTGGGAATGGAATGGTTACTAACTGATTTACGGCCTGGACTGTCCCTAATGGAGGCACTAGTAAACCTGGGTTATTTGCAATTTGGGATCTAGTTACAGGCCGATGGCTCATACACCCCTTTAGAAGACAATTTCATTAGTTTGGGTCCCACCGTGCCGAAAAGACAAACTATTGACGCCAAATTTGACGAGATAATAGCAGCCTAGGAAACCCTACCAAGGGGACCTCTTTGCTCAACCGAGGACTCTTCGGGATTTTAAAGAAGCCAACTTCTATAATGGTTTTTTGGAAAGGGAAAAGGAAGCGGATATAATGAAACAAATATTAATCTAAGGCGATGCGCCAAAATTTACTGATAGGCACGATAAATCATAGACTTAAGGGCCTGAATGTTATTGTTATGTTCCAAAACATCAGAAACTTAAAGCTATAGCATAAACAATTCATTTAATTGACATAAAATAGTATTGCATACATTCTTACTGCTAAGAAGGGTCATTAAGACATGATTTAGATAAGCAAGTTTGCATTCAATGTATAGAAGTCTCCTCAAATGAAATGCTTAAGACAATAAGAAGCACAGTTTATAGTTTAATCAAAACATGAAAAATAGAAAGGCCGAACAATAGGCACAGTCTGAAAGCTTCTTGCGAATAAACATGCAAAAGAGGCCTGGTGTCTCTTATTAAAACCAGTATTCTTTCAAAAATCTTGGACCATTTCTCCTCGACAGAGAGAGTATATATAGCCGGAGAGCAAAATCCCACTGCTTTTGAGAGTCGTAACAGAAAGATCCCACAATCTCCCGTAATGATGCCCGAATAAGAATATTCTCAATGCCGTTATAAGAGCAACCAGTCAGAACACAACATCCAGTCGATCGGTTGTAGGCGTGCCCTTTATAATGATGGCAGTGGTCCCAACCAAGCTTCGAAGTGACAAGTGCCGCCCACTGCTTCAGAGAACCATGACGAACAGCACTCGATAACACTATCCCGCTTAGCCAGCCCATAGCTTGCTTTGATAATCAGTGTAAGGCACGTGGCAACAAATCGTGACCCGAATGAGAACTCCTCCTCTATCTGCCGAGAGCTTGCGGAGAAGTGACACGTGTTCAAGGGATTGAGGTCGCTTTGAAAATGGAGGGAAGGCCGTATGAACCGGGTGGCGAAAGACGAGTGGCCGCGTTTCGCAACCCGCGGTGCTCTCATCCCTGCTGCTGTTTAAAAGCTACGAACCGTTGACACGTGGCTGAAGGTAGGTCCCGCCAGGAAATAAAGAAGGCCTATAGAAATATTTCACAGCCCGCAGCTGCATATTCTATCCCTGTAAGGAAAGTTTGCGATACGCCGCCATGTACCAAGATGTGGGCCCCTCTCAAAATCTTAGGAGTGCTGGCCCTTTATGGAAGGCTTAGCAACCCGAAGAGAACACAAAGCAACAGAAAATAAAAAGCCCCGTAGGCGAGACACGTGGGCGCCCAGGGCAACATTTCAGGAGCCAAAAGGGGAGCCACTGTTCAAGTTGCTGGCGAAATGCGAAAGGAAAGATCAAACCGGGCCGAAGCCATAAATAAACTTGAGACAATACAGCCAACGCATCTAATATGTACAAAAGGAACCCGAAGGGGAGCCTTGAATCATTATTTCAACAGAAAAGGTATGCACATGAATAAAAGGTATACACATGAAAAAAGGTAAGTCACAAAGTATGTATTGGAATACACGTAAGTCACAAAGTATACACATGTAAGTTGTAAAGTATACACTTGAATACACATAACTCATATCTATTGAAGCATGGATTTATAATGCAAATATGGACACCATAAATAAAAAAAGATTTTTATTAACCAAATAGCCATGTAGGCATACATCAATATATTTTTATAGAAGTAAAAAATATATACAAAATAGCCAGATAGGCTTACAAGAATGCCATATAAGCATACAATGTCAAGTATATGCAATATAAAATATGTCAAAAAATTCCATATAGGTATACAAAAAAGGAACCCACTCAAAAGTCATTCCCTTCAGGTGAATGAAACAAATGGATGGAATTTGGTGGTCAGGTGGATGGCGATGTGTATGCCAATCATTTACCCTGAACTCGATAGCTGCTCCTCCTAGGGTTTAGTTCCTCATCAAGATTTGACTATTACAATAACAAGTAAATACATTAATATAAATCAATTATATTATTAAAAATGATATATTTAACAAAATAATCACTTACCACCACTAGACAATCTCTCTCCTCATGTGAGTGATTCGTATGCTCATGATGTGGTGTGCCCAAGTCCACCATACAAATAGAAATTAAACTATGAATCAATAATCATTTGATTTTTCACTAAATAACAACTATAACAATGAATGTAATTTGAAAAATAATTTGCCTCATACCCCTGTAAGAGGCATCGAGTTGTCTATTGCACAAGATACTCCTTGCTCCATTACCCTATCCACAAATGGAGGTGATTCTACTTGCAACATCTAAAAATAAAACAACAAATTATTCAATCACGAAAAGTAGAATAGTGATGAAGGTCATGGCTTATAATGTATGAGATAATAAACAAAAAATTTAGTACTTATTGAGCTATATATTTCTTACTATTATGCTTAGTATTTTCCCTATCCATAGCTTGCTCGAAAGAACATGTTTTAGTCTTTTATCCATAGCAACGATGTAGTGAAATGTTTCATAAAATGCTTTGGTAGACATGTATGAAAAATATGGTATCATATAGAAGGCGGTGAAGTATTTGAAATAATTCCTCAAAGAAATGCAGTCTCATGGCACGATGGAATGCCATGATTTTTTTTTTTTTCATGGCATTCCATCACCATGAGACTGGATTTCTTTGAGACATTTTTTTCAAACATTTCATTGCCTTCTCTATGCTATTATGTTTGGATGGGGTGGATGGTATAGTGTGGTCTTGGTTATCAGATGGAGGGGGATCATGAGATGAAGAGGGATGGGTGTTTTGATCATGAGGGGAAGAGGATAATTAGATGGGGTGGAAATTTTACTTTGAGAATACATTTCAAGAGAAAACATACAATGGACTGGAAGAGGTACTTTGATCTGGACACAGAAGGATTCCATTAGATGAAGTAGGGGAGAGGGGATTGTGAGAGGGGGGGTGAAGGGATATATTTTTCTTGAGATGGAAAGATATCATTAGATGAGATGGAAGGGATATGATGTTCTTGATTGGAAATGGGATCATGATATGGAAGGGGAATTTATGATGGAGAAGGGTTTCCTTGATCTTTATATCGAGGGGAATCTATGTTAGCATGCTTTGGATTAGGAGATGGGCGTAGTTCATTTGATATGCATAGTATCATGAGGGGGAAGGTTTTATAGACTCTTCAACTTGGATAGATGGATTGATAGAGGATTCATTTAAGATTTAGGGTATTAGGGTTTATCTTGATGTGGGGGTGATGAAGGTGGATGCATGATATGGGAAGATTGCACCACTTTGTTTTTACATAGGAAACAACCACCATTGTAAATAGTCCTTGGAGGAAGTTATTATGAGAGACATGGGATGTTTTCTTGGTAATAGTGGGGTGATGTGGATTTTAAGGATGTGGGATATGAAAGTGGAATAAGAGGTGGAAGCTTCCATCATGGATTAGTAAATTGATAATGAGGATGAGGACCTTGAAAAGGATTTGGAGGGAATTTTGGCTAAAGGCTTGGTTTCTATTCTTAAGGCAATGAGTTGTTTGAAGAAATTGCTCAAATAAATGTGGTCTCATGGTGATGGAATGGCATTCCATCACCATGAACCCACTTTGGTATTTCAAACAACTCATGCCTTGTCTATGCCATTGCTTACTTTTATGCTTTGATAGATTTTTTCCAAGCATCCATAGTTTGTTGGAAATCACCTATTTTAGGATTTTAGCCATAGTAGCAAGGAAGAGAATTATTTGATAAAATGCTTTGGTAGACATGTATGGAAAATGTGGTAGCATATACAAGGTGGTGAGTTGTTTGAAAAAATTCCTCAAATAAATTGGGTCTCATGGTGATGGACATCACCATAAGACCAGATTTTTTTGAACCATTTTTCAAACAACTCATTGCCTAGTCTATGCTATTGCTTACTATTATGCTTTCATATATTTTTTCCAAGCATCCATAACATAGAGAAGGAAGTGAACTGTTTGAAAAATTGCCTCAATAAAATGTCGTCTCATAGAATGCCATGACAAGAAAATGTAATTGGTAGCTGCTCCTAGTTATTACTTATGCTATGTGAAGTAATTGCATCAATTCTTATGTTGACTTTCTAAAAAAACTATATTGTAATTGAAATTTTTTCATCTATCAACATCTAGTTATTAGTTATGAATTGTGAAGTAATTCTTTGATTTTGAAAGAAGTGCAATGCAATGTAATCAATGATATGAATATAAACTACACAAATCTATTAAGTAAAATTCAATAGTTAAAATCTTTATTCTATTACCTGTGTGAAGGTTTATACTCTACTAGCACTGGGAGGTGTTTCCATGAAACCTCCACTCTTAACCTATTCAACATAAAAAATCAGATATTAGAATACCATTCATATAACAATGCTATTAACATGTAATATTTATAATTGTTTACTAGTTACATACCTCAACAGTAGAAGTAGTGGAGTAAAAAATAGGTGGAGGGCTAGTATAAATAGTATCAACGCTATGACCTTAAAATTTTATTACAATAATTAAACTAAATTAGTTAATATTGCATTAAAAAATGAAATTTAATAAATTAAATTCAATGCACATGTTGACATTTACTTGAGTATTGAGGCTGAAAGCCTCATTCAACATGACATCTATCATTTCCAACTGGGAAGCTGTAGACATATACTACGCACCGACCTCTTGACTGTCTATGGGGTCATATGTATAGGTTGACCTGCAAACCTTACAAGAATGGGGTGGAACCCTACCCCTTCGAACTCTCCCCTTCCTAGCATTGTACTACAAGACTCACAAACTAGATGATACTCTAGGTTAGAGAGCTAATAGACTATAGAGTGTCCACCTCAACACTCTCCTTCATGATGAAATGGATAGAAACATGCTCATAAGCTAGCCTAGCAAGTGCTTGTCTCCCTTTCCACTAAGGATCTTGATGTGCACCTAGTCTATCCTATGCTAACCTACCACCTCTCCCCTAAAAGTCCTACATATCAAAATAGTTGGGGATTTTGTTGAGGACGAACTTGCAATAGAGTTTCCTCAAGAAATATTGGGGGACATCATTATTGTTACATGGCGGATGGTCAAAAATCATCCGCCACCTCTTCCAAAAAGGTTTCTTACTCCTTTGTTGGTTGCACCAATGGATAGGAAACTTCTTCGTTTGATTTGTATGCTAGTTAGTGAATAGTGAGCACAAATCATATTTTGTAATTTTGTAATCTTTTACTTGTTTGTATGATAATTTATCTACATAAAAAATCCCTAAATTCCAACCTCTTATCCACCCAACCACTTAATTTCTTGCTAGTTTCATCTACATGTGTTAACATGGCTTGAAGTGATTTGAAAGCATGGTTCTTTCCAAGGTTTAACTTATAGGATAATTCAACCTCCCAATTAACTCAATTTTTTTTGTTGTTTTCAATTTCCCTCATTAAATTTTGTTGAGTTCTAGGAGGATGTTGAGGAATTTTTGGGGGAGTTTGTTGATTTGGTTTCTCATCGGGACTTTTTTCATGTGCTTTTTCATGAGGAGAAGGATTTTGAGGATGATTTTCAAGTTAATTTTCAACTACTGTAAATTAAAGAAATGAACATAAAAAAAATCTAAATTTACTTATTTAACAACAAATTCACAAAATATAAACAATGCTTACTCCTTTGACCCCTCCATTGGCATGGTGGAATCATAGCAAAGAAATTGAAGGATTTTACCTCTCTAGAATGTATCATGCTATCACAAGGTTTGTTGGTCATGGGATAAGAAAACATGATAGTGAAATAAAATTAATTCAATTTTATTTTCTTTTTTTGTTAGAACAAACTATAACATGCTCATGTTATAATGTGAGTGTGTTATAGGCTCAATATGACCAAGCCTTAGGCTCATTCACACCAAGCCATAATACGAGCATGTTATAACACACTCGCATTATAGCCTTACAATTTTTTTTTTTAAAATGGCCACTTTTTGGCCCCCCAACATTTTGCACCCTCCCTTATCTCCTCTTATAGTTTCAGTTGCACATATCCCACTAAAATTTCAAATAAATATATGATGGAAACAAGCTAAACTATGGAAAATTCAAACTTTATGTACTCTTCTAGTTGTTGGCCATTCAATTATAGTACATACCTTTTCTAGATGCATTTGCAACCCTTGTGGAGAGATAACATTTCCCAAATAAACCAATTAATCCTTCATAAAATTGCACATATTCAAATTCAATAGTAACCTTTCTTCGTTGAGGATTTGTGAGACTTTCCTAATATGAAACAAAAGTTCTTTTTTGCTACTAAAAATCAAAATATCATCAAGATAAACAATCATAAAATTTCCTAAAATTAGTTTTAGCACTTCATTCATTAACTACATAAATGTGCTAGATGCATTTGTTAATCCAAAGGGAATTAATAGCCACTCATATAACCACTTTTAGGTCAGATTAAAAAAAATCTTCCACTCATCACCCTGTCTTATCCTAAGTTGATGATATCCACTCTTTAAATAATTTTTATAAAATACCTAGCCTTTCCCAAAAAGTCCACGAGATCATCCATTCTTAGTAAAGGAAAATTATACTCAATTGTTATTTGTTGATGGTTCTTGATTCCTTAAATATCCTCCATTCACCATGCATGGGCTAATAATTTCTCTAGTTAGTCCTCTTTCCAATAGCTATTCTACTTTCTTGTTCCTCTCTTCATTTTGTGTAGGTGTCAACCTATAGAAAACCCTGTTGGGTAAACTTGATTCTAGAATTAAATGAATATAATGGCTAATGCTCCTCATAGGTGGTAGTCCTAATAATTCCTTAGATGCAACTTCAACGTATTCTTCTAGTAGCCCCTTTACTTTGAAAGGCATGCCACTATTACATTTGTTGTTGCATCTACTTGTATCCCCTTGGGAACTACAACAAAACATAGTTTTTCCCCTTTAATCTCCTTCAAGAATTTATTTCTTGCCACTAGTAGCATTCATTTTCCATTTCTTCTTCTTTAGTTACCAATGGAATAAGAACATGCCTTCTTCCATTTTTCTCTAAATTTTAAGTATTTTCTCTTCTATTATAAATTTCCTTCTTGTCAAACTGCCATGGTCTCCCTAAGTGTAAGTGGCATACATCCATAGGAATGATATCAGACCACACCTCATCTTCATAAGTGCCTATTAAAAAATTCACTAGGCATTGCTGATTTTAAACCAAAACTTGGTTCCCTTTTTGTAACCATGACAATTTGTAAGGGGTATAGTGATTTGTCCATCTTAACCCCAACTTATCCACAATTTCAACTGAAAACCAATTTTTAGTGGTCACTATCTATAATGACCTTGCAACATTTTCCACCTAATTTATATATTGTTCTAAATAAAATTTTTCCTTAAATAGGTTCATCTTCTTGTTTGAATGGTTTTAACAATGTCCTCTTCATCATAATTAATTCTCCTCTCTTTGGTTCATTTGGTTGACTAACAAATATTGTAGACTCGGTATCCCCTTTTGTTATATGTGCACTTACAAACCTTGTTCTCCTTGCTCCTTTTGGTTTATGCTGTGGGAATTCATAAAATTGATGGCCTAACTATCTAATGAATATGCACCTTGGAAGCCTCTACCTTGGCCTCTTCCATAACCATGTCTGCCTCTTGTAGGGTATGGCCTCGATCTTGTTTCATCTTTCTCCTTTTCACTATTCAAAGGGATAGGCTCCTTACCATGGCTATAGTTTTTATGTTTTTACTCTTTTCCTTTGTTGAATCCACATCTGTCTTTGTTTGATCATTTCTTTCTTGCCAATTTCTCTTCTACTTTTAGAGTGTACTAATATGATTCTTCCACATTTTGTAGCCTTATCATATACTTAGCTCAACTTGAATATTTAGACTCAATCCTTTAACATATTTATACAACTTCTCATGGTCTAATTCATTATGGTTGGATCTTATAGAAATTTTGTAAAACTCCTTTTGTATAGGCCTTCACACTTGGCTCTCTTTGTCTTAAATTTTTCAATTTTCTTGATAATTTCAAGTTGATAATAGCGAAGCTGAAATTTAACCTTCATCTTTATTACCATTTGATCCCATCATGTAATATTATCTCTATAATTTCTTCTTCTCTCAATTTTCACCTCTTTCCACCAAAGTGTTGCATGACCTTTTAATTTTGTTTAAGCAAACTTAACTCTTTTAGGGTCTTCCACTTCATCATATTGAAAATTATTCCTCCATCTCTGTTATCCAATCAATTAATTCATCTAGTTCTAAACTTCCTAATAAGCTCGGTAATTCAACCCTTGTTCCTTTCACAATGTTAAAAATAACTCTTATAAACCTTCTTTCTCTTCTATCCATATCTCCATTTGTATTTTTACCTTCTTGTCCAACCATACCTACTCCTTCTTCATCATCTTCACTATCAGTATCTTCATGTGCTCTAACACTTCTCATTCCACTTTCTATTGCAACCATTCTTTCTTTCACTCCCCTCAAATTCTCTAATACCTCATCTAGTCTTCTTGCTACTTCTACAACTACAACAGCTTCCATCCTTCTCCTTGGCGACATCATGCTGCTCTAAATCTCTTTACTTTTCTTTTCCTTCTTATTGTAGTCTTCCTAATTGTAATATCCCTTACTGTAGTGAAACACTTATAGGGATTCCTTCAACCTCAATCTCAAATCACTATCTTCCTTCCCAAAGCTTTAGCTATGTTATGATACCATGTTGATGACACCCAAAATACCACTTGAAAAAGAGGTAGAAAATGGAAAATAAGAGGTTGTGTTGATGTAAAAAAAATTTACCAAAAATATATAGAGGTCTAATCATTGATTATAAGTCCAATTAAAGGTTTTAGGGGCATAAAATAAACTGCAAAATGAGTAACTATGTTGCTGTCCAAACTAGAAAGTTGCTATAGTTAGAAAAAGCTATGGCTATAGGTAGAATTTCATAATTTCATAATCATAAAATAATCTAAACTTGCACACATAGATCACCACTTTTAGAATATAAAATGCATTATAAATATTACTTACAATCACATAGATACAAGATACTATAACTCAAAAATTATAAAAAATTATAATCATTTTATAAATTTGTAAAAATATTTAATGGAACAAAGCTCCCTTTTTTATTCCTCTTTCTTCCTTTTGTTTTCTACATGTCCCCTATCTACCTTCTAAACATTCCCTTTGTTGTCCTTTGTTGCTCTCTACTACATCTTTTTCTCTTTTTCTTCTCTTTCTTCCCTCTATTGTTTTTTTCCTTTCTCACTCTATTCTTCTCTTCCAGAACTTCAAAATCTAGAAACTTATTCCCAAAGATACTGCCTAATCTATTGCAGTGTTCAAAATCTACCATAAATGTCCAAATACCTACCTTTTGAGTTCAAAAATCCTTCTCAGATTTTTCCTATGCCATTTTTCTTGTTGTTTCTCATTAAATGGGCTTACAAGTAGATTTTTTTTGTCCCTAAAACAAATAAAAATCAGATTTAAAATTTTAAAATTAATGGCTCAATAAGGTGGAAGGAGAAGGAAATTATAGGAAGATAAAAAAGAGTTCCAATGCCCTTTCATCATTCATTCTATAATTATTGTATGTGCTCTGCAAATGCATCTACACTGTCACTACCCCATTCTATATTTGTAACTAGAAAAAGTCTAAAATCACATAGTATTCTTCCAATAATTAATTTGGAGTATTGATTATCATGTAGACATATTTACACAAGTTTAATATTGAAACTCAACTTGTGGTGAATCTAAGCTTTTTTTCTTAGTCTTCTCTCCAACAATGAACTTTGATAGGAAAAATCCTTTAGAACACCTCAGTTTTCCCATTTGTTTCAAGGCGGTAAGTATTGATAACTATAATTTAATGCCTAAATTCCTCCATGAAAGTCCTCCAAAAATGGCTCAATTTTTTTTATCCTACTCTAAAGTAATGGATTTTAGAACATCGTTCAATGTTGCATCTTCATTTCAAAAATATATTTTCTACTCTAGTTATATTATTGCTCCTCTTGCATGAAATCAAATGAATGGTATTTGAAAATCAATCCATAATTTAATAAATTTTTAATCATTATCTCTTTGGTTTTTTCGTGGTCGTAATACACAATTCATACTAGTAATGGCTTGCAAAACCTTTTTTTTTTGTATGAATCCATGTTTTGTTTTCGACATACTTAAGGTTAATAATTCACTAGGGGGGTTCTTGGGAGAGGATATAATTATGTTAGGGCGGGACATTCCATGATGTTATATGATTTCCTTCTCAAATATTCTTATGTTCATCTACCAAATAAATCATAAAAGGTATAAAAAGTGAATTGAATTCACTACAAATATAGTGGTTGGTGTATCAATAGACTCCATAGTAGTTCTACAATATTCATGGAAATAATAGATAATTATTCTAAACTCTATCACTTTTATAAGTTTTTTCTTGAATCTCATTTAAAAACTTTTCTTAATCATTTAGACAAGGTAAGCAATCTGTGACATCAATTTTTGGCCACTTGAACTGTTGCTGCTTACTTCAAATCACTTGGTATCAACTATCTAATAATTGATTTTTTTAATGATGTTTTTTAATGATGTATTCTATGCAAGCATCCAAAGGAAATTTTTTACAAGGGAAAGTCTTGGAGAGTTTCAAATATTCTATAGTTAATACATATTGGTTTTTCCATACCATTTCCACATCCATCCTTTAGTATAGCTTGATATGTTTTGAATTTTATGGATGATATTTCTTGGTATAATTTTGTGTATTTTCTCAAGCATGTCTTTAAAATATTTGATTCATTTTTGGGAAAATAATTTGTATAGAAATGATCTAGGAAATCCATCAATATTTTGTATACAATAATGTGGGAGAATGTTCTAACCATAGGCTTGATTAGTTTTATTCTTTTGAAGGAAATGATATTCAACACATAATTTCATTTAGCCCTTGGTAGAATGGAGTTGTAAAAAATAGAATCAATCATTGAAAGAGATGGCTAACTATATGATACACTCCAAATATTTGGCACCACCATACTAGGTAGAGCTCATCAACTATATATGCTATAATTATCTATGTCCCTCATTGAGCTATGAAGGGAGAAACTTATTTACAATCTTGGATCACTAAACAATCCTCATTTAAACACATTTGTGTGTTTGGAAACCTATATGGGCTCACATTTTAGTAGTGAAATTCAAGGCTATAGATCCATAAAGAAATCCTTATATATATTGGGTATATAGATGGTTTCAATGACTATATGATTTTTCATCTTATCACTCATGAGTTGATAATTATGTGGAATGTTCATTTTGAGAAGAGTCTTAAAAAATCTTCTCCTACCACTTCTATATCAATAATCACTTTGGCGACACTACATCATGATCTGATAGTTCTTTAGAGGATCTTAGCCATGTTGGTCTTAATAAGAATTATTTTTCCTCCACTTCAAATGTTGACAATGATAAGGATTCACATCCTTCCACTCTTATTCATCACTTAGAGGATAATCTTCTAGATTCTCCTTGATTCTCACCACTAATTCTCTTTGGGCTCATCAAATATTACAATTAGCATATCATTGAGCTTGAGATACTTTAGACACCAAATATCAAAGTGGACTTGATCTTTGTGCATATAGATTTCCAATTTTGGCCACAAGCTCAAAGTAATTTTTTTATATAATATGATATCAATTTGATAACATCACTAGAAAGAACACCAAAAGTATGCACTTTAAAAATAAAATCACCCAAAAATGTTACCATAGGTGCAAGAATGGAGCTTGAAAAGTTCTGAAAATGAGAACAGCTCAACAACAACTATGAGAATCTATAATTTCTCATAAAATAAGGGACAAAAATAATAATAAAAAAAACTACACTGCTACATAGAGTGCAAAATTCTACCCCAACTAAAAAAAAAAATCTCAAATAAATGAGGTCAAATGACTAGATATGAGTGTTTGAAAATTTCCCTCCAAAACCAAAATGCAAATGGTGACTAGGGGTGGGGAGAAAATTTAAAAAATCTGAATAATGTCAGAAATCCATGATGTTAAATTTGACAATCAAATGTCTGTCAAAATGGAATATTCCCTTCTAGCTATCAAAATATTCTCTGACTAGAATATTCTGGTGAATATGCTCCTTGGCCAATGAATGGGAAATCTTGGCAAAATAAAAGAATATTCTAAATTTTTAATGGTAGAAAAGGCACTAATTTTTTTTTTGGTAGTTAGTGGTAGGTTTGTGGAGCCTTCCATGAGTGGGTGGGCGAGTAGAAGACCACCAAGTGGCAGATCGGGTATCCTATACCCTTCGTAACTCTACAGACCATATGTCTGCAAATTTTTCCCCTTTTTAATTTTTTCTAAAAAAAGATTTAGAAACCTTCTATTAATCTAAAATTCTTATTAAAAAATATTTTCACCTTAGATTTTTTTATTTTTTCCTGCGATTTTGTCTTTGATGATTGTACGACCTAATTATGCAATTATGACAAGTGTACGATGTCAAAGGGTAGATTTTTTTCCTCAAGCCTAGCATAAGTTGTTTGACTTATGTGATTTGAAAGTCAATCTTAAGGTTTTTGGGCCTCTTGGATGGAATGGAAAGGTCAAATTTGACCCAAAATTCTCTAAAATTGCAGCTACCTTCTAGATTTGGAAACCACTCTTCAATTTCAAACCCTCATAGATCTTGCATCATATGTTCAATTTAGACAAATCAAAAGGAAAAAGTGACTTTATTGCACATCTTGAACTCAATGGTGAGCTTATATTTGCACCAACAAGCTCTAATTTGAACTTGCAATACAAAGCCATAAAGAGGAAACTTCCAAATCTAGTATGTCTTTCAAGCTTTTCTAATTCTTCAAGTCATCATTCAATGTAAGAGAAGAGAATACTCAAATTTTCAAGATCCACCAAGATTTGCAACCTAAATATTTTGATAAATACTAACAATAAGCAATCCCACAAGCTCTGATACCATGTAAGAGTTGGTTTAGAATACTTTACACCATTGCAAGATTTAGCTAAAGATTATAGCCACCCAAGATCTAGGAACTGTATGAAAGCATGACATAGATCAATATGAAATTCTCAATATTGCAATGTAATTTAAATTAATAGAATTGATTTACAAATGATAGCCCCTTGGTTATATATACAAGGTGAGACATAGGATTAAACAGGATTATGACAAGTGTCTTAATCCTATGACATGAGACACCATATCATAACTACCTAGGACACATGTTAAAAGTAAAAAGATAAGATAAGATCTAATGACAACAAACACCTTCTAGAAACATTCCATCCCAGAACCTAAGTAAACTTAGCATGTAATTAGGACCTACTAATGAATAGATAGGTAAAACACCTATTTACACCAATAACCTCTACCACCATCATAGCATCTACGTCTCTAAATTTTGATTTGTTAATTTTGAGACCCTTGTTTATAATTTACTCCCCTTCATGGGATGATTATCTCATTGTGGTATTAAACTCGTGACCTTATTACCTAGAAGGAGATGATATTCCTCTTTACACCTGAAATGATCTTAAATTATTAATTCCATCTTTCTTCAAAGCTAGTTGATAAGCATCATCCATAATATGATTCGTGTGCATGCATAATTCATCTTGAACAAATGAAATTATACCATATACATACCTTTTAGCCATTTTTATCTACCTCATCATACTTGACATGAATGGATAGTTATGAAATTTATCTATGTAATTTTCTACATTGCACTCTTTTTTCCATAGACTTTGAAATATTATGTAGAGGGTTTATGCATAATTTATGCTATAATTTGATTTCACTCAAATTCTTCTCAATCTTACTCTAAGTTTTATATTTTCCTTCTTTTTTCATTCGATATATTTATATAAGTGATTCTATCATACCATTACATGGAAATTCAATATTATGGATGTAAATTTTAGTATCTTAATAGAAAATTTTAGTCATTGAACTATAAAAACATGGTTCAAGATAAATTATTACCACCCACTCTAATTTTTTAATTTTTGATAGCAATAGATCACCTATGATGTTATGCTTCTTTATAGTAGATTCATCATCACACTTCTATAGAATTTTCAAGAGGTTGTTTCTAAAGTATATACCTTTGTGAGTTTGTAATGCATAATTCATACACTTATATTAAGAGAACCATATTTAAATTGACTTAGGTGTTAAATTGACATTATAAGTAGTAAGAATCAAGTTGGAATAGTTTGTAAAATAGGTTAGATGTTAGGTGGGAATTCTAGAATCTCTAAGCTATGGTATTATCCTTGGTCAAAATTGTTTGAAATTCAACATAGGGAAAGATGCATGATTGGAAATCTCTCCTATAGATGGAAAATATGAGTTTGAAAAACCAAATGAAATATAAAATTATCCAATGAAAATACATGTATATAAAAACTATTGGAAGAAGATTTGTAAAAAATCATAGGGGAGAAAATAATCCATTGAGCTTTATCATTGGATTTTTGAATAATTATTGAGAAGAGTATCAAGGATAAGTAGTGTATCACATAGAGTAGCATGGCTAACTTTATGAGTGATGAAATTGAAATATTCTTTCAATGATTTAGATTATTCTTCAAATTCTTTGTAGGTTGAAATTATGATCTTATAGTGGTCCAAAATTGCTTTTAATATCTTAGGAGGCTCTATGACTTCTCCATTAGAAGATTTATAATATCTAATATCATTATTAGTGTACTTGAGGCACAAGTATTTGAAGAAATATTTTGAGGCATGGTCATCAAATATATGCTAGTACAAGTGATTCTAGATTTTAGCACCCTTTTCTCTATCACTCTAATGATATTACTATTATGATTGATTCATTCTACTAGTGATTGGATTTATGTTGAAAATGGTTACACTCAATTGAGAGGAGATATAATTGAATACTTTGGTATTTACATTATTAGAATGTTTGGGAATTCTCATATATTCCTTGTTATGCTATCAAGAAATGGTGGTGGTGCAAAAAACCACATTATTTAACCATCTGATCCACATGGTAGAGAGAGGTAGGATAACACGAAATCTTAGAAAATAGTTAGACCATACCTTCAAGAGCCAGAGTAGTGCTATTTGTAAAAAATAACACACTAGGATTTCTTTTGTGAGCTCTCATCCAAACTAATTGGAATGAAATGGGAATATGATAAATAAAGGTTAGATTTCAAATTAAAAAATAAATCCACTTGATGATCCAATGGGGACCCACCTTATAGGTAGATTACTCTAACCAATGATATGAGATGTGAGAGCACCTTTGAAAATTGACCAAACTCAAAAAAAATCAAAATAGAACCAATTTTCAGTTTTGTAGATGTACCAATGCATCAATAGTGTGCCCTTTCTATCCTTAGGAAACTCAACCATATTAAATCCATTGTGTATTAGTTAGTTTGATAAGAGCAAGTTCTCAACTAGCCATCTCCACAATCCCATTCCGTCTAAACCACAATTGAGGTTATAAATATTAACGAAATATAAACTATGACCATCAATCTCAAGTGTAATCCACATATCATAGGATCTTTCACAAAGATTTGGCAAAAGAGGCGATCTTGGGGATAATCAATATGGTCATACAACCATGACCATCCTCATGCAAGATGATGAACTATGCCATTGAGGCCATGTTTGTTTCCAAGAAAAAACTAGAAATTTTTACCTTTTGAACACAACTTGGATCCTTGGAGCCAAATTTACAGATGAATCCACAAAAATAAAAATCTTCAACTAGACAGTAAATTATACCATAGAACTTGGTACACATGAGAGTGGGTGGTTTGAATAGATATACATACAAGATAGAGCAACACTTTTCAAGAACTTAAGGTAACTCATACCTTTAAAGACTAAACTTAACTATTGCACTGATTAACAATTAAATAGTAACAATATATTATCTATCAAAAATAAACTTATAATTTTCTTAAAACTACTTCAAAAAAATCATAGATAACATATCATTCCTTCAATAACAACCCATTAAAAATAATATAATATATCATTACTATTTTAAACTTCTTGTAAACTGATATACAATCAACACATTTTTAAAATGAATCTCATGTAACCTGTAAGAACAATAAAAATGGCTAACCCGATTTAAATCTATCCTAGGCAGACAAAACCGTTAGCTATGCATATTAAGGAAGGGTATGAAACTCCAAATGTAACAAAAACTTCGAAAAATATTCGTACTTGAAGGCATTGTCCACTACACAAAATTTAGAATATGCACACATTATTTTCTACCCAACAGTGAATCTTTGACAGATTACAAAATGGGTGACAGGGCTTCGACAGTATATACGTTATAAGGGGATCAGTGCTTCACATGCCAGTGAGGAGGGGACCAGTGCTTCACATTTATTTTAAATTATCATGTTTATGCACGTTCAGTCTCCCATGTTTTCCTGCAAGAATCAACAGCAATATATAATGGATTGAGGTAAAAGACAAACAATCATTAGGATCTACTATAGTTTACAATTAATTTTCCCCAACATTGTGAACAAATTGGCAAGCGATCAGACTCTTATGGTAGCTTCTAACATCTGTCTTTCTGGGATAAGAGAGATGGTTTAAGTATAGTTAAAATAGGTCTAATATGGGTCAAACAAATATTAATAATATCCTGAACAAAGTTGGTCAAATGCCTCTGAAACAGTAGGCATTCTCTAGATCATAATAGCGTTTCCTGGTTATTCAGTGCCCGACCAACAGACAGGTAGGCTATGCATTCAAGAACTCCATTAAAATAAGTGGCCAAACCAGCTCAGAATTGCTAAAAATATCCCTCGTTATCCACATTCAATTGTTTGTGGTTATAACGAAAAGACAGAGAAATCGAATCCCAAATCTCCCAGCTAAGCATTTTTGCTGGCTTCTTTGCCAACTCTAATGAAGCAAAATATATATTTTTTCTCTCATTCTTTTGACCCCAAGTAAAGCAGCAAATGTAATCACAGAGCAGATTTCTTTCGATTTGTTGAAGGTTTGATATATATATATTTTAAGATAGGTAGTTTCTTATAGATTGCAGTGCGTGTAGTAAATTTTTTTTATATAATCAATGATGTTGGTACGACACACCCTCTAGTACTACAGAAACAGGAAGAGATTACACCTCATAACCTCTTGTCTATAACAGAATATTTTAACCAAGCTAACCAACCCCGACGAAGGTTTAATAATATTGAATGGCTTAGAAAATACATAGAAATAGAACAAAAACAATGTCTGCAATGCTATTTTAACAGGGATAAACAAAAATAGATGAAACATTTCCCAATACCTGTCTTTTAACGTAGTCCATGGAGGTGGCGCTCTAACCGTCGACTGGTCTGTTCAAGAAGAAACAAATATATCTTTGGAGTTGAGTCGCTCGCTAGATGTGCGTGTTGTTGGGTGCAATGAATTTGGCCTCCTTGAAATTTGACAAGGAAAACGTTTTCTGAGTGTCTGTTAAGATCTATCGAATACATTGGTTTATGAAATGGAACACCTCTCATAAACGATATGTGCCTTGTAGTTGATGTATTAGTTGTTTAAGTAATGGGACCTTGTCTGTTACTGATATGAAATGAGTTTTTACAGACCTTAGTTCTTGTTTTCTTGGAAATTTGAAAAAAAAAATGTTTTCTAGTCTTTTTATTAGAGATATTTGAATTTTTGAATACATTTATTTGTGAATTGGTTTGTTTTGAGTGTTTTTTAAAAATAAGTAGTGTGTTGTAGTTAACATATTAATTGTTTATATGGTATTTGCGAGTCTCGTTTCTATCATAAACAATTAATATATTGAATATAATACAATTATTTGAGCTCTTCCTATTTGAAAGATATTGTTTAAAGATTTTAAAATAATATAACAAGGTTATTTTATGTTAGGGAATTTATGACAAGTAGGAGATATTTTTTGTAGTGTATGAAGGGTTTACATAGCACACCACTTTTTATAGGTTTTGTAAATGGAATATGCACAAAGTCTAACTAAAGGACCAACACAAACTGATCGAGCCTAAAAACAAAATTAAGCAGCCAAGGCTATGTTAGGCAAACGATGAGAGTCTTGATCATCAAGCTTTCCCTTAACATCAATGCAGGTGGCATCCTCAATTAGCTCCTAACTAGTGAGAGTGGCAAAATCTTCTTCATTCTCCTTGTGAGGTTGTTGAGTATGGATCAAAGAAATGGCAAGTGATAGATGAATGGATTGTACCATCATAAATTGTCACCCTGGACAATTTCACACTACGTTTTGCTCCCCCTTTATGTGATTGGACCCAATTGTGCTCTTAATTAGCATGTTTTATGATCATATTGAAAAGTCAGAATTAAATTGGGAATTATCAATTTTATTTATTTAACAACACTTAAAGACCCAAAATAGGTCAAGCCTAGGGCATTAGTGCCCCCGTCTAGCCCATTTTGGCCCAATTTAAAATATATTATTATAGCTTATTTTAACATTTATAAATGTAAATTCAATTGTTGGCTTTTGATAATTAATTTTGTGAGAAAATAAATTAATGCATATAAATACAAGGCTTTTTCACCATTTGAAATCCTAGGAAATCTAAGTGACAATTGTGCATCCTAAAAAGCAGTTAAGAGCATAATTAGCAGAGTTTATAAGATCTATTATTAGCCTAGATTCATGTTAGCAATGAATCAAGTTTATATGTGAGTTTGTTCATATTTCATGTTCATTTGTTTGTAAGTATTAACACTTGCAATATCTATAATCAAGCACCCAATTCTCTTTGTATAAGATGAATGCAATGACTTCAGTAAACCAAGGAAAGTAGATCTAAGTGGTAGGTTACAACACTTGTCAATTTGTCATTCCTTTTGTCCATTTACCTTTGCTCGACTGAGTGTAAGCACTATTTACATCATCATAACTATTGTGGAGGTGAAAACAACGAAATGAGCTTTGAATTAGGAAAGCTCCTATATGGCACAACCCTTTCCCTCTACTTTTGTGTGTAGGTGATAGATCTGAAGTGGATATGGGAAGAGATTGAAGACATAATTGCAAAATCAAGCATTGAAGCCTTCTATATCACAAATTAGGGAAAGTGGAATTAATCATTGATAAATGAAGTTTCAAAGTTGAGTCTAGAAGGGAAGAACCTATAGACAATGACCATTTGAGATCTAATTTTTGATTCTTGAGACCCACACTTCCATATCTATAGTGCTAGCATCCCTGTCCAACCACTTTGAGCTTAAATTTATATGTCAATTTCCTCTATCTCTATGCTTTGTTATATTTCGTAACTAGTTTTTGTATTTTTATTATGTATTTCTCTATATTTACAATAATTTTTTGGAATTCAATAGTTGACCTAGGTACACATTTTCATCATCAAATAAATTTAATTCGTAATCAACCAATCAACCCCCAAAGAAAGAACCAAAACCCTAATCTACCATTCTGACTCTTCCATAGAGGTTAGTAGCCAAGTGGGTGTTTATGATAAAAAAAATTTCTTTCCAATATGATGTAAGAAAAAGTTTTAATTAGACCCTAGATACCTTTCTTTCATATCACAAGCATTTTCTAATGTCTTCTCCTACCTTGGAGATGCCAAACAAGAAGGCTTGTACAACATCCTCCATGGGTAGTAGAGTCCTTGGGATTCTAAGGAAAAGGACCCTAGGAATGAGAACCACGATCTCCATGGCATTCACAATCCCCATGACATTCACAATCCCACCTTGTTGAATTGCACATGAATTTGAATAAGGACAATGGAGAAAATGACCACTTTAGTGTACAAAGAAAATTCTTATCACCAACATAATGAGAAAAGAGTTGAACATTCCTAACTTTTTACATTTATTGAAGATAATTTCCACCCTAAAAGGATATCAAATCAAGGTATACTTGTATGGGATACAAGACCAGTCTCCAGGAAAAATTGCATGCCAAGAAAAGGTGGTTGGTCTAAAAGGTTCTAAAGAAATCATGAATCCAATTTCAAGCTTCTAAACATGGATGAAAAATTAAAAAATATGGTTAAGGGATTCAAGTTGACCTCATAAAGGACAATTTGGATTAGGAATTCTCATGTGAGCAAGATGAGTCCCCAAAGAAAGGCCTTGGTACAACAAACACCATGCAAAGTGGGCCAATTTTGGCTCCAATATTGTAGACCAAATGTCTTGAAATATTTTTTTCCAAGTACCTTGAGAGGATTACTGCTACCAAAAAATATTGAGCCAATCCACCATACATGATTGTGACAATTCAGATTATGTCATTCTGGAAATTTAAATTAAAGAGTTTTTTGATATAATTATACTTTAATTTAATATAAATGAGTTATTTTAGGGTTATTTTTGTAAGAAATCAATATGTTGGAATTAATCTATTAGCTTTTTACATGTAGAATCCACTCCCTCTAAAAATAATCAATGTGTTGACTCCAACATATTAGTTATTAAGATCTTCACTTTAAGACAAGGATACTTAATATTTGTACAGTCTATATATCACCAATAGATGATCAATTTATTGAATTTTTACACAATATATCATATTTTTCAACATATAATATAGCTCAATCTTTACTTTAAACCTCAAGAAATTGATTACTTATACAACTTAAACTCATACTACCAATTCCAAAAAAAATACAAAATCAACCTCAATTTATTATGACTTATTTAAAAACCATAAAAAATACACAATTTTTAATTAAGTTCTTTTACACATTATCATGAATTTTGAAATTTCATAATAATTATTAATGTACTAAAAAAATAAATATTTTAAAAATCTAGTAATGTTCATCATGATGAAGCGGACTAAGGTAATTCATTGAATCTTTGAAATTGATTTATTTTGAGTGTTCTTTTTAAATACTTTTTCAAAAACCTTTTGTTATCTTTCACATCCCAAAATGTATCATCATGAGTAATGAGGGGACAATAGAGGTTCAAGCTATCTTAGTAGTTGTGGAAAAACCTTGTGAGCTAGGTTGGAAAATGTTATTTGTGAGATAGATTCAATGCAGTCAGTTCCCCTTTCGAATAATGTAATGCATCTCAGTCTTCTTGGAGGTTGTCTCTTTATGTGGCTCAAATTATTTGCATGACTTGAAATTTTTATTCCATCTCTTGAATTCACATTCCTCACGAGTGGAATGTTATTGCATATGTTGCAAGTATGAGCAGATTGGTGTTGTCATTGATGTCAACAAGCTTATGTCGTCATTGGTGTCAACTGTAGGAGGAGTTTGTTGCAAGGTGTAATGGGGTGAATTTCCACCCCTTGGAAATTCCACATTTACATACCTCCTACCTTAGATAAATTAAATTTGATGATGATATCCACATCCTTCATTCACTTCCCATCCACTTGAAAGTTTCTTTTTGTGTCAGTGGAGGATATTTTGTGAGGGAAGCTAGCACAATGTAGATGTTTGTGCGACACACTATCGTCCTAATAGGATTCCTGTGTCTAGAATCCATAGAGGTGTTACAACTCTCCATTGGCAATGAGTTGTAATGTTTATGTGCCCTTGACCGACCTCAAACAACTCCTTTGCCTCTAATTTCATCTTCAAATTGCTATCTCATTCATTCTCTTCAACTTCTTGATCATTCATACATTCAAAAAAAAATTCTTCACTCTCTTCACACCCTTCTCACAACATTCTCGCCACCATTGAAGCAACAAGTTGGTGTTTGGTGGACTCAATCTCCTCATTGTAGAAGTTTCAACATTTTCAAGCTTGTGAGCTCACTCCTCCCATTTTACTTGAGTGAACATGGTTGAAGGTGATATTGTTCCATTTTCCATTCACTTAGCATTATCATATTGTTTTCGTAGCATATTATGTTGAACATCTAGAATACTGAGAGGGGGGGGGATGAATCAATATTCCATAAAACCACATTAAAATCCATCTAATCATTTTCACAGTTTTGACTAAATAAACATGAGAGAACATAGAAACAAATCAATGCAACCATACACATGAACACCAAGATTTTTATGTGGAAAAACCAAAAGAGGGAAAAACCATGGTGAGGGTTAACTCACAATATATTATATTTGATTACAAAATATTACAAGGCTCACTGCCAGGACTCACTATCCTTAAAAGGCTCACTGCCTGAATACAAAAAATGGCTAACTGCCAAGATACAAAGATAGTGGCTCATTGCCAAGAGATTGAATTGATAAGATACACCTTTTATGTGTAGGGTTCAGTTCTAATGAAGCTCAAAATATAAAGTATTGCCTCACACAATAGTCACTTGACAAATATGCTCTAATCCACAACTGATAAAGCATTTAGGCTCAAACCTTTCTTCCACACACTTCACACACTATTGCTCTCTCTTCTCATTCCTTAAAGCATCTTATATATACAAGTATATCTTAATCATCAACTAGGTCAGCCTAATTAGATGAAAAAATAATAATCAAAACTCTCTTTGTCGACACCATATTAAACATTTTATCCATGTAGTGCATTGTACCAAGTTAGATAACATCCATAAAACATAACTAGTCTCCATAATGTATTGCATTCACTAAGTTGACCAAGACTAGAACACAGTTCTCCAAACCAACAAATAATCCTCAAAGAAAACACCTTCCAGATCTGAGAACACATTAATTTCCCATCATACCACCAACATAGAGACTACCAAGAAAACCACAGCATAAGAATGTTCACCTTAATAAAATGCAGAGTTTCCCACACAATATGTCGAGCAAGGAACAACGGTAGAATACAATGTTGAACTCTATCAGAGATAACTTTCTTCTCACAACTAAAAACATCTCAAGATAAAGGATATATTTTTCTGAATGATTCATGACAACATGGTTAAGAGATTAGAGTCATATCAAATCTTGCAATGAATTATGGACTCAAATACCAACACACTGATCCATCACAAAAGGGCATTATTGGCAAAGAACAGATTTCAATAAACCAAGTAAACTTCTCATATAGTTATTACCAAGTTGACATCAATGACAACATAGGAACAACCAACACAAACCATCCATACTTCATGATGACGTTGCAAGGATTCCATAATCCCAACATATTGTTTTTTAGCATAGTGCATAGTATTTCCATTTCAATAGCTCTCTTTATCATATTTCTCTATCATTGCTATACTGGTTGTCCATGGAGGTGGAAACACCAAAATGGGGGATTGACTATGGAAGCCCTCTATACACAACCCCAACATTTTTCCATCTTGTGTGTGTAGGTTGCTTGGTGTGTGAAGACTTTGAAGATATCAAATTGTGGGTAGGAAGTTGTGCTTTCCTCACCCTCTTTTTTTCAATTCATAGATTAGATTGAAAGTTAAAGTATTCTTCTTGTTATTCTATTATTTAGCTCCTTTCCATTTCTTTTATTTCATTTAAATCACATGTGTTAGGTTGTTAGTAGGTTACCTTAGTTTTTAGGCCATACTTTACACTTTCTATTTGTATGAACACCAACACCCCATTGAGACACTAGTGCACCATGCTATCATCTATGTCCCACATTGTAGTCCTTTGGCAGTAAGTCATCTAAGTTGCAACCTAGACACTAGAAACCCACTCACCTAACTTCTTGAACCTTTCAGGTTGATAGAAGGAAAGAGGCAGATTAGTTGTCCTTACTTTTCACCCCCTTAAACATTGACTTGTCTTAAACAATCCCTTAGCGTGAGGTAGATTGGGGCAGTTGATTTTTCTAGACCCTCCTATGACTTGGCATCCTAAGCAATCGGTCCACCTCCTCTACATTTTGGTGAACCCGTCGTGAACCTTGTAATATCTATTTCTTTGTGTTGAGCTTCATTCTCTCATGTTTGTGTAGGTTGTGCACTTATGCATTGTGATGCTTTATGAGCTTCACAACTCAATCTATGAGTTATCGATATGTTGTTAGAAGGAGCATTCAAAAGTGAAACTTAGAGATGGACTTTTCAAGGGTCACTACAACTCTTGCCCCCTAGGAGATGGTATCGACAATAAAAACTAGTTTCTTTGACGAAACCACTTGTGTCCCTACTCCTATTTCTCCTTCTGCTCCTCCTATAGATGAGGATGACATTATCACTATTCATGCAAAGTACCTCCTAGCTTTAGATATGAGGTTTTTAAATCTCAGGAACCATTTTGGGAAAGATCATAACATGGCTAGGTCTATGAGAGTTGTTAATGAAATCAAACATATGCTAGACAAGGATCAGATAGGAATAGAGTTCCTCCATGGCCTTACCAACTTAACAAAAGCATATGTCCCTTCATACAACCCTAGGTCAGGCATTACCCAAGGTCATGTGCTTAATTCTTATGAAAGATAGATCAACGTCTCGATGCCTACGACATCAGTATGCATGGTTGAAATGGTCCCTTTTGTCAACATCTCCACTCCTGCTTCGCCTCCTACTATCAAAGTGAGAAAAATACCTCTAGGATTCAATGTTGTCCTTTGCAGTGGGATCTCTAGTAGAATAGAGGCTGGTAGTTCTGGTATGTTTGGTACTCTTGGTGGCTCCGGTGGTGGGTATGTGCAGGATCATCATGGAAAAAATAGGCCCTTAAGTGGCAAAAACATTAGAAAAATTAGAGTTAGGCAACTTGGCGTAAAAATTTGAATAAGTTATCTATATTATTTCAAAAATATGTAAGAATAGAATCTATAGCAAATTGAATGTAGTTTAAACTACTAGGTTTGTTTTAAAAAAAGAAATCTATTTGTGAAAATTTGAAATTTCATGCCGTAGTACTTAAAATTTCGTGGAAAAATAAGAAGTAGGTGCTCATCCTACCACCCTAATCTCACAATAATTTAATATAATATTTTTATAATATTTTAGATATAAGTAGAGGACTATGTCCGGCTGTGATGCATATTTTTTGTAATTTTTTCCAAGAAATAATTAATTATGATTTTTTATTGCTAAATCTTCAAAAAAATATAAAAACTCACACGCTCTAACTACCTTAACTTGATCAAAACTTCATGAAATTCATTTTTTTTTAATATTATAGTATGCGAAGCATAGAATGTGATGCATGTTTCAGATTCAAAAAATGTGATACCATTTAAAAGCTATAGAAGTTGTTCAATCAACCTATCAATCGTGATCTTAGTCATAATTTGAATAGAAAATGAATAATAATTAGTTATTAAATTCAAAGAAAATCATAATTTATATTAGTGGAAAGCTGAGAATCTCCTTTAAAAACCCTTTTCATTTCATTAATTTTGGGTAAGAAAAAATTTGTCAGCCACATACCCATCATATTGCCACTTTTTGGCCCATCATGATCCTGCACATACCCTGGTGGTCATGGTGGTGGATCTGATGGTGGCTACGATGGTGGCTCTAGTGGAGGCTATGGCAGTGGCTCAAGTGGTGGCTTTGGTGGTAGCTCCATTGGTCCTATTTCTTCATCTCACCTTGTTTTGAATTCTCTGCTACAGAATATGAGTCAAATGCAAAACCAGCTAGCGAGTTTATCCCAAGCCTCTACCTAGCCTATCTTTCAACCTTTCTTCTAATATAGTCCTTTGTTGGTGGTGATTCTAAACACTTCCATCCCTCAAGGGATGGAAATTTCTAAGTATGAAAAATATAGTGGTAAAGGAGACCCTCAAACACACATGTAAGCCTTCAATGCAATGTGTACAAATTTCTTTCACCACGATGACTTGATGGCCAAATTATTCCCTCAATCTCTCAAAGACATAACACTAGAGTGGTACTATTCTTTTCCCAACAACTCTATATTCTCATTCGATCAACTTTTTAATTAGTTTCTCTAACAGTTTCAGGCTAACATCAAGTCGAGATGACCTTTTCAAACCTCTCCTGATGTAAGTAGGGAGAGAACGAGAATATTAATGATTTTATTGCTTAATATCAAACACTCTTTTCACAAATTTCTTACCTGCTACCTGAATTAGATGTATAAGTGTTCATTAGCAACCTATAGAGACCTTGGCAGGAGAAGTTTTCCTTAATGAAGTATCCTTCTTTCACACACTTGTGCATGGTGTTTCAAGAATACCAGTAGATTGTCATTCAGTTTGAGGGATCTTCCTCGTGCTCCTATCCCGAAGGAAGATCTATTGTATCAATTTTGGGTAAGGGTATGTGCAAGATCATCATGGAAAAAAAAGGCCCAAGAAGTGGCAAAAAATTTAGAAAAATCAGAGTTAGGAAACTTGATGTAAAAATTTGAATAAGTTATCTATATTATTCTTAAAAATATGTAAGAATAGAACTATAGAAAATTGAACAGTTTCTAAACTAATAGTTTGTTTAAGAAAGAAAATTTATTTGGTGAAAATTTGAAATTAAATAAAGGGTACTTTTTAAATTTCAGGGAAAAATAAGAAGTAGGTGTCTGTCTGACCACCCTAACCACAATAAAATGATAATATTTTTTTATAAGATTTTAGATATAAGTAGAGGATTTATTCCATGATGTGATGCATACTTTTTTGTAATTTTCTTCCAAGTAAATAATTAATTATGATTTTTTTATTACATCTTTTAAAAAAATATAAAAAATTGTATGTCTAACCACCTTAACTTGGTCAAAACTACATGAAATTATTTTTTTCTTTTTTTAATCCTATAGTATACGAAGCATAGAATGCGATCCATGTTTTGGATTCAAAAAATGTGATACCGTTTGAAAGCTATAGATGTTTTTCAATCAGCCTATCAATCAATACTCTAGTTGTAATTTGAAAGAAAATGAATAATAATTACTTATTAAATTCAAAGTAAAGCATAATTTATATCGATGGAAAGCTGAGAATCTCCTTTAAAATCCCTTTTTGTTTCATCAATTTTGGGTAAAAAATAGTTGTCAGCCACATAACCATCATATTGCCACTTTTTGGCCCATCATGATCCTGCACATACTCGTAAAGGAAAACCTATTGTGAATGTAGTCACCATGTCTAATAAAAAAGTCCTCAAGCGCAACAGATAGTTTACAAAGTTGTTTGAATCTTACTCTTCTATTTTGAAGAAGTTGTTAAAGGATAAAGTTATAACCTTGGAAGATCCTCAACCTCTTAGAGAGCCTTACCTTGATTGGTATGATGGGAACACATTCTCCAATACCATCATGTCAATGGGAATGATATTGAACATTGTATGTGCTTGCACCATGAGATATTAGATCACATCAATGATGGTACCATTCGCCTTGATGGTAAAAAGTAGAATACGAACAAGTTTGTGGCTAAGGTGAATAGTGAATTGCATATTTATATAGATTTATTTCCATCCCACTCTATGAATTTGATCATTGACCCTTCTGGTGCTTCTCCCAAGGCCTCAATGTATGTAAATATGGTTTCATTTACTCACATTCCTCCCCCTCAACCTGCAAATGTTTCACTAGATGTAACTTTTATATCACAGGATTTTCCCATGAATAAAAAAGCTTCTCCTTTATATATTCCCACTTGCATCAATGGTAACATTATGATAGGAGTCCTTGTGGAACACACAAGTCACATGAACATTATTATGAAGGAGACTCTTTTGCTAAACTATTTACAAAGGGAGGAACATGAAAAAATGAGAACCACCATATGTACTCATGATGGTCTTTCTCTTGCTTCTTATGGTTCTATAACTCTTTTCATCCTAGTGGGACCTAGGGCTATGAATGCTACCTTGGACATCATTTTGGAATTTGACTTGCTTAGAGTGAATCTAGGTATCCCATGGCTAGTT
This sequence comes from Sequoia sempervirens, assembly GCA_007258455.2. Taxonomy (NCBI): domain Eukaryota; kingdom Viridiplantae; phylum Streptophyta; class Pinopsida; order Cupressales; family Cupressaceae; genus Sequoia; species Sequoia sempervirens. The sequence goes on along the minus strand of VDFB02193867.1, from coordinate 730,998,968 downwards.
TCCGTGAATGGATTCATTTCTGTTATTCATAAGTTTCTGAAGTTCCCTCACAAAGGTGTAGTGCATGTCGTGCATGACATTGGATATCAAACGATGGTATCTCATGGGGGGTATTTTTTAGATCATTTCTTGCCCACCATGTTGGACTCAAGGAACACTAAGAGGGGGGGTGAATCAATGTTCAACAATATTCTAAACTTCAGTTCATATTATAAACCATCTACAAAATTTAAACAAAAGCAAAGATGCAAACACATGAAAGAAACAATTAGAACACCATAACACCAAGATTTTTGCATGGAAACCCTATTAGGGGAAAAACCATGGTGGAGATTAATCCACAATTTATATACTTTGTTAAAAGTATGAAGAAAAGGGAATGCACATGCATTCAAGCACATTGCCTAGAGCTCACTGCTCAAAATAAGGAAGGCTCACTGCCTTACAAAAATTTTGTGATTACAAAAAAATGTTGAACTAAGAAAATAACATCAATAAATGCCTAGTTTCAGTTTTGGTGAAGCACATGAATCAAATTCTGAAGCTTCTTTTAGACTTTGCACTTAGCTTTGATCTACCTTAATTTGCTTCACAAAATCCTTTTTTGCACAAGAAGAATTCACTCAACTGCCCTTCTGATATTCGCACATGCATCTGCTCTTCTCTATTCACCCACTCACACACACCAAAATGAATTTCCAGAAATCGCATATATATCCGCCAGTAAGAATTCAATTGATATATGCTGGCTTGTCAACTTCAAATAAAATATAAAATATTCTCCACATGCCAGCTCAAATATGTTGGCAAAACAAGGACAAACAACTGAGAGGGGGGGTGAATCAGTTGTCATAGAATATTTTAAACTTTTCAATCTTTACTTAACTTAATCTCAAATCCGATGAATGAATAATAAACCATAGACAATCAACACATCAAAAACACAGAGAACACCAAGATTTTTATGTGGAAACCCGGTTAGGTGAAAAACTATGGTGGATGTTAGTCCACAATATTATACCCTATTAAAAGTATAAGAATAATGGGAATGCACATGCATTCAGGCACACTGCCTAGAGCTCACTGCTCAAATAAAAAAGAGGACTCACTTTCCAAAGAAAATTTTGGATTAAGATCATCCAGATTGTGAACTGAGAAAATAGCTTCTACACAAGCCTGATTATAGTTCTAGTTAAGCACAAAAACTTTCTTCACTCTTTCTTCGCCTTCAAACTTTTCTCACCGTCAAAGAATCAATGATTTGGACAATATCTCGCACATCCGCACTCCTCCTCGGCATTCATACACTCTTATGCACACACTCTAACTTCACACTACAAAACAATCACTCTTATATATCTGCAACATGAGACTACATCAATGACTTAGTTGACCAGAAATATAAAACACATGTTCAATGTCGGCCCAAATTTACAAATAAATTTGCAATGCGAATCCACCAAGTTCGGCCACAACATAGTGGAGACCCAAATTAACAACTCCAACACATAAAGACTTCAAATCAATTTTTCTCCAAGATCCATGCTGTAATATGCGCCACCATCATGTTGGCCAAGAGCATGAAAACCCGATTATATGGAGAAAAATCTTCATTCCACGAAACACGATCAATGTGGACATAACACAAAGATAGAGCATGATCTAAAAGCATCCAAGAGCACCAAGAAACAGAAAAGAAACATCCACAACAATAGAAACACACAGGCTTCATTCTGGAACGATGATAGAACCCACATAAATATTGTCAGAACACAATTATTCACAACACGAACAGATCTTCACATGGACCTCAAAAACTTCTAGAGGATGGACTAGATACACTCAATATAAAACCATTTAATCCATAGTAATTTATCTTTGACGTACAAAGCAAGAAACCTTAATGACCTTCACAATTCCACAGGGAACCTGTAACACTTCTTTTAACAATTTTCTCAATATCCTCAACATATATAGCCTTCATTACACCAAATGCTAATAGTGTTGACATCAATGATAACCACATATTAGAAACACATCCACAATATCCAACAATTCCCTGGCATTACGGCAACACATGATGAAAAATACGATCAACCCAAACTCTCAATCAGCACTTACTCCTCCTTAGATTCTGACTTTTATTCCTTAACCTCTTCTACATGATCTTCTCCCCACAAGAATCTTCTCCCCAAATAAGGAACAGTTTTTCACATGACTCTTCTCCCCCTTTGACATCAATGGAAAAGATAAGCATTATCTTCCCACATACAAGATCTAAACTACATATCTGCACATCTGACTACTCCCCCTGAGTAGCAACCACAAAAACATCAATTCAGATTAGAATATGGTCATGAAATGCATAGATTGATGCAAATTAATGCATCACTAGTTCATATCAGGAGGGGTAATCACCCCTAGCATCCCTCTGAGATACTCAAAAGTATCCTTCGACAACAATTTAGTGAAAATATTTGCAATCTGTTCTTTGGTAGGAACATACTCCAGTCTGACTTCTTTCTCACTCACTTTCTCCCTCAAAAAGTGGAACTTGATTGTTATATGCTTGATCTTAGAGTGTAGCACGGGATTCTTTGATATGCTTATTACACTTGACTTGTCACAATATATGGAAATAGGTTCATCATATACTACTTTGATATCTTTCAGCATCTATTTCATCCACATCAATTGAGTACAGTTTTTTGTAGCAGCAATATACTCTGCCTCAGTAGTAGATAAAGAAATGGAATTCTTCTTTTTGCTCAACCAAGATACTAGCTTCTTCCCTAGGAAGAAGGCACAACCACTAGTACTCTTCCTATCATCTACATCTACCTAATCTGCATCAGTATATGCATTTAGAGTAAGATCATCATCCTTAGGATACCAAAGCCCAAAATCAATTGTTCCTTTCAGATATATGAAAATTCTCTTAATAGCAGTCACATGGGATTCTTCTGGATTAGCCTAAAATCTAGCAACCATACACACAACATTCATAATGTCTAGTCTAGTCTGAGTTAAGTAGAGCAATCTATCAATCATTGATCTATACCTCGTTTGATTTTCCTTAGGAGAATCATCATTTTGTGTTAATTTGCATCCATTTATCATGGGAATACCAACAGGTTTTGAGTCATCCATGCTAGACTTCTTTAGAAACTCTCTCACATATTTAGACGGAGATATGAAGATCCCCTTGTCTAGCTGAGTAACTTGCAATCCCATAAATAATTTCATCTCTCCAATCATACTCACCTCAAATTCATTCTTCATTTCATCAGCAAAATTCATACATAGATCTTATCATCTCCTCCTAAAAAAATGTCATCAACAAATACCTCAATAATTAACTCTTTATCAAGATCCAACTTGAAATATAATTTGTTGTCAACAGTACCTTTATTGAATCCAAGCTTTAGTAAGTATTTATCTAGTCTAGCATACCAGGCTTTGGTGGCTTGCTTGAGTCCATATAGAGCTTTCTTCAATCGACAGACCATGTTTTCCTTGTCATTCAGTTGAAATCCATCTGGCTACTCAATGTAAACCTCTTCTTCTAGCTCAGCATTCAAAAAAGTAGTCTTTACATCCATTTGATAGACTTTGTAGTTCTTATATGCAAAATAAGCAAGAAATAGCCTTACAGCTTCAATTCTAGCAACAGGGGCAAAGTTTTCTTCAAAATCAATACCTTCCATTTGTGAATACCCTTTACATACCAATCTTGCTTTATTTTGGACCACTTCACCTTGTTCATTCAGCTTATTCTGAAAGACCCATTTACTACCAATCACATTTTTGTCCTTAGGTCTAGGAACAAGTACCCATGTATTATTCTTTTCAATTTGCATTAATTCTTCCTTCATAGCTTCCATCTAGTGTTCATCATTGCAAGCTTCATTGACATCTTTAGGTTCAATCTTGGACATCAGACAATACTCTTCTACAATATTTCTTCTAGTTTGCACACCTTTATTTTTATCTCCTATAATTTGATTTTCAGTGTGATTTAGCTTTATATACCTTGGAGTTTTAGGTTTCTCAAGAACTTTTGTTTCTTTTGATCTTTCTTCTGCACTTGCACTTGTCTCTGCTTCTTGAATGCCTTGATTTACCAGAACACATGGGACATATGGAACATATGGCACAATTTGAAGTTGATTTTTTGTTTAAACATTAATCCCTTTGTTTGTATTATTTTCATCTGAATCATATCCACAATATCTGGATGATTTAGCAGAATCTTCATCAACTCTGACATTTGCACTCTCAACCATTTTTCTCAGTCTTTTGATATAGCACCTGTAGGCCTTACTCTTAGTAGAGTATCCTATAAATATTCCTTCATCACTTCTTGAATCAAACTTGCCTATATCATCATCTCTCTTGATGTAGCATTTGCTTCCAAAGATCTTGAACTATTTAACAGTAGGCTTATAACCAAACCATAATTAAAAAGGAGTCTTACTAGAATTACCATTTACATTTACCTAGTTCAAAGAGTACACAACAATGCTTACAGCTTCACTACAATAGATGTGAGGCACATTTCCTTCAATCATCATTGTTCTGGCAGCATCCAAAATTGTTATGTTCTTCCTCTCTGCAACACCATTGTGTTGAGGGGTTTGGGGAGTAGATAACTATCTTTTGATTCCATGCTCCTTACAGAAAGAATTAAAATCCATGGAGGTGAACTCACCACCTCTATCTCACTTTAAGCATTTTATTTTTAGACCCTTTTCATTCTCTGCCATAGCTTTGAAACTTTTGAACTTTTCTAATGCTTCACATTTTTTTCTTAAGAAAGCAACCCATATCATTCTAGAATAATCATCAATAATCAACATAAAGTACCTTTTGTAGACACATAAAAATGAACTAGCCCTGCAAGCTCTATTTTACCACTTTCATCCTAGCATAATTGTGACATTTAATTATGTCCTTGGTCCACATTCGACTATTAATTAAATAATTTATAATTATTTAATTAATTCATATCTCTTTTATTCTTCACGATTATTAAATAAATAAATTTTATTTATTTATTCAATATGTCACTAAGGGCCTATTATCTTCTTACAATTAAATAAATTTATTAATTTATTTAATTACCTTTGTTCATTTATTCTTCTTGTTTATTAAATAAATGAATTTCGTTTATTTATTTAATATGTCACTAATCACAATTAAATGAATTATTAATTTATTTAATTATTAAATTAGAACATATTTATTTTTGGTGCACTTAAAATAAACATGTCTTTAATTTTCTCTAATTGTGTTTGAAAGTGGTAGGCGAGTATGCTCTCACCCTATGCAAACTAGGTGATCAGAAAGCCAGACCCACTTTATCCTTGTGTAACCCTGATGCAATAATCAAAGTATCCTCTCCCCTTGCGCAGTAAGGAAATCTTGGGTGTAAGAGAAATGATTATTGCCTCTAGAAATTGGGTCTGCCTAGGGATTTCATCACCCCAACGCGACTCAAACTAGCAATGGAGCTAAAGCCAAGCTACCCCCGACCGGTATATAAATGTGAATCTTAAGGGAAAACCTAAGATTACGAGTGCGGATGTGTCATACAGACAGAGTATTACTCCCATAAACCCTATTGAGCTTAATGTCTTCAGGCTAGAGTGCCACCTAATTGGTGATAAATCTCTTGCCCCATGTATGGCCACTTGAACGGGGGTCCCGAATTAAAAACTTTTGTGTAATAAGCCCAAAACCTTCTATTTGCTAGTACAACATCGGTCGGTGTGAAGCCTTCCATGTTTTCGGAGTCTTTAGTAGAGGTGATCAATATGCCATGGAAGTTTCATGGGGGTTTGAAGCTTGGTTGGCCTGAGAAGAGAGTGCACTGTAAGGGGGAGCCCATGCAACCAAGCTTCTAGATTCACATGCTACTGATATGTGGCTAGGGAAACCCATGTGGAGTCTAGCGAATAATGTCCTGGCCTAACCTAGGATTGTACTTGTTCTCTTATGTGCTTGTTTACTTTTCAAAATATCATGCTTGCCAAGTGTTTGTTGGTTACTTAAACAAAACAAACAATCAAACAATCAAACTTTCAACAATTTGGATTTTTAACCAAAACATCAGAAAAATTGACTTTTTTACATCCTAAGACACATCTGTTAAAACGCAATCGCTCTTTCACGCTGCATTTACAAGACTTCTTAACACATCTACTATGATAAAGCGCATTTGCTTCTCCAAACACTACATTTTCCTATCTTAAAATGCATTTTCATTTTGTAAATCCGCATCTGAAATACTGAACCACATTTGACTTTTGTAAAGCTGCATTTACAAAACTGAACCACATTTGCCATTCCCAAAGCCGCATTTGATCATTGCAACACATTTGCTACCTATAATGACACATTTTCCTGTCAACAAAGTAAACCCTATTTCATATCAGAATCTAAGTCCAGACATCTTAGCCTACTGTCAAACATCTTTTTCAAAAGTCCTTGTCAGAAATCAGAATTGAAATTGCTCAAAATGTCCATCATTTGCATTCATTAGCTTGCACTTTAACCATAGGTTTAAAATCTCAATATTTTAGTTGCATTCCTTAGGAATCATAATAATCATTTTTATTTCCTTAGGTTTCATCTTGGCAAATTTTGGAATAGGCCAAATCTCTACACTTTGCAAACACCATTGTTTTGAAAATTAGGGTATCTTGGGACATAGTCATTATCCTCTTTTCGGTCATTGTCATTTTTGTGAGAACCTCCAACTCAACAGTCTAGTTAGGTAGGCTCACTCGTCATTTTGACCTTGTCATTTAGTCCCTTTACCAAGTCCTTTTGATAACCTAAATTGAGACATAAGTCAAGCTTGGAGTGGTTAGACAAACCTTTCTCCCAAACATTGTCCAAACTTAGTCATCATTTTAAAATTAGACTTTGCATTGTCCACCTCTAGTCCTCATTTTGAACCTAGACTTTGCATTAATCACCTTAGTCCTTTGTCAGTATTACCATCTTAGTCCTCATTTGACACTTTGGCTTTGACAACCTTGTCATTTTGCATCAATCATTTCCTTAGTCATCACCTTGCATTGTCATCCCTCATTATCAAAAATCCAAAAAAAAAAGTCTTACATTGTCATCCTTTGTCACAAAAATACAAAAAAACATAGGCTAGTATCATCCTTACATTTAGTCATCATTTTCATTACCCTCATTTGAGAAATTTCCTTTTATGGTGGAAACTAGACTCCAAAGAAAGAAAAGACAAATGGAAAACTTTGGACAAGATTCTAATTCCAATGTCACCAATCACACTTATGACCCAAATTGGACTTTTGACGACCCATTTAGCAACATGAATACTCAACCTCTCACGACCATACCATCCTCATCAAACAACCCCTTTGAACCATTCTTATGTAAGGATGAATATGGACAAATACTTGAGGAAAACCTAGAGATAGTAGCACAAGATCCAAAGGCCACCTACTTCGTATAACAAATGGTCTTATATGATAGAGACAGATATTTGGCCA
>VDFB02193867.1:730947832-730991336 GCA_007258455.2 Sequoia sempervirens | reverse complement strand
ATCTGTAGTTTGATCAATCTTTATTTGTGTGAACAAAGAGAGAACACACGTGATATACTTAACTCACACTAGCAATATTTGTTCAATTTTAAAAGCCCAAATTGAAGTGTGGAGGCAATCTTTTAGACAACCTAATATCACCAAAAGATACCTTGGAATTCCTACTGCTCTAAAGGTGTGAAATAACTAAGAAACATGAATAATAAAACACCAAGGACACCTCAAGATTAGCCAAAAGAGTGGTTCAACGAAAAGAAATGCAAACAAAATGAAACACAAATATTTTTACCTCCCTTGTTGTTGATACCTCTTTGATTGGCCCTTGCTTGGATTGGTTGTGTGCTCCTTAGATGATTGTTTGAATGTCTAAATGCAAGAATCAATATGCAAGATGATGAGCAAAGATGACTAAATGATTGAAAAGGCTTGAGGATTCAAATGGATAGCATGTAGTTATGAGAGTGCAAAGTGTTCAAAATAATAAACAAGGCATGAGGTGCAAGATGGCTAAGGTTGAGAAGGAAAATGGGCAGCATGTGGGTGCTCAAAAATGAAGTGTTGGAAATGCCCTTGAGAATGGGGTATTTATAGAGGATCTTGAATTCTCTAGAGAATTCAATGGTCAAGATTGATCCAACAAGGCCAAGATGAAGGGCTATGGTGGGTTGAGAACCCACAAGCCCTCACATCTTGACATGTGGAGGGTAAAGTGGACAAGAGGATATGAGGTGGAGATGAGTTGTCAAAAAGGTACATGAGGTGGAAAAGGACATGCACCTTGGGGGATGAGAGGATTTCCACAAAAAAGGATTTCTTGTCCCCAAGTGGGAGGGAAAGGGACTTTTGAGGAATTTTAGAATTCCTCAAAAATCTACATGGGAAAAGGAAAAGGTGGTTGAGGGATAAAATGTGAATTAAAAAATTCTACATTCCTAGGATGATCTAGAGGATAAAAGGTGGGCTCCAAAAAGGTGGGACTTGGTCACATGTGGAGATTGTGACAAGTCCAAGGTTGGTCACATGTGGAGATTGTGACAAGTCCAAGGTTCTAGAAGCCTTGAAAGGATGGAATGTGAATTAAAAATTCACATATAAGAGAGGGGAATCTAGGCAGAATAAAAAGGAATTAAAAATTCCTTGGGGAATGATTAGGTTTTAATTAATCAGTAATTAGAAGATAAATGAGGATTAGAAGCCAACTTGCAAAAGTTGGAGGATGTGACACATCCTAATCAAGGATTAGGCATGTGCACATCCTTAATGAAGAGATTAGAAAATGGATTAGGATTAGATGAAAATGACATGTGAGGAATTAAATAAATGTAATATTTATTTAATTTATTTGATGAAAAGAGGATTAAGGAGGGCAAGGTATTTAATTATTAATTAAATACCTTAGGGATTTGGCAGAATTAAAGATATTAATTAAATAATAGTAATATTACTTAATTAACTCAGATAAGAGGGTGTTTTAAACAGTGCGATAAATTTGATAAATTCATGTCTAGTTCTGATGTCTACATTTGCCCCTCTTTGAGATGGTGTTACTAAGTAGCATCATTTCAAAGAATATTAAAAATATAGAACCTAGAAGAAGATGGTTAGATTGGAAAAGATGCCACAGTCATCCAAAGGAGTGACTAGGAAGGGAGATGATGAGGGTAAAGATGAAAGAGTAGGGAGAAGGATGCCCCCTCGAGAGGACATGCGGGTTGAAGAGAACACGTGTGTGCTCTCGAAATAGATGATGTGATGCAGGGGGAGATGAGGAAGATGATGCAAGGTGATGGGTAAGAGAGTAAGTGATATGGAGATGGATGAAGCACAAATGGATTTTAAAAGGTGATATTGCCGCAGTCAAGGTACAAGCCAAAATGGGTTAATGATGGATGGAGGGTTGTTAATGACGGATTGAAGGAGCCCGACACAACATGAGGATAGGGAAGGATACATCCCACTGAGTGGTATTGATGAGGGAAGGATACATCCCAAAACACCACTAAAAGATAGGGAAGAATACCTCCCGATGATGATGATGAAAGTGTTGTTGATGAGGGAAGGATACATCCCAAAACAACACCAAAGGTTAGGGAATAATACCTCCCGATGATGAGGATGAAAGTGTGGTTGATGAGGGAAGGATACATCCCAAAACAACACTAAAGGGAGAGGGAATGATACTAATAGATGATCATGGGTCAAGACTGGTAACGAGACTGGGGACAAGACCAAGGATTTGATTAGATGATTCAGGCTAAGTGGAATGGATGGAGATTGGATAGAGATAAGGATGAAGGATGAATGGATGGGGGGATACATGCAAGATGATAGAATGGAAAATGAGATGCAATTCTAAATGCAATTTATCATCTTTGGAGCACTGGTTTTTGCTATAGCATCAAACACAAGACACCAGGGTATGAAGAACCAAGGTGAATTAGTGTCTAATGCATAAAACGAACACAACAGACAAAAAGGCTATCCCAACACCCCAAAGTCACAAAGACCTTGGTCTAGCTGCATTGAGATAACTACATACAAAAGGATGGGATGCCCCCAAAGAACCAAGAAGACACAACAGACATAAAAAGATTAAGATATGCCCCTTATGTTGACTAATCAAAACACACCATACGGCATGGATTATGGCGGTCTTGGACAAGTGATGATAAATAAAAAACAAAGCCAAAAGCATCAAAAAGATCGCAATCAATTTCAAACGCCCATTGCCATAGGATCAAGGGGATGGATGGGATTGATGAGGTCTGTTAGGAAGGATGCATCCTGTTGAGACCAAAGATGATGGATACGAAACTAAAAGATCGTTATGACGCAGGATGTTCAAAATTGATTGGATTTGTTGATACAAATGGATCTCATTTGTGAAGAACTGGCTAGATAAGGGCATAGCTTGATGACACGACACAAGAGAGACAAGACATGAGACTGACACATCCTAAGGACCTAGGGGCTTGAGGGCTGATCAAAGATCAGCCTTGCCTACGTAAAAGCGCAGAGCCCTCATAGTTCGATGAAATGTGGACGACCGACCAAGATGGAGACCTTGATGGATGGTAAAGATAGGATGGACAAAAGGAGAAAGACCGATGATAGATGATAGAGGACCAAAGTGGACAATGAAAAATCGATGATGGAACCCCGGGGGCGGATCAAATGATCGACCTTGCCTACGTGAAAGCGCAGGGGCAACGTAGTTCGATAAGACCAAAGGCAAACAATGGATAAAGGATGATAAGATGATAGGATAAGTGGATAAAAAAGGTGGGACCGATACGACAAGATAGGATAGACTTAGTGGATTGGATAGGATGATGATGATCACATACAGCTCAGGGATGGGATAGTTATCCCAAGCAATAAAATGACTTGGGAGGATGATATGATAGATAGATGAGTGATGAAAAGTGATAGGAGATTGGAAAGATGTGCGAGAGAAGCATGGGGGGAGGCCTATAGCCAGATACCAATGACAAGGGATTGTGAGATGGGATGAGGACAAAGAGGAAAGAATGGATAGAGATATAGGGATGGGGATGGGAGGGATTGTTTGGATGGATAGGAATATAAGGATTGGGAGATGAGAGGGATGCTAGGATAGCTGGATACGAAGAGAAAGATGGGGAGATGGAAGGGATGCTGTGATAGATGGATAGGGACAAAAGGAGTGGGAGATGAAAGGGATGCTAGGATAGAGGGATACGAAGACAAGGATGGGCAGATGGAAGGGATGTTGTTATGATAGATGATTTCTCCAAGGACTATGTCACAAAGGAAGCAGCTGCCCCCACTCTAGATATGTCATATATGATGAGGCATGAGGTTGTAAGATCTAGGGATGATAAGATAAAGGAGATAACCGGAAGGAGGTGATGGGTGACCAAGGAATATGATAGAGCATGGGATGAAGGGAAATGTACACCAATGTAGTGTCCAAAGCATGCATAGATAGGTGCCCCACTTTGATCAAGATCACAAGAAGGATGGATGGAATGGGAGATAAATAGGATATGATGGTAGGATGTGGAAAATAGAGGGATGGAGGGATTTATGATGGATAACAGAAGACGGGTGCATAGCTAGAAGCATAGCGGATGGAGGGAACACATATCAAGAAGTTGCCCCCAAGTGTAGATGGGGATTTATGCATGACGCCTATTTGCCGTGTTTTCATCATGGTCCTTATCCAAGGCTTTGTTTGCCAAGTTTTCACCATTGGATGGATTTCTTTATTTTCTTCTTTACTCTTTTGGATTTTTTTGACTTTTTGGATTTTTTTTGACTTTTTGGATTTCATGTAGAAGGAGATGGGTAAGGTCATGTGATAAGGATCAAGGTGTTAAGAGCCCATGTTTGAAGTGACTGTTGGATGTTGGTACAACCTTATTAGGCTAAATAGATTACGCATGAGGGTGAATTAGAGGGATTTGATGGGGTTGATACATGGGATAATGGATGGGATGCTGGAAAGGGTATGGATAGAATGATGGGGTGGATATGTGATGGGGAGATGCGTTTAGGACCAACATTGGCACATGTGGAGGTGGATGTGAAAAGATAAGAGGATTAAGGGATGGAGAATGTGGGGATAATGGAGGAGATGGAATGGTGAATTTCGGGACATAGGGACCCAAAACAGACGTAGGAGATGAAAGGGGTGTATGATGAGCTTTTGGATTAGCGACTTTGAATGTTCTTATAGGTTTTTCATGTAATGGTATTGCATCTTTTTTCTTTGGGATCCACATGGTTTTGATCTTTGCTTTGGTGGGCCTTTGTGGCCTACAGATTTCATTTATATTTAGATTTTTCTTCTCTTCACCATGTATTTTAGAGGGGACATGGGGAGCCGTAAATTCATGTGGATGTTTAGATTTATGCATTTTTCCTTTAACAGCCAAAGTGCTTTTAGTAGCAATGGGATGAGTGTGAATGGATGGATGATGTGGATGACACATGAATGGAGGGATGGAGGTAGGATTTTTAGGATGATATGTGGATGGATGATGTACAGGTGCGTGCCTTTGTTGATCCTGATTAGGGAACATGAGAGTGGGATAGTTATGATGGGCGACATGGATAGGTGATGGATGGATAGAAAAGGATGGATAGAGATAGAGATGGAGAGGTGATTTTGGGATACCAAGGAGCTAAATAGACTTAGAACAGGAAAACATGGGCATGGTAGATGGAAGGATGTAGAGACCCAAATGGATGGAAGCGGATGAAGGAGGAAGATGGGCCGGTTGTTTTGGTGTCCTGATAGGAGGAGGATGGCCATGATCTAGTGGGGGCAATGGGAAAACAATGGCTGCTTTGAAGGCTGGGTGAGGATGTCGAGGTTGGCCTGGCATTTTTGGATTGCAAGTCGTGAGTAGTACATCCAAGACCTTGCGGATACAAATGTTCTTTAGCTTGGATGGGCTCTATAATACCTTACTCATGAAGGCCTAAACCTTTTCCTTGATAGTTCATTCTCTTGAGCATTCGATCTAGGATAGGATTTTTGTTATTCTGGAAGAATGATGCAAGTTCATTATTAGGTGGAAGAGGAGGGTTGGTGTATCTATTTTGTTTTCTTCTGCGAGGAGACCACCATGGAGGAATGTGAGAGGGACCAAGGGGATATGCAAGCGGTGTGGGGATAGCATTTTTAGGTGATGATGGGGGGATCATGAGAGGAGATGATGGGATAGCAACATTAGGAGAGGGAGTAGGGGCCATGATAGGATCTGGAATTGTGGTAGTGGGCTCATGCGATGGAGATGGAGATGGAGCAGTGGAAGCTTGAATGACAAGGGGATCATGGGATGGAATGGATGCAGGACTGTGATCTTGAGGTGGACTAGATGGGATGGTAGGATCTTGATCGAGAGAAGGGGATATGCTGGTATGCTTTGGATTAGACTCTTGGCGTGACTCATCGTGTGTGGGAGGCATGGTAATGGAGTCTTGTTGGGACTCTTCAAGTGGAGAAGATGGAGGGATGGAAGATTCATGAGGTTCAGTGGGAGGATTGGATTGGATTTGGGTATCGTCAATAGGTTCGATGGCTCTCGGAGTAGGGGGTGGGTGTTCAATGGATTCAACGGATTTAAAGGATGTGATGGTGGGAGATGGGGGCTTGGTGGATTCAGAGGGTGTGATGGTAGGAGATGGGGGCTCGATGGATTCAGAGGGTGTGATGGTAGGAGATGTGGGTTCAATGGATTTAGAGGGTGTGATGGTGGGAGATGTGGGTTCAATGGATTTAGTGGGTTCAATGGTTTCAATGGTTTGATCAGTGTAAGGGGTGGTAACAACAATGATAGGTGTGGTAGGGAGAAGGGTCTCATCACTAGTGACCGTGGATGATGGATCAAGATGGCATGGTTCCATGACTTCAAGATGTGGAGTTGGGGATGGCTTCTTTGTAATGAGTCCTTGGAGAACTTCTGAAATGAAAGACTTGCATATGGTTGGCTTGGCTGGGGTGGTAGAAATGGATGAGGGATTATGGATTGGTGGACTAGGGTTAGATGGAGGAATGGGATTGAATGTAGGGCTATGAGTAAAAGGGGGATTTGGATTGGATGGAGGACTAGGAGTAGATGGATGAATAGGGTTGGATGGAGGACTAGGAGTAGATGGAGCACTAGGATTGGATGGAGGATTAAGGTAAGGATATTGGAGTGGTGAATTAAGATAGCGGGACATGAATTGTGAATTAGGACAAGAGGATATAGGTGGTGTAGTGGAACAAGAGGATGTGGGGGATGGGTTATAATAAAGGTATTGGGATGGTGGATTATGATGAGGAGACATGGATGTAGGATTAAGGTAAAAGGGTGTGGATGTAGGATTAGTATGGGAAGATTGGAAAAGAGGATTAGGATAGGGGGACATGGATGGGGAATTGTAATAGGAGTATTGGGATGGAAGATGAGGATAAGAGGATGTAGATGTTGTGTAAGGGGATGATGTAGATGAAGGAGATGACAAATATGGGGATGAAGAAGATATTGGATATCCATTGTCAAAGGGGGCATAAGGAGCATGATTAGGCATGGATGAAGACATAACGGGATGGCTGGAAGGGGTGATTGGATTGTGGAAAGTGGGTGGAGAGATCTTACTAGAGATGATAGTGTCAAGGGGATCTATGTCATATTCTTCTTGATCGACAAGACTTTCATTATCGTCATCCACGTAATTAGGATTTTCCTTGACTACTATTGATGGAGGATGAGGATTCATGATGGTGAAAGCATAAATAGAATGGATCAAAGATTTTGAATGGAGATGGATGAAAGCTCAAATTGGGATTTAAGTCAAGCTCAGATCAAGATTAGACAAAAGCTCAGATTAGAATGATTGGATGGGATTGCTTTTGATTTTGATGGGATTCGGTAAACGGATGAATGGATCAGGTAGATGATTTGATGAATTTGATTGAAGTACTAGATCAGTTTGATGGGATAGGATCAAATGATGAGATGATGTTGATTGGATAATTATGATTGGATGAACTTGATCGGATTGGGGTGCTTGGATTAATTAGATGATCAGAGGAATGGATTTGTTTGATTAGATAGGAAGAAATAAAAGGTACCACTATATAGAGCTTGAAAAACTAAGCAACTTTGGTTTTTGAACGAAGTTGATTCGATATACGGTTTGTAAATAACAGTCCCGGGAAGTTAAAGGGGCGTAGCCAGCATTCTGCAGCAAATAAGGGGCGCTACCTCCTTTCTGCAGTAAATCAGGGGCGCTACCGCGTTTCTGCAGCAAAACAGGGGCGCTACCGCATTTCTGCAGCAAAACAGGGGTGCTACCGCGTTTCTGCAGCAAAATAGGGGCGCTACCACGTTTCTGCGCAGGGCGCTACCGCTTTTCTGCGGGAACAAAGCTTGGTTTTTGATGGCAAACGCTATGGCAAGGATGCAAAATGATGAGACAAGTCAAAAGTATCAAAAATTTGACAGATTTTTCATGAGATAACACCTCAAGCAAGCACAATCCTATGATTAATATTACGGGTATGGCAAGGCAAAGTCTTAATCTAGGATGCACAAGGCTTCTAGGGAGTCCTCGATATACTCTCGGTACGTGAGGCACAACCGTGAACACCAGTCCGTCACAAGCGTGAGTGGAACCCCAGCGAGATACTGAAAGGCTCAGACCAACTCTTCACGTCTATCTAGGTATCACCCTAGCTTCGATGCTCCGCCAATTACGACGCAACTGGATTGGGGTATAACTTTTGTTCTCCCCCTTTATATACCCCGCCGGTACACGTGGTTGGAATCGTCCCTTGGGGTAATGAAATCCCCAAGCAGGTCCCACTAAAAAGAAGACACTAACTGTTTCCAACTACTCCCTAGGCTCACACGAAGTGCAAGGGGAAAGTGAAAACAAATCAATGCCCCCTTGGGTAACACAAAAATAAGCAACCACAGCAAACAATGAGATTTAATCCCCCTACTTAGACTATGTTTGAGAGCAGCAAAGATAATTTTTGGAAGTCTGATTATGTAGATGCCCCTGCAAACAAATGTTAGTTGTCCTCTTTCTTTTTCGCCTTTGGTCAAATTTTGCCACAATATACTGCAAAAACGTTAGTAAAAAATAGCAATATTCTTGCCAAAACAACGTTAGAGAGTTATCACGTGAATATAGCAAAAAACTAGAGCAAAAACAAAGCCAAAACGTCTATTTTACCCTCCAAACTGTGCTGTAAAGGGCACTGCCGCAACTCTGTAAAGGGCGCTGCTGCAACTCTGCAAGGGCGCTGCCGCAACTCTGTGAAGGGCGCTGCCGCAACTCTACGAGGGCGCTACCGCAACTCTGCGAGGGCGCTACCACAACTCTGTAAAGGGCGCTACCGCAACTCTGCGAGGGCGCTGCCGCAACTCTGCGAGGGCGCTGCCGCAACTCTGCGAGGGCGTTGTCGCAACTCTGCAAGGGCGCTACCGCAACTCTGTGAAGGGCGCTGCCGCAACTCTGTGAGGGCGCTGCCGCAACTCTGCGAGGGCGCTACCGCAACTCTGCGAGCTTTTCCTGCAACATCTTAACTCAAAGAAACATTAAATGCAAGACCCGTGTGTGGGTCCCACCGGGCGTGCCAGAAATGTGATACCTTGGAATTCCTATTGCTCTAAATGTGCAAATCTAACTAAGAAACATGAATAATAAAACACCAAGGACACCTCAAGATTAGCCAAAAGAGTGGTTCAATGAAAAGGAATGCAAATAAAATGAAACACAAGTATTTTTACCTCCCTTGTTGTTGATACCTCTTTGATTGGCCCTTGCTCAGATTGGTTGTGTGCTCCTTAGATGATAGATTGAGTGACTATAATGCAAGCTTCAATATGCAAAATGATGAACAAAGATGGTTGAATGATTGAAAAAGGCTTAGACAGCATGTAGTTATGAGAGTGCAAAGTGTTGAGAATGCAAAATGACAGCAGAAGGGTGCAAGATAGCTAAGTGTTGGAAATGCCCTTGAGGAGGGGGTATTTATAGGAGAATTTGAATTCTCTAGAGAATTCAAGGGTCAAGATTGCTCCAACAAGGTCAAGATGAAGGGCTATGGTGGGTTGAACCCACAAGCCCTCACATCTTGACATGTGGAGGGTGAAGGGCCAAGGGTGGGAGGAGATGGAAATGAGTTGTCAAAAAGGTACATGAGGTGGAAAAAGGACATGCACCTTGGGGATGAGAGGATTTCCACAAAAAGGGATTTCTTGTCCCTCAAGTGGGAGTGAAAGGGACATTTGAGGAATTTTGGAATTCCTCAAAAATCTACATGGGAAAAGGAAAGGTGGTTGGGGATATAAATGTGAATTAAAAATTCACATTCATAGGATGGTCTAGAGGATAAAAGGTGGGCTCCAAAAAGGTGGGACTTGGTCACATGTGGAGATTGTGACAAGTCCAAGGTTGGTCACATGTGGAGATTGTGACAAGTCCAAGGTTCTAGAAGCCTTGGAAGGATGAAATGTGAATTAAAAATTCACATAAAGGAGGGAATCTAGGACAAATAAAAAGGAATTAAAAATTCCTTGGAGAATGATTAGGCTTAATTAATCAATAATTAGAAGATAAAATGAGGATTAGAAGCCAACTTAATAAAAGTTGGAGGATGTGACACATCCTAATCAAAGATTAGGTGATGTGCACATCCCTAATGAAGAAATTAGGAGATGGATTAGGATTAGATGAAAATGACATGTGAGGAATTAAATAAATGTAATATTTATTTAATTTATTTGATGAAAAGAGGATTAAAAGAGGATAAGGTATTTAATTATTAATTAAATACCTTATGGATTTGGCAGAATTAAAGATATTAATTAAATAATAGGAATATTATTTAATTAACTTGGATAATAGGATGTTTAGACGAAAAGTGATAAATTTGGATAAATTAAGTGTCCAAATTTGGATGTCTACACTACCAATCTCAAGGAAGCATCTAGGTGGATTTGATGTTTCCTTATTGATGAAACCTCCTTGTCTTATTAGTTGCAAGCTTAGGATTGTAGGTTCTCTTTTGGTTCCAACTTTGTAGGTTTATGGGCCTGTTGATGCTATGTAGATTGGGGTTTCTTCAAAAATTCCATTAGTGGGAGATTATCCATATATTTTAACCTTCCATCATTCTATTCTAAGTCTATGAGAAGATTATTTTTCCTTGGATAGATCACGCACTATTACGATGGCACCCAATGTAGCTAAAGATAGATCTACTACTTGTACGAGGAATGCCCTGATAAGGAGATTCTTCAAATTTCATACAAACACCAATGTTGTTTTATGTTGGATTAAAAATATGGTGTTCGGCTATTTGAGTGGTTTTCATGATGAATGGTTTTTTCTTATTCGCGTTTTAAACCCTTGAGGATAGTACTAGGATCCCTCTAGGAGGTCCCTAGTTCCTTGGTATTTTAAAAAAATGGTCTACTATATTCAATGCTTCCAAGGAATCTTTTAATAGGATATTCATTTATGTTAGGCTCCTAGTCCTTCCTTTGGAATATTGGGTATAAGAGTTCTTTTGAGGTAGTGTTAATTTTTGATGCAGGAGCATCCACGGTTGCTAGTAATCTTGCATCAACAAAAAAATCCAAATTTTTGAATTTTGCGCAGGAGCATCTTGACAACATAATGTTTCCTTGAAGAAATTTTGAAATTTGATGTTTTACCTTGTAGCAAGGTCATTTGGACCACTTCACATATGTTTAGGTCATTAAGGTTCAAGTCTTATGCTTGAGATGTATGTTTGAGATGTTTGTGTTGGAAAAGAGTTTGGGCCATTTTTTTGAATATTTAATATGGTGTTTAGAGAATCAAAAAGTGATTGGGAGTCTTGTTCTCAGTTTTGGAGGCTTGAGTCAAGATTTTATGAAGGAAAAGTGAGTCCTAATTGCAAGGATTAGAAATGTTTGGTTGAGGTTAGTCAGTTTGAGATTGTTTAAGTGAGTTTGAATCCTTTGTCATTGCATCAAATTTTCATTTTCATTTCATGTTGTTGGGTTAATTTGAATAAATTTGGAATAATTTAATTTAATAAATTAAATGCCACCTTTGTTATGTAAGTTGGCAAGTGGGGTAGTGGAGGTGTAGTTGCACTTTTTTGAAAAATCTGAAAAAGAAAACTTGGGCATTGGCTTTGTGGGAGTTACTAAATGGAATTAAAAAATAATTTATTGATTTTTCCATCTTGGAAAGCATTCATTCCATGGATATGGTCGCGAATTTTCCAATTGGAGGGAAAAAATAAGATTTTTGATTTTTTTTGGAGGGGGGGGGGCTTATTATATTTTTTGGCATTCATTTGGGGCTGTAGGTTTGGGGGAAAAGAGAGAGCTTGGTGTGGTATTATCAAAGGTGTATTTGAGTAATTTTTGTTGTAGGCTAAGAGGATTAAGCAAGCCATAAAATATTGAAGGCTCCATGGTTGAAGATTGAAGGTTCTAGGTGATTGATTGTAGGAGAAAGGTGCAGATTTGGAAGTGCTTGTGAAGCACATAGTTGTTATTTTTTTGTTGTAGTTTGTTTTATGTTTATTTTCAGATTATGTATGGGTCATATGTTTTTTCCCACTAGTCATTTGATGACTGAAAATGAATATGTAATCATATTTATAGAATGAGAATGCCTTTTTTTGCCAACTTTAAAGTAATTTCATGAGACTATGTACAAATTTGAATGCATTGTGAGGTATTTTGAATGTTTATTTTTGGAAACGAGGGATATTGAGAATTTATCTTTCATAAATGGTATCAAATCCATTGTTCCTAAGTGTGTAGGTAGAAGCGTTGATTGGAGGTAGTTTGCACTAGGACCTAGGGGTGGAATGTGTCTAGTGTGTAGACTGATCGCCGAATGTGGGGTAGTTTATACCTAAGAGGTTGCATATTGAGAGTGTATGGAAATTGATTGATGAAATTTCGAAGAATAAAGGCAACAAGTTTTCCATATGTATGTATGTAGGTGAACATGGAGAAAATATTGCAGAAGTATGCTTTGAGGATAGCGTGAAAGAAGATGGTGAGATTGTAGCAAAGGATGAGAAGCAAAAAGAAAGTGAAACAATCCAAGAGGAAAATGATGTTGTAGTAGTGGATGAGTGTCCTTTGTAGGTCTTGAAAGTATTAGAAAATGAAGGTGTAGCTGAGAGTGAAGGTGAAAAAGATATGGCAGCCAATAGTGGTGAGAAAAAGGTTGTAGAGAAAGAGGTAATACAAAATATTTTTCATTTTTATGATGAAGCTGAGAGTGTGTTTTGTGTAGATGAAAGAGTTACAGTAGAGGATAAAATTGATTCATGTTTTATTAAATTTGAGGAAAATTATGATTTGCATATATTTTGGATAAATTGGTTCAAACAAAGTTTGCTAGTGGTGTTTGGAATGCAAAAGATTTGTTTGGTGTTGCAAAGTTTAGTGCAGGTGCATTTTGGTGGAGGTGGTCAGACTTTGGTAGGTTGAATCCCACAATATTGGAGGAGAATGTGAGATACACTTGGAGGAGGTGGCCAAGTTATGGTGGAGCTAATTCCACTTTGAGGAAGAGGAGTAAAGAGCAGAGTTGTTAGAGGAGGTTACTTGTTCCAGTTAACTGTTGGAAGAGGAGAAAGAAGAAATTATCAGAGGCACTAATTCTAGCAATGGAGTATGTTGCAAGTTTCTTGCAACTTGAAAGAGTACTGCTACTCAACTCTATTTTGTGAGCCTATGCTCACAAAATTTCTACCATGGGTGTCTGATGCAAGAGCATCCATGGTTGATAGCAATCTTGCATCAACAAAAAAGTCCAAATTTTGGAATTTTCATTTTTATTTCATGTTGTTGGGTCAATTTGAATAAATTTGGCATAATTTAATTTAATCAAGTAAATGTCACTTTTTTATGCAAGTTGGCAGGTGGGGTAGTGGAGGTGTAGTTGCACTTTTTTGAAAAATATGAAAAAGAAAACATGTGCATTGGGTTTGTGGGAGTTACTAAATGGAATTAACAAATCATTTATTGATTTTTTTGGATCTTGGAAACTACTCATTCCATCAATGTGGTCGTGAATTTTCCAATTGGAGGGAAAAAAATCAGATTTTTGATTTTTTGTGGGGGTTTTATTGCATTTTTTTGGCATTCATTTGGGGCTACAGGTTTGGGGGAAAAGATAGAGCATGGTTTCATATTCTCAAAGAGGGATCTGAGTAATTTTTGTTGCAAGTTGAGAGGATTAAGACAACCATAAAATATTGAAGGCTCCATGGTTGAAGATTGAAGGTTCTGGGTGATTGATTGTAGGAGAACGGTGTAGTTTGGAGGTGCTTCTGAAGCACATAGTTTTTATTTTTTTGTTGTAGTTTGTTTTGTGTTTATTTTCAGATTATGTATGAGGAATATATTTCTTCCCATTAGTCATTTGATGACTAAAAATGAATATGTAATCAGATTTATAGAACAAGAATACATTTTGTTTCCAACTTTAAAATAATTTCATGAGACTATGCTATAGATTTGAATACATTGTGAGGTTGTTAGAGTGTTTTTTTTTCGAAAAGAGGGTTGTTGAGAATCTATCTTTCACCAATTATGTTGGAAAATTTCTATCAATTTAAGTCACAAAATCTATGAAATGATTAGTTTTTATCAAATTTTGTGTGAGTGTTGATATTGATAAGGTGCTACTAAATTCCATAATACTAGTCTTCAAAATTAGGGTTTGGTAGTAGAGGATCCACTACAAACCCCCCTCATAGATTTTCCTTCATTTTCATAAAGATGGACACTTTTCACATTTATGCCAAATTATTATGGAGAAGCTAGATAAGGAGTATAATTCCTTCTCCCAATCATATGAAATAGATTTAAAATGTTCTTGATGCTTTAGAGAATAAATCACACTTTGGTATGAGGAATGAATGGAAGGATTTAGATAATACAGTTGTGGGACACATAGGGAATGTGTAGGGGTATTTTATTAATGACAAGAGGAAAATGGATACTAAAACTATGAATTTTCATTTATTTGAGGTTAGACATTTTAAAAAAAGGGTAGGATTGTTCACCATATGAGTCACAATTTCACTCCACTTTAGAGTTCTTTAGTGAGGTTTGGATTCACACTCCATGATTATTGCTTTTGCTATTTTATTTCTCAGTAGCCTTTTGATTTTAAGGTCTATTTCATTGTATGTTTTGGTCTCATGTTGTTTTATCTTTTCTTTGTTGTCCAAGGTTTTGGGGCCCTTTCAAAACCCTCTTCCAATTCAAAGCTTGAGTTAGAAGTATTTATCTAATAAAAACAATATGAATTTGGATGAAATAATCTTAAAGAGTTTCATCTGGAGAAAACATAGCATCATTACAATATTTAGATAGATGGTTTCAAACTTTAACTAGTCTTATGAAATTAAGAATATACTAATCTAACATATTTGAAAGGGAATTAAAGTTTCATTATTAATTGAATTAAAATTTAAAATGTAAGGATTCAAAATTGAAATAAATATATTAAATACATTAGGTAAATGAAATGTGGAATGAAATGATTGAGAAAAAAATATGAATTTAATTTCATTTTTGGTGTAATGTCGACTTCAATTATCTAATCAGAAAATAGAAAAGCCCCACAACATCATCTAATACTTCCAATGGTATCACCATGGATGATGGCTCATTGGCAGACATACCCGAGGAGGAATCCATCATACATGCATATGATGATGTCGATCACACCGACCTATCATCCATGTTCGAATGCCTATCCGTCTGCACCATTAGCCTATCCCTTTATCACCCTGAACTCATTAATTGGAACCTACATAATACCACACCTGTTAGTATGTCTGCGGACACGTATGTCAACCTTATGGGATTGGGGGAGGATGAACACTCCAGTCGCAAAAATAAAAATAAGAAAAGTAAAAAGTGGTCATCTAGTGAAAACCTCCCTGAGGCACTTCCTGACCTGGAAAAAGTAAAAATAAAGGACGCATCTGAAGGCGAAAACCTTGAAGAGGCACTGGAAGATGGAGATGTTCATCTTCCCCTTATGGGAACTTAGCTATCTGCCAGATCATCTATTATGATTGAAGAGATGCAATAAGTTAATTTGGGAACTGCTGAAAGTCCTAAGATCACCTATGTAGCCAAGTCACTCTCTGAACAAGAGTATCTAGTCTTTGTGCAGCTACTTCAAGAAGGAATCATCAACTTTTCCTAGTCATACTCAGACATGCCAGGCTTAGACCCTGCTTTAGTGGTTCATCACTTAGACATTTGCCCAGACACCAAACCTGTCAAGCAAAAACTCTGCAAGATGCATCTGCAAGTTGCATTGTTAGTCAAAAAGGAATTGGAGAAGTTACTGGACGCAGGATTTATCAGACCAATTGACTACTCCAAATGGATCTCCAATATAGTTCCAGTTGCCAAACCAAATAGAGACATTCGGGTCTGTACGGACTTCAAGGATCTTAACAAAGCCTTCCCAAAAGACGATTTCCCTCTCCCTAACATTGACATGTTGGTCGACCTAATAGCAGGACATGAGATGTTATCCCTTATGGATGGCTTCTCTAGTTATAACCAGATTCGAATCGCACCTGAAGACCAACACAAGACCGCCTTCACGACTCCTTGGGGGACGTTCTGTTACAATGTTATGCCCTTTGGTCTAAAAAATGTGGGGGCAATGTATCAGAGAGCCATGACGGTTATCTTCCATGACCTCATCCATATCATCATGGAAGACTATGTTGATGACCTATTAGGGAAATCCAGAACATGAGCAGAACATCCCGCTATCCTAAAAAAGATATTTGAGCGGTTAGAGCATTATAAGTTGCGGCTGAATCCGAAAAAGTGTGTCTTTGGGGTCACGTCAGGGAAATTGCTGGGTTTCATAGTCTCTCGTAGAGGTATTGAAGTTGATTCTGCCAAGGTAAAGGCTATTCTGGACATGCCACCTCCACGCAATCTAAAGCAGTTAAGAAGCCTCTAGGGAAAGATGCAGTCCATCTGGCGGTTCATAGCCCAGCTCGTAGATAAATGTCAGCCATTTACCCATCTTTTGAAGAAAGATTCCACCTTCCGATGGACCCCACAGTGTCAAATGGGTTTTGATAAAATTAAGGAATATTTAGCTCATCCACTGATTTTGATGCCACCTATTCCAGGAAAACCCCTCCTGCTTTATATCTCTGCTACCTCAGTTGCACTGGGGGCATTATTGGCGCAACATGATGAGTCATTCAAAGAGAGGGCAATCTACTATATCAGCCGAACACTAGTTCGCTATGAGTTAAATTACTCCCCTATGGAAAAAGCTTGCCTAGCACTAGTTTTCAGCACACAGAAACTCCGCCATTACATGCTCAGTCATCCAATCAAATTAATCACTAAAATTGATCCCTTGAAGTATCTGTTATCAAGAACCACTTTGACTGGCCGCATGGCCAAATGGGTCATGCTTCTAAGAAAATTTGACATAGAGTATGTAGAGTGAAAATCCATAAAAGGACAGGTTATTACTGATCAATTGGCTGAAGCACCATTAGTAGATGCCTACCCACTAGACACTGTATTCCTAGATGAAGAAATCTATACAGTTACAGAAGCATCAACTTGGACGTTATACTTCGATGGCTCATACACTCATAGTGGATCTGGGGCAGGAATTCTATTAGTCACTCCTCAAGGTGACTACATCCCAAAATCATTCAGGATAGCATTTCCATGTACCAACAATATGGCAGAATACGAAGCTCTCCTTACCGGCCTCAAAATTGCAAAACAGTGGCACATAACCCATTTGAAAGTCCTTGGTGATTCCTTGTTGGTCATTAGACAAGTTAATGATGAATTCCTCACAAAAGATGATAAACTGTTACCCTATAAATGCATGGTGGATGATTTCAAAAAATATTTCACCTTCATATAGTTTGACCAAATTCCTCGGGTACAGAATAAAGCAACAGATGCAATGGCCACTATCGGTTCCCTGATTGACATGCCCAAGGATCGAACAGAGTGTGAGTTTCTTGTTGAACAACTTTTAATCCCTGCATATGATGTTCCTGAGACTGACATGGTGTGCGATATTGTAGGGTCCCGCCTCCCTGTGGTACCAAGACATATACACTTACCTCTGTGATAATATCATACACCTAGAACTTACATGCAACCAACGTAAATCCTTTATCCATTGTTCGTCCCGATACATCATTGTTGGTGATACGCTTTATCGTTGCGGGTATGATGGAATCCTCCTTAGATGTCTGAATGAGACCGAGGCCCAAACGGTACTAACGGAACTACATGGTGGTATTTGTGGGGCTCACTCAAATGGTATGGCTCTGGCCAAAAGGATCTTACGGGCTGGATATTATTGGCCTACACTGGAACATGATGCTTGCAAATTTGTGAAGAAATGCCTTCCATGTCAACAGCATGCAGATTTGATTCACGCCCCAGCACAAGATCTTCAGCCTCTCCTAGCACCATGGCCCTTTTCTCAATGGGGTTTCGATTTGATTGGCAAGATTTACCCACCATCATCCGACTATCATACATTCATCATCACTGCAACTGAGTACTTCACCAAATGGGTGGAAGCAATGCCACTCTCACAAATCACCGGTACTCAGATTTCCAAATTCATCCTCTACCATATTCTCTGCAGATATGGTATCCCATCCACCATCATTTCTGATAACGGAAAACATTTTAAAAACCAAGCCATGAAACACCTCTACGACACCTTCCATATCCAGCATCGTTGGTCAACGCCTTATTACCCTCAGGGTAATGGTCAGGCAGAAGCAACCAACAAGACCCTCATCTGCATCCTCAAAAAGGTTGTCAATAACACTGGACGAGATTGGCACCTCCACATCCATCCTGCCCTTTGGGCATACCGTACATCCATCTGCACCCCAACAGGCGCCACCCCCTACTCCTTAGTATATGGTGCTGAAGCCGTCTTGCCAATCAAAGTTGAGCTCCCCTCATTGAGAATTTCTTTGAAGAACCTTATCAACGAAGAAGATGCTCATGTTGCACGGCTTGGACAACTAGAGTTACTGGATGAATGGAGAATATGGGCCTATGATCATCTACAAGCATACCGGAATCGTCTCAAACATCATTACAATAAAAAGGTCCATCCTAGACAATTCCAAGTTGGTGAGCTTGTTCTCAAAGAAAACCAATGCACTCAGCAAGATCGTGACAAGAAATGAAAATTTGAGGCAAACTGGCTAGGGCCGTATATCATAACTGCCAAATATGGATCTAGAGCCTACAGGTTAACTACTCTGGAAGGAGATCCCCTTGACAAACCTGTCAATATTCTCCATCTAAAAAGTTTCTACGCTTAAGTCCGCTTGATCTACCCAATCACAAAAATAAAAAAAGTAAAAAATAAAATAAAAATAAAAATAAAAAAATAAAAAAATAAAAAAAATAAAAAAATAATAGTAAAGAAAAATAAATCCATCCTATGGTGAAAATCACCTCTTGGTGGCGCCTTGGATAAGTATGGATGGTGAAAACCTATTAGCAGGCATCATCCATAGAGGGCTTAATCATTATCTACCTAGCATCCTAGTTATTTTATGTTGTCATTCGCACTATCATCCTCGCCCAGCTCAACCTAGGCCGCTTGGTATTTATTGATTGAGCACTGGACAACCCACCTTACCTATCCCTCATCCTGAGCTTTTTTATATCCCCCCTTAAGCTTATTGTCTCTTGCTCCCTTCGTCGGTCAGTCTGTGTCGTCATCCATCGTGTGAGTCTCCATCTAGATCTCATCCTCCTGCGTCACTTTCATCCTTTATCGAACTACGTTGCCCCTGCGCTTTCACGTAGGCAAGGTTGGGCATTTGATCCTCCCCCGGGGCATTTGTCTGTCGCGTGTTGTGTCCATCATCGGTCTCCATTGTCTTCTTTCTGCTTTATCCATGGTCTTTTCCATGAACTACGAGGGCTCTGCGCTTTCACGTAGGTAAGGCTAATCTCTAATCAGCCCCCGAGCCCCTAGGTCTTTAGGTTGTCTTGTCTCCCTTGTGTTGTGTCATCAAGCTATTCCTTTATCTAGTTGTTTCTTAACAAACAAGACCCATTTGTACCAATGAATCTCATCAATTTTGAATATCCTATATCATATCGATCTTTTCGCTTAGTATCCATCATAGGTCTCATCAGGATACATCCTTCCTAACAGACCTCATCAATTCCATCTATCCCCTTGATCCTATGGCAATGGACATTTGAAATTGATTGCGATCTTTTGATGCTTTTGGTTTTGTTTATCATTTGGGCTCCCTATCATCACTTATCAAGGCTGCCATAATCCATCATATTATGGCGTGTTTTGATTAGTCCACATAGGGGCATATCTTGATCTTTTCTTTGATTGTGTCTTTTTGGTTGTCCCACATAGTACCCACCAAGATCCTCGAGGTCTTGTGTTATGTTGGGGCATCCTTTTGTGCTTGTGGTTATCTCAATACCGGACCCAAACAAGGTCTTCATGACTTTGGGGTATTGGGATAGCCTTCTTGTCTGGTATGTTTGTCTCATGCATTAGACACTAATCTACCTCGGTCCTCTATACCTTGGTGTATCGTGTCTTATGCTATAGCAAAAACTAGTGCTCCAAAGATGGCAAATTGAATTAGGATTGCATTTTCATAATCATTGCATTAACACTCACCCCATGGTTTTGGTTGTGCAAATACTTTCCCCTATTCTTTTCCATTCGTCTCAAGATACTGATACTTTTGATAGATTCAAAATGACATCCATCTTCACAATCACCACATATCCACCTCCCATTATCTTGTCAGTTCTTATTGGCACTTATGGCCATGTGTTATTTCCTCTATAATTACACAAGTCCTATCCCATACATACTTCGCCACCTGCATCATCACATGTTAGGTGTATACATACATCACCACCTACATCACAAAGTGTTAGATGCATAATACATCACATCCTGCATATATAAAATATTCATACAAAATCCATCATACACATATACATACATGACAAATAAGTCAATTAGGCATCCACATATATAAATCATCATAGATCCCATAAGTACACATAACATATCACCATGCATCAATAAAACTATTCATATTCCATAAGTACATATACCCAATCATCCACATGAACATCTCAATAAACCAATGCATAAGCATAAATAAACATAAACATAATTATTCATATAAAATCATTCATATTCCAATCATCCATGTGAACATCCCATATCATGAACATGAGCATAAATAAACCAACACATGAGCATAAATAAACATCCATCCACATAAACATGTAATACCATATACACATGCATATAATCACCCATCATAAAAGGAAACATACTACATAGTGTCAATAAGAACTGTCCCATATCAAAATAATATAATATCTGTCACATGTCCATCATACATCACATGATAAAATACAAAATCCAAAGATATGGAACATCTCTGATCTCTGTCAATAAATCCTGCACACTCCATCCTGCATCTGTAAAAAAAAAACTCAGTAGCCTATCATCTCTCAAATGAACTCCCCACATCTGATCTCTATGGAGACTCAGGTCCTACTCCTCTGCCTGGTGAATCACTATAACCACGTGTCTGTGTCCCCAATGACTGAGATGGTGCTGGTATCTGAGGTGTCTGCCTGGTATAACGGAATCTCCGCTGTGCCAGATCAGGAACTGCATCATAATATGCAGCCATCCAAAAACCTGCCTCTCTCATGCTATCCTCTCTCTCCGCAACCTAAACTCGAGCGGAATTCCGCTCATGTCGATACCTGTCTTGGTCCCTGGTGATAGCTCTCCTCTCCTGCTCCTAGGCCTCCTAAGCTAACTGACGTTGTGCCAACTCTGCCTGTAATTTATCCCTCATCTCCTTCGCAGCCACTGCCCGTGCCACCGCTGCATCCCTCTCTCTCTCCACAATCTGCACATCTGCTCCTGGCATCCCACCCACACCCTGACCTGTCAGAACACGAGCCATCGCAGCATCCCTCTCTACCTGTAGGGTCTGCATCCTCATCTCTACTACATCTCTCTCCCTCTCAGCCCCCTGTGCCCGAGCCACTACCGCATCTCTATCCCTCTGAAGAGCATGTACCCGCAGCTCTGCCAAATCCCTCTCTCTGGAGAGTCGCTACCTCTGCTACTGACTCCTCTCTCCCCCTCCGCAATGATTGTATCTTTGCCTCTGCCACGACTCTCTCACTTTGAATACATGCCTGTGTTGCATCCCTCTCTGCCTCCATCACCTGTACATGTGCCTGTGCTGCATCTCTCTCAACCCGCATAATCTGTGCCTGCTCTACTGCCATGACCTCCCTTTCCTGCATCAACCCCATATCTCTAGGTGCCTGCTCTAGACAATGTACCCTGTCCTGAAGCTCGTCTCAGTCTCGCTGGAGATCTCTTGACTGCTGACTAGTACCTCCTGCTCCCTGATCAGCTACCTGCTCTGTCCTCCCCTCTGGCTTCCCCCTGGACTGTAAAACTATGACCTCTGCCTGCAATCTGTCGCGGTCCCATGTCATACTAGTCAACTCACCCTATATCCTCTGAACCTCTGATTATGCCCTCCCTAACTCGACAACCACGGCCTCATAATCTCTCAATGACCACCACTCTGCTCTGACTAGCTCGGCCTCAAGAGACCTCACTCTCCGCTCTGCCATCCGTACTCTCACCTCCGCTCCTCTCGCCTGCACTACAGGATCCTCCGGTACATAAGGCACTAAAGCTAATGACCCTGCTGCTGCAACATCCTGCTCCGCTGCATCCCTATCCACATCCATCACATCCACCTCCCCAACCACCTGCTCTGTCTCCTCCTCCCCAACCGTCACATCCTCCTCTCCCACCACCAGCTCTATCTCATCCTCCCCACCTGCTGGTTGCTCCCTATCCCCCTGCCCTTGTCCCTCCTCCTGGTCCTCCACAATCCGATGCACCCGAAATCGTCTCGCCTCTCCCTATCTCTCAACCATGAATCAATGTCGTGGTGACCTCCTCTCCTCTCCTGGTGCTGCTCTCACCTCCTCCTCACTGCTCTCCAGCTCCTGATGAGCCTCATGACTCTCTGCAGTTGGCCGAACCCGCAACCGCTGCGGCTAACTATAGCGTCCTACCACATACTGTCTCCGCCCCTCCTTTGCAGCGTCCCTCACCCCTAACACCTCCACATCCTCCATGTCATCCACATCCATCACCTCCTCCACCCTCTGCTCCCCTTGGGCTCTCTGTGGCTACCCCCTCTCCCGCTGCCGACTCTCTCTATCCACCCTCTGCTCCCCCTGGGCTCTCTCTAACTACACCCTCTCCCGCTGCTGACCCTCTCTCTGGCCTTGTCTCTGATGTCTCCTCCTCCTCCCTACTCTATCTGCCTGCTCTCTCTCATCCCCCTCGGGCTCCTCCTATCCCCCCTCGTCTACCACTGCCGCCTCTCGTCGCTGCTGCTCCCCTCCTCTCCTCTCCCTCCATGGTCTCTGCTCCTCTGCTGGTCCGGTACTTGCTACCCTCAACATAGGTTGAACATGCGTAATCCTCTCCCATAACCTGTTCTGAAACCACCTCCGATATCGCTCGGTCACCACTGGCACCTGCTCTCCTCCCACCCTCCCTGGATAAGCTGCATGTCCTGCTGCCATCCATGATGCCCTAGTTATCACTGGTGATATGCGGCCTCCCCATGGTAGCTCTCTACTATACCGCCGAAACAGGATCGGTGCCGTCAGAATATCTTATATCACCCCAAACTATCTCAGCACTCTGTCTGGTCGATGAGACTCTACTATGTGAAGTAGCGTACAAATAATAAAACACCGGCTCAAAAAATACCCCTCATGACTCCTCGTATTTGTCCATCCTCTGAACTGATGCGCCCTATATGGCCGCCACTCTATCTCCCCCAAACACAAATCATCAAATGCTCTCCTCCACCCCTCCATCTCCCCTGCATCTCATAGCGGAAAACCCACCCTCTCTCCTCCTCATACTCCCAAGCCACGGGCTCACAGTCATCCACTATCCCCCTCTTCACCACTATCGACCTAATCACGACAATATGCTCCCACGCTCAAATCTGCAATAGTGTCACATGTGTCACACTCGATATCTCCCGATAAGAAATCTCGTGCATATCTCTATACAGCTACGCTAATACACATGAACCCCATGAAAACGGTCCCCCCCGCCACTTGACAATGTGGCGGATCACCTCCATATAGCGTAGGTTACATAACCGTCTGCTCCGATCTGGTAACAGTATCCCACTAATCAGCCCACATAGGAATAATGGTAAAGCTGGCACCTCGACTGCCAAACACTCGTCCAAACCCAACTGCCCTTTCACCAGGGGCAGCCTCAAATGACCAAACAAAACTCTCAAGGTCTCCTGTAACTCCGCCTCTATGCACATCACCTCACTCACTAATCGGCCGACAATCGACAGCCTCGGGATCTGCCACACATCTTCAAATGTCACAGTCATCTCTCATGTAGGGAAATGAAATGCCAATGTCTTTGAGCTTCATCTCTCTATCAATGCTGTCAACATCCCTAGATGTGCTCTAACCACTGGAAACTGAACACAATGCCCTAAACCTGCATGATCCAACGCTGTTTGATCCTCCCCGTTCATCGCTGTTATCGTCACTGTCATCACTTTGGACCGTCGCTCATGCACTCGTAACCGCTCAAAGCTCTACACACATACAACCACTTTATCATTAGTCCATTTTTCTCTTTTTTCTCATACTTCTTGCTTTTTCTCCTACCTTTTCCCTTTCCCCCAGATTTTGTTAGGCGTCCTGGCAGGCTGGGCAGGGGCGAATCCGCCCGCAGCGGTGACTCCTCCCGTTGCAGTAGGGCTCAGCCCGTAGGCGGCTCACTTCCCAGTGCGGAGGCTACCTTACTGCAGTGGGCGACAACGCCAGTGAGCGGGCGCACCCCTTGGCGGCTCCACACCGGTAGGCCGCCCGCGTGGTGGCGCTTACCCCATTTGGGGCAGCTACTGACTTGGCCGCCGGTGACAGACGCCCCAGCGGCCTTCCCTCCGGCCGAGTATTTCCCATGCATGGCGGGACAACCTCCCAGTGGCCACCCCGCCCCAGGCCGCTTTTCATTGCGCTCGCTACTGACCAGGCGGGGATGCGCCCCGGTAGGAAGCGGTACTGCGCCCTTGATCAGGCGAGCGCCTCGCCCCGGTGGTTGCGCCCCATACCAGCGGCGTTGAGCGTGCGCCTTTGGGTCGACTTCTCCCTTGCGCTCCACGGTGACGCGCCATCTGCAGTGAGCGGGCGACTCCCAGGCGAGCGACTTTCCTGGTGGTGACTCCACCTCGATCTGTGTGGCCAGTGCCCTCGGTGATCGGTAGCTCACCCTTTGTGTCTTACCCCCCTCCCATTTTTCTGTTTAATTTGCTTTTTTTTCTAAACTAATTTAGACCCATTTTTTAATTTTTCCTACTTAAGAAAACCCATGTTTTCAAATTTTAATTTTTTACATAAAAATTGCGTAAATTAAATCTGTGGGTTTTTGTTGCCACTCACCTGCTGTCCACCCGCGCCCCCGCTGTATAGTGCCCGCACCTCGTCCGCCCGGTGCACGATCGCGGTGTCATTGTCTGTCGGCATTGTTCCTCCTTGTCAGCTTTCTCTCCTCTACTCTCCTTCTCTCAACTGCTATAGTGAAAATGACCAAGGTAATTTTTAAAATTACCTTTTTAACCCCTTCCTCCCAAAAGGTATTTTTTACCTTTTATTTAACTTTTTATTCCCCCCAACTAATCCCAAACTTCCCGAGGCTGCCATTTGCAAACCGTGCGTCAAATCACCTTCGTTCAAAAACAAAAATTTCTTAGTTTTCTGAGCTCTATCCACTGGTGTCCTTTTCTTCATATCGAGACGTCGCCCGGGGACCCCCTTTTCCTCCCTCGACCGCCCTCTCGAGGGGGCATACCTTCTTACCATTCCTCCATTCCTTTAGCCTGGTCATTGGGGCATCATTAACCTTTTCCACGCTAGGAGCATCATCATCTGTCACCTCTTGCCTCATTCACATTTTATTTTTCTTCGAAACACCGTTATCCTAACAATATTTCGAAGAGGGGCAAAATGTAGACATCCAAATTTAATCACTTTCATATGATTAAATTTACTGTCTTTCCATCTATCGTATTAATATTAATTTATTAAATTAATGTTACACCTTTTGTCTCATATCGGTAAAGTATTTAATTTAATAATTAATACTTTATCTTTCACCCTATTCCTCTCTAAATTAAATAAATACGCTAATTTATTTAATTTAGTCATTTTTTCCCTTTTGATTTAAAATCAATTTAAAATTCCTCACTTTTTATCTCCTTCTCACATCCTCCATAACCTTGCCCTAATATGAATTAATTTAATTAATTCATGATTATGATGTGCATCCTCTTAATCAAAGATTAATGTCACATCTTCCTACATTTGCCACTTGCCTCTAATTTTCCATTAATTAGCCTAATCCAATGTTTGCACAACCTTAACCAAGGTCATTAGCTAGATTTAGCACCACTTTTTAGCCATCCTTTCCATTTACCTTCTTTTGGCATTGACCCCCTTTCCTATGTGAATTTTTAATTCACATTTATTTGTCCTAGCTTCCCCTCCTTTATATGTGAATTTTTAATTCATTCCATCCTTCCAAGGCTTCTAGAACCTTGGACTTGTCAATCTCCACATGTGACCAAGTCCCACCTTTTTAGAGCCCACCTTTTATCCTCTAGATCCTCCTAGGAATGTGAATTTATATCCCCAACCACCTTTCCTTTTTCCATGTAGATTTTTGAGGAATTCTAAAATTTCTCAAATGTCCCTTTCACTCCCACTTGGGGACAAGGAATCCCTTTTTGAGGAAATCTCCTCACTCCCCAAGGTGCATGTCCTTCCTCCACCTCATGTACCTTTTTGCCACCTCACTTACACCTCATCTTCTCTTGGCCAATTCACCATCCACATGTCAAGATGTGAGGGCTTGTGGGTTCTCAACCCACCATAGCCCTTCATCTTGGCATTGTTAGAGCAATCTTGACCGTTGAATTCTCTAGAGAATTCAAATTCTCCTATAAATACCCCTTCCTCAAGGGCATTTTCAACACTTAGCCATTTGATAACTACATGCTGCCAATTTGCCTATCATCTAGCCATCATTTTGCACATTCAATCTTGCATTTAGCCACTCAAGAAGCCATCTAAGGAGCACACAAAATCATCCCAAGCAAAGGCCAATCAAGGAGACATCAACATCAAGGAAGGTGAAATCATTTGTATCTTGTTTTGTCCATTTTTCTTCTTGTTTTATCACTCTTTTGGCTAATCTTGAGGTGTCCTTGGTCTTTTATCACTTGCATTTTTAAGGTATTTTGCACATTAGAATAGGATAAAATTCTTAGGATCACACCTATAATTGAAAATAGATTAATTCATCTATTTTTATTTTCTAGTCCCTGTACCTATTTTCGCTAATAGCTCAATTAGGTAGAGATTTTGTGATTTTCAAATGGAGAGTAAGGTACATTTTATTTTTGCTATATTACATTCATGTGCATAAAGAAAATATAAAAGATTACATTACTAGATTGGATTTATGCAGATACATATAACATAGGAGAAAGTGCACAATCTTTTCAAGAAAAGCAATCTTTATTGATAATGAAAATGGATAATGTCTCACACAAGCCATGCGACTGACTGTTTCAATGAAAATAAAAGAAAAACTATACATTTGTAGAAAATAAATGCACATTTAAAGAAGGGTGACCCATCATTTCTCGAATGACGAATCTTGGTTGAGTCTATCTTGCATCAGCTTTAGTCCTTCACATTTTTCCAGCCTCCAGTTGTTGCTCCTTGTTGCTCCTAGGTTTCCTACATGAGTGAGATGAAGTTTGGTTAGAGATCACTAATCTATATAGCTACAACCATCTGAAAACATATAGCTTGACCTTCACCTGCACTAAAATAGCTTGCTATTGATGTCCAGGAAAATAAAGAGCATAATCAAACACATCCATCATATGCTGAGTTGTTATCTAATATGTTTGTTTCTTGTGCAGGTACAGGTGAAATCCTTGTTTCTATTTTGATTCATCTGAATAAAGCATGTGGGATAAAATGTGGCTCCCACATGGGTTGAACCACTCATGCTTCCCTCATATGTTTAGAGGGATAGAAGTGTTATTTATCATATTGCCTTATCTTAAGTAATTTCTACATATTTTGATAGGAATCGAGATATAAAAATATTCAACTTATCATAGGAATATCCGCCTCTCTAGTCCTATTACTAAGGTACTTGCATGTGAATATCATTACCGAAGAGGTAAATATGCCTATGCTAAAGAAACCTATCCTTATTTCTTGAAGACTCTATGAAGATATATCAGAAGTAAGTCATGAGAGATGATCAAGGGAAATTGTATGGTAGTTAAGGTATTCCAGTGCATCTTTGTTTGATATGGAGAAGCTCAGATCTGAATGGTAATGAACTGGTGTATTTTACTCATGCAAATTATTATGTAAAAAGGAGCAATCATGATAGAAAAGTAGCAAGGCCATCAAAATGGAAGTCTGCAAGTACAAGAGGATCATTGGGTGACCCCCATATAGTGAATTGTGAATTACATTCTATTGAAAGTATAATCATTGATCGAGCATCATTGTATAGTCCAATGAAGAAAAGTCATGATAGAAGTCTCTTATGTAAAGTTGACAGAGAGGAGTAGGCAGTCCAAAGCATCAACAAACAATCAAGAAAAGTATCTGAAATAGAGACAAGTGGATGATCTTTGATCAAAACAAGTGCCCACACCCTATGACAAATGTGCATATTAGAGATAGAGATACAAAATAAATGTAGACTATGTAGATGGGATTTTTCACCTCATAAGAGATCAGTCATTAAAAACTCTAGGGTGTGGTTCACAAGATTAAGGTCTTTCTTCATCCTTGATGATTTTTGAGCACTTCGGTCTTTATAACTACCCAGGCATTGCCTTGTTTGCATGATCATCAAACACTTTGAGTTACTTGTCAATAAAAGGTTCAATATGAGCATTGAGGATTTTACAAGCATAAACAATAAGGATTACTTGGGATGGTTTGAATGTATACTGAGACAACAAGAACAACATGATCAATCTTATGTTAAAGGGAAAGTCAGTAATGAACCATGGAAATGAAGAAGACAATCACATGCATAGAGGGAGACTGTACATGAGACTTGATCACAAAAAAGTAGTATGAACAACAAATGTTTTGGTATGCATGTTTCCAATAGAGATCATGCAAAGTATGTAAAAGGACATAAATCATGCTAGAGTAGTATGTAAAAGTATGCTCATGATCAATACAATGGAGATTTCTAATCATGATAGTGCCAGTTTGAAGGTATACATGATAGTGACTGGAAATGAACAGAGATAAAGGCGGTTAATAAGAAGCCTTTTAAGAAAGTGCAACTCTACTCTTTCATTTGGGAGGTGTACTTTGTATACCATTGATCTTCCTCAGGTATACAAAGGGTTTCATAATTTGTAAAAGATGCATTGGAATACCTTGACTACCTCTGTTACAGGTTAGGGTTTGAGGCATGAAATTGAAGAATAATAAGTGCATTTTTCCTAGAAACCCTAAGGTTGAGTCACGACCATGCAAACCCATGTACAAAAAAATGAAACCATCGACTCAAATTGTGCCTAGAATGGCTAAGGTAGGGTTTTAGGTGAACCAAACCCTCAAGAAAAATTTCAAAGAGGGACAATGAAGGCTCGACCACAGGTGAACAAAAACCCCAGAACTTTAAAATATGTGTGAATCCATGGGAAAAAAATGCCAGCATGATGCATGGAACTCAGGTTTTAATAACTTAGAATGCTATTTCTTTGCATATATATAAACCCATTTGGGGTTTCAAAAGAAAATGAAATATAAAGGTGTTGAAATATCTTCATACAAATTCATGGAAGCATTAGGAATTTATAGGAGAACATATCCATTTCATAATATATTGAAACCCACTTGGGGTTTTCTAGAGGTAAAAAAATGTAAAGAGAAATTGATAAATACAAGCAACATGGTGAATATGTCAGCAATTAAAATGAAAAATCTTATGCTTTCCTTGTAAAAGAGACAAAATGTGCAAAGATCGAAGCTTTCCTAGTTGGTGTTTATTTTTTTTCTCCAAAAATTTATGCCTAGAAACACATTCCCAAAGCTCAAGTGGAGATACTTATAGCATCCAAAAAAAAAGAAGGTAACATAGAAAATAAAATATATGAGATGCATTAGAAAAAACTATAGCTATCACGGCCTAAGAGGCCAACAAGTCATTGAAAATAGATTTTTTTACTCAAATTTCCTTTCAAAAATAACTTACTAGCTTGTCTCTGAGAAGGATTGACAAGGTTTTACATAGAGAGTGCTTCTTGAATGTCAAAATCCTCCGTGGAAGGCTCTGGAGAGCTTCTTCAATCCCTCTGTTGGCAGCACATGGAGCTTTCCAGAATGCTCAAAATTACAAATTAAATGTTTTTCCTATCTTTTGTTTGTTAGGGTTTTTTCCCTAAGTATGTCGATGAAATAAAGTCATTTTTTTCCTTATGTTTATAAACTTTGCAAGAAAATTAATACCTTTACCTTGTATCTATATGTTTAGCAATAAGGGTGTGTTCCCTTATTTTTTTTTTCAAAAGAGATAGGTCAAATCATGGCCTTATTTATTTTGCATATGCTAAATGTGAAACATTTATCTAAGTGATGTTTTATAAATCACTTTATTTAAATGTTATATGTAATGCAAAATAAGGAGCATGTATCTTTAAAAACAATTCAAGGGATGTAATGGGGTTTAGTTATGCTTTTATGTTTTTGCAAGCATATTGGGGGAGTTAGAGGTAGTTTGCAGACATAGGGAGAGAATATAGGGGGTCTTTATTCATCTTGTTAGAGGTTATGGAGAGAATATAGGGATGGTTTTGCATTCCTAGATGATGGATTGGTCAAACTTGACTTTTCCAGCCTATTGGAGTCTTTTTGGAGGAGATGCAGTTGCTAGATTCATGGCTTTTTGGAGGCATCCGACCCAAAGTAGTTTCTAGCTCCAATTTTGATGCAATTGTTTGGTAGTTGATGATATAGTCATATTTTTGACTTATTTGTATTCAATTCCTATTATGCAGTTTCATGACTTAGTGACTTTTTAGTCCTTTGTCAAATTTCAAGCATATTTCATGTAACTCACATTTTTGGGCATGAATAATAGAGAAGACCTTGGTTATCAATGATTTTGGTGTTTATCCTTCTTTTTCCTTGCTTCATTGTGTGTATTTAGATGATTTGATCAAGCTATCTTTGAGGTACTATTATTTCCTTACAACTTTGTCTCATGTTCAACACCTTTATGCAAGAGTTTGTCTATGCAGGTCATAACCTGTGTCAAGTTTTTTGTGAATGGCTTATAGTTGTGAAGTAACCTTCCTTCTAGAAGTCTGGGCATTAGGACCTTATTATGAAGTATAGTTTATGCAAAGACATACAAGAATGACTTGTGCAAGTTTATTTTTAATCATTTTAAGAAAGTATTGATTATCTAAGTTTATGTCCAAGTTTAGTTTGGTGTATCACCTCTTTAATCTTTTTGTTCATTTTTAGTTTCTAAGTTATGCATATTTCTCTACCCTTTTTCTTGTCAAAATAGTTGAGTAAGTTAGTTTTAGGTGATAACTAGCTAGGAAGCCGACCTTCCTTGGAGGTTTGGTCCCATTTGTGTTACCCACACCTCGAGATCATTCCCATGTTTTCACTAGATTGTTGAATTTCAAATTCAAAAGGGTGCAAATCTAGTAGATAATAGTTTTGGCACGCTTGGTGGGACTGTCGAATGAAGACAGTCTTAAAATTTTAATTTTTTCCAGTTTTGATGTGCAACTAATGAAATTTTTAGACCTTTTTAGAGGTTAAATTTGCAATACAACATATGAAAAGAATACAAACAAGAAGTACTATTTTCCCTTTTGATTGTTTACAATTATCATCACCCAGGAGGAGTGGAAGAAATCTAAAACAAACTCCTATTTCATCCAAAAGAGTTTAGTCTACACCTCCAAGTTTTAAACTAGCAGTGACATCAATTCATGTTGTATCCTCATTTGATGTCCTTATTGTTTCATCTTATGTCAATCCACCTCAAGCTGCCCAAATGGCTAGAAATTAGTTTTTGTTCCATTTAATGTAGGCAGTCCTTTAAATCTTGCAGAGCATGATGATATACCTATGGCTTCCTTGA
Source organism: Sequoia sempervirens (assembly GCA_007258455.2). Lineage (NCBI taxonomy): Eukaryota > Viridiplantae > Streptophyta > Pinopsida > Cupressales > Cupressaceae > Sequoia > Sequoia sempervirens. The sequence continues at coordinate 730,959,440 of VDFB02193867.1, read as the reverse complement.
AGAGTTTTCCTTTTTTCACAGGGGAGGACCAAACTACTCCCATTGAGCACATTATAGACATGGCTTCATTATGTGGAGTCCACCACATTACTCAGGAAAATGTTGCAGTAAGGATGCTTGCTACTTCATTTAAAGGGAAGGCTCTACAATGGTTTAGAGGGTTGGTAGTTGGCTCCATTGCAACATGGCATGAATTGGGAGACAAGTTGCACAAGCAGTTTCAAGATAAGTCTAATCACCTGTCACTTTTTGAACAACTGACAACAATCAAGAGAGCTCCTTAGGAGAAGATGACAAACTTTAATTATCATTTTTTAGAAAACATGGTACAAAATTCCTGAAACGATAAGACCTTCCCCAGAATATGCTTTTTTGTATTATTTGAGGGTTCTTAATAGTGACATATCTATCATGATACAATCTATGGGGGGTGTCTCTTTACCAAATGATTATTAAATAGAAATTAGATCTAAAAATAGTCTAATTCAAGTTGGTAAGATAGCTCCTAGACCCCCAATGCCAGTTTTCCCAAAAAATTATCCTTCAATGCCTCTACAAATACCACCCTTTGCTCCTTTACCTATTGTTCCAACATTAATAGTTGTTGTTAGCCAAGAAACAACTATCCCAGGTCCATCCTAGGAGTTGCAAGAGATTAAAAACAACCAGAAAATTTTTGAAAATTTTCTCCAAACATTTAGTAATGAGTTGGTTAGCATTAAGAAGCAACAGTTTCAGAATAGACAGCCCTATCAACCTCAAAACCAAGGGTAGAATTAGACTTATCAGGCTAATAGACAACCATTTTGGGGAAATCAACAAGGAGCAAGATAGAATATGAACCCAAGACCTTTTTAACCATACAATCCAGCTCCAATTAGTGCAGCCGAGGATCTTGTTCCTATATAAAAAAACCTTGCAATAGACTATGAGTGGTGTTTTCTGTACAATCAACCACACAATCAAGCCACATGCTCGAATGGGGTCATTAACCAGGCTTTGATGGTGCAGAATGTCTCAAATGTGTAGAACATACCTAATTAGGAATCACCACAATGACAAAATCATCCTCCAAATGATACAACTCTCTTGAATTGGCAATGAGAGGAATTTTTTGGTGTGAATGTGGATGATTCTCTAGTTGCAGTCAACACAAGAGCCAAAAAGAGGGCTTTTGAGATTGAACAGAAAACAAACAAAGGTAAAGAGGTTGTTGTTCCATCTACATCTCAAGTGCCACACATATTACAAAAAAATTCACAAACTGCTACCAAGGAACAGACTGGGAGCCACCCTCAATCAACTCATTTGCAAGATGATCCTATTGTTGTGAGGACTCAGCATAAGGTAAATATTGTTGCACCTTACAATATTGTTGAAAGTATGAAAAGAATGAATGCATCATTATCTATGTGGGACTCTTTATCCATCCCAGGACAAAAAGACTTATTGCAGTCTGCTTTATCTGATGCAAATGTTTCAAATGATACACCAATAGGTCAGGTTATAGTTGTTTTCACAAGTACACCTCATGACAACAACAAACAATTAGCTAAAGATGTCAAAACCCCTCCATTTTATGTGACTTTGATAGTAGGGGATAAGCTAGTCCATAATTTCATGGTAGATAGTGGGGCAAGTAGTTTTTTGATGCCCAAACAGATTGCTGAAAAGTTGGAATTAAAATATCAACCCCTTGAGAAAGGAGTGGTCCAATTAGATGGGACATCTATTAATACAATAGGTTTCATTAAGGACTTGAGCCTTACACTTCAGGCTTGTCCAAACTTTTCCATTCCCCAAGACATATTTTTCATTGACTTGCCAGCCTATTTTGCATTATGCTTGTCAAGAGATTTGACTGCCAAGATAGGGGGTTATTTGTCCTCAGATTGGTCCCACATGTTGTTTAGGACTAGATATGGGACAAAAGTGACAATCAAATCTAAGTCACTTTCCAAGGATCACATTGAACCCTATATACCAAGTGTTATTACTGTAAACTGTGTTGTTCTTGAGGATAGAGAGCTTGTTGTTGCTCAAGAATTGTAGGCTGAAAGTGTACCAGACATTCTTTTAAATGAATGGGAAACATAAAATGTTGAGGATAATCTAAATGATTATATTAAATAAGTTGGTTTGGGGGTATATGTCTTACATGAACCTAAAACAGTGATGCCAAACCTTGAGAAGAAGGTAGAACAATAGTTAGGATAGCAAGATGAAGTGTGGCAGATGTTCTTTGGTGGCTCTAGAAGCAAAAATAGAACTGGTGGGGGTGCAATGCTTGTGTCCCCACAAGGTGACAAGTATTGTTCTACTTTCAAATTTTCTTTTTCTTGTTCTAATAATACTGCCGAATATGAAGGTCTAATTTAGGGCTTGGAATGGGCAAGGAAAAGGGGGATAAGCTACGTACAGGTATTTGGGGACAGTGAATTGATTGCTAATAAGGTAAGAGGCTTAAATGTGACCAAAAATGATGTTTTGAAGTCTTACAAGCATAGGGTGTGGGATATGATAGAGGAATTTGATGCTTTTAATCTGATTTCAATTCCTAGGAATCAGAATAAGCACATAGATAGATTAGCCTCAATAGGTGCTTCGTTTGATATTCCTAATGACATTAAAAAGGGAAAAGTGCAACAATATGTTAAGGTTGTTGTAAAGCCTTCTATTCCTAATAATAACATTCATTGGCAAGTATTCGAGAGTGATGAGCAGGTGTTAAGCTTTTTGCTAGAAGAAGATGAGTTTTTAGTGGTAAACCAGGAGAAACTTAAGCAGTAATATGAAGATCAGATCATTCAATTGAGAACAAACAAGCTGCCAGGGGTCTAGTCACCTTAGAATCTATCTTCAACACTGATGATTAGCTCAAAAAGAGAAAAACCAACATGTAGGTCAAGGAGGAGCATTATGAAGAGCTTGATATTTTTAAAGGTAAGCTCCTTAAAATAAAAAAAAATTGTTCACAAGCAGATATGAAAGCTTTTGTTGTTCTTTGTCAAGAATTTCAAGATGTTTTTGCATGGGAATATTCAGATTTAAAGGGGTCTGATCCCTAGATTTATGAGCATACCCTAGAATTAGAGCCAAATACAAAACCTATTAGGCAGAAATTAAGGCCTTTAAACCCCAAACTTGAGCCCTTTTATGATCAAAGAGTTGACCAAGCTAATTGAGGGAGACATTATTTTCCTGATCAAACATACTTTGTGGGTCTCTAACCTTGTACCGGTTAGGAAGAAAAATGGAGAAATTAGGCTCTATGTAGACTTTAGAGACCTTAATAGAGCCTCATTGAAAGATCATTACCCACTACCCTCTATGGAGCAAATCCTTCAAGTAGTTGCTGGTTCAGAAAGATTTTCCTTACTTGATGGCTATTCTGGTTATAACCAGGTATTCGTCAAAGAAGAGAACCAATACAAGACTTATTTAACCACAAAGTGGGGCACTATGACCTACAAAAGAATTCCATTTGGTTTATCTAATGGTGGTGCCACTTTTCAGAGGGCCATGGACACAAAATTTCAGGCGTTGAATCATAAATTAGTGCTTTTATATTTGGATGACAACAATTTTCTCAAAAAATGCAGAGGAGCATTTTTCTCATTTGAGCCAAGTGTTTGAAAGGTGTAGGGAGTTTGGTATATCCCTTAACCCCAAAAAGTGTATTTTTTCTATTCATGAAGGAAAGCTTTTAGGAAACAGTGTCAAAATAGGGGATCATCATTGATCTTGAAAGAGTGAAAACCATTTTAGAGCTTCCTTTACCCAATCATAAGAAAGGACTGCAAATTTTCTTGGGAATAATTAATCTTTTGAGAAGCTTTATTACAGATGTTGCAAATATTTTGAGACCATTAACTACTATGTTAAAGAAAAATGCAAGTTTTAGTTGGACCAGAGAGGCCAAGCACAATTTTGAAGCTATTAAGGAGGCCTTATCAGCAACTCCTACTCTGGTAAATCCAAAATTTTCAAAAGATTTTATTCTGTATGATTTTGGTAGCATAGATTCCATTTCTATAATGTTGGTACAATAGAATAATGATGGTTTAGAACAACACGTTACCTTTTTCAGTCAAGGTTTAGTGGGTTATGAACAAAGGTATACCTTCGTGGAGAGATATGTACTTATTGTTATCAAAAGTAAGAAGAAGTTTAAACCTCTGATTTCTAACAATAAGACACATCTAATGGTTGCTCACCCTAGTGTGAAGGATTTTATATTAATTAGGGACTTGAATGGAAAGAGGGATGGTTGGATCATGAAGGTTATGGAGTATGGTATAGACATTAAGGTGAACAAGCTTGTAAGAGGCAAAGGACTATGTGAACAACTAGATACAGGGTCTAAAAATGATGAAAAGGAAAAAATAGAGGTTGTTTTGGTCACTAATGGTGAGTCTCAGAATGCTGCACCTAGATTGAGTGCAAGTTGGTTGCACAACATGACTCATTTCTTGCAAACTGGTGAGTGTCCACCAGGTTTAGATAAGGCTAAGAGGAGATATTTTAGATTGCAGTCTATTCCTTATGTGTTGATTGATAATGTTCTTTTTAGAAAAGACCTTAATGGTGTGTTGTTAAGATGTATTGATTAGGATAAGGTAGAGAAAATACTTCATGAGTTTCATGATGGAACTGCTCAGGGTCATTTTTCCCCAAGAACTACTACATGGAAGATAATAAGAGTTGGATATTATTGGCCAAGATTGTTTAAGGATGCCCATGCATGGGCAAGAAAATGTGTAAAATGTGCAATTTTTGCAGGAAAAGATAGGCTTCCAGCTTTACCTTTGTATCCAATTCAAGTGGAAAAACCCTTCATGAAATGGGGCATTGATTTTATAGGACCTATAAATCCACCTTCTAGTGTAGGTCATAGGTGGGTACTCATTGCAACTGATTATTTCACAAGGTGGACTGAAGCAATAGCTTTGAAAGAAGCCAATGAAAATGTTGTCTTAAACTTTTATGATGATATAGTAACCAAGTTTGGAGTACCCGAGTCAATCATTTTAGATAATGCTTTAGTATTTGTTGGACTTAGAGCAAGTGATTGGGCTGTCATAAATGAAATTTATTTGAAAACTTCATCAAACTATTACCCTAAAGGTAATGGTTTGGAAAAATCAACAAACAACAACCTGATAAGAATCATCAAAAGAATCATGGAGGATAATAAGAGAATTTGACACACCAAGTTGAAATATTCCTTATGGGAAGATAGAATAACTCCCAAAAGGTCCATTGGGAATTCTTCATATGTACCGATTTATGGTAAGGAGGCAAGATTGCCTTTATGAGTGGAGCTGCTAGCTCTTGATATTATGCATCAACTAGAAATGTTTGAGGAGTAGGACCCAATGATAGTTAGGTATGCTCAGCTTATGGAGCTAGAAGAGACAAGAAATAAAGCAATGAAGTCCTTGGAGTATCAACAACTCCAAACAAAAAGAGTCTTTGATAAGAAAGCAACACCCAAAATATTCAAATAGGGTGATGTACTCAAATGGGATGAATTGAAAAGCAGTCCAGGAAAGCACACTACGTTTGATAACTTCTAGAGTGGCTCATTTGTTATTACATAATGCAAAGAGCACAATGCATTCCCATTATCAAAGATGGATGGAGAAATTTTTCCTATCCCAGTCAATGGGATACACCTCAAACATTGTTTTGAGGTTTGATATGCATAGTATTTGCTAGATTAGGAGTTTTGTTTTCAATAAGTGCTACTGCACCATAGTTTAGATATAATTTTTCAATTTCCCTAAGTGTTGTTCAACATAGTTAAGTAGTTTTCCTTCTTAATTTTTGGTGTTTGAATAGGTTTTCAAGGTCTTTTGCACTGATCTACTGAGTTTAGTTTTGTTTTGAGGAATTATTTTCAAGTTGTGTCAAGTTTTTGAGTGACTCTATGCCCAATGGATAAGCCTAGGCAACTGGTCTAATGTTTAGCAGGAAAACATATAGCAAATGTCAACAAAAAATGTTACCTTTTTTGCTAATAGCTCAATCAGGTAGATTAAGAGTAAACTACATGAAGAGTAAAGTACATTTTATTTCTGCTATATTACATTCATTTGCATAAACAAAATTAGAAGATTACATTACTATATTGCATTTATACAGATACATATAACATAGGAGAAAGTGCACAATCCTTTCAAGAAAAGTAGTCTTCATTAATAATGGAAATGGATAATGTCTCACACAAGTGAGACTGACTATTTCAATGAAAATAAAAGAAAAACTATACATTTGCAGAAAGGAAATGTACATATAAAGAAGGGTGACTTGTCATTTCCTGAATGATGAGTCCTAGTTGAGTATGTCCTTCATCAGCTTTAGTCCTTCACATTTTTCCAGCCTCTAGTTGTTGCTCCTTGTTGCTCCTAGGTTTCCTACATGAGTGAGATGAAGTTTGGTTAGAGTAATGAAAGATCACTAATCTATATATCTGCAACCATCTGAAAACATATAGCTTGACCTTCATCTACATTAAAATAGCTTGCTACTGATGTCCAAGAAAAAAAAGAGCATAATCAAACACATCCATCATATGCTCAGTTTTTATCTAACATGTTTGTTTCTTGTGTAGGTATAGGTGAAATCCTTATTTCTATTTTGATTCATCTAATTAAAGCATGTGGGATAAAATGTGGCTCCCACAAGGGTTGAGCCCAACATGTTGCCCACATATGTTTAGAGGGATAGAAGTGTTATTTATCATAGTGCCTTATCTTAGGTCATTTATGAATATTTTGATAGGAACCAAGATATAAAAATATTCATCTTATCATAGGCATATCCACCTCTCTAGTCCTATTACTTAGGTACTTGCATGTAATAATCATTACTAAAGAGGTGAATATGCCTATTCTAAAGACACCTATCATCATTTCTTGACGACTCTATCAAGATATATCAAAAGTAAGTCACGAGATATGATCAAGGGAAGTTGCATGGAAATTAAGGTATTCCAGTGCATCTTTGTTTGATCTAGAAAAGCTCATATCTGAATGGTAATGAATTGGGGTATTTTACTCATGCACAATATTATGTAAAAAGGAGTAATCATGATAGTAAAGTAGCAAGGCCGTCAAAAGGGTAGTCTGCAAGTACAAGATGATTAATGGGTGACCCCCATAAAATGAGTTGTGAATTACATTCTATTGAAAGTATAGTTATTGATCGAGCAACATTGTATAGTCCAATGAAGATAAGTCATGATAGAAGTCTCTTCTATACAGTTGATAGAGAGGAGTAGGCAGTCCAAATCATCAAAAAACAATCAAGAAAAGTCTCTAAAATAGAGACAAGTTGAGGATCTTTGATCAAAAAATGTTCCCATACCCTATGACAAAGGTGCATATTGGAGACAGAGATAAAAATAAATGCAAATTGTAGATGGGATTTTTCACCTAATATGAGATCGGTGATTAAAAACTCTAGGGTATGGTTCACAAGATTAAGGTCTTTCTTCATCCTTGATGATTTTTGAGCAGTTCAGTCTTTATAACTTCCCAGGCAGTGCTTTGTTTGCATGATCATCAATCACTTTGAGTTGCTTGTCAAGAAAAGGTTCAATATGAGCATTGAGGATTTTGAAAGCATAAAAAATAAGGATTACTTGGGATGATCTAAATATATAATGAGATAATAGGAACAACAAGATCAATCTTATGTTAAAGGGACAGTTAATAATGAAGCATGGAAATCAAGAAGACAATCACAGGCATAGAGGGAGATTGTACATGAGACTTGATCACAAAAAGTAGTATGAGAAACAAAGGTTTTGGTATGCATGTTTCCAGTATAGATCATGCCAAGTATGTAAAAGGACATAAATCATGCTAGAGAAGTATGTAAAAGTATGTTCATGATCAATACAATGGAGATTTCTAATCATGATAGTGCCAGTCAACAGTGCATTTTTGAAGGTGTACATGATAGTGACTGGAAATGAACAGAGATAAAGGTGGTTAATAAGAAGCCTATTAAGGAAGTGTAGTTGTACACTTCCATTTGAGAGTACTTTGTATACCATTGATTTGCCTCATATAGAGGGTTTCATACTCTCTAAAAGATGCACTAGAATACCTTGATTACTTGTCTTACATGTTAGGATTTGAGGCATGAAATTGAAGAATATTGAATGCATTTTTCCTACAAAGCCTAAGGCCGAGTCACGACCATGCAAACCCAGGTACAAAAAAATGAAACCCTTGACTCAAATGGTGCCTAGAATAGCTAAGGTAGGGTTTCAGGAGAAGCAAACCCTTGAGCAAAATTTTAGAGAGGGAAAATGAAGGATCGACCATAGGTAAACAAAAACCCCAGAACTTGCAAATATGTGTGAAGTTGTGGGGAAAAATGTTAGCATGATGCATGGAACTCAGGTTTTAATTAACCAGAATGTTTTTTCTCTGCATATATCTAAACCCATTTGGGGTTTCAAAAGAAAATGGAATATAAAGAAGGTGTTGAAATATTCATACAAATTCATGGAAACATCATGAATTTATAGGAGAACATATCTTTTTCATAATATATTGAAACCCACTTGGGGTTTTCTGGAGGTAAACAAATGTAAAGAGAAACTAATAAATACAAGCAACATGGTGAAGATGACAACCATTAAAATGAAAAATATTTTTCTTTCCTTGCAAAAGAAACAAAACATGTAGAGTTCAAAGCTTACTTGGTGTTTGTTTTTTTCTCCAAAAATTTCTTTTTGGAAACACTTTCCCAAAGCTCAAGGGGAGATCCTCATAGTGGCCAAACAAAGAAGAAGGCAACAGAGAAAATAAAACATATGAGATGCATTAGAAAAAATTATAGGTTTCGCGGCCTAAGAGGCTCACAAGTCATTGAAAATAGAGGTTTTTACTCAAATTTCCTTTCAAAAATAGCTTACCAACTTGTCTTTGAGAAGGATTGACAAGATTTTACACAAAGAGTGCTTCTTCAATGTTAGAATCAACCATGGAAGGCTATGTAGAGATTCTTCAAACCTTCTGTTGGTAGTGCATGGAGCTCTCCAAAATGTTGAAAATTGCAAATGAAATGTTTTACCTACCTTTTGTTTGCTATGGTTTTTAACTTAAGTATACCGATGACATAAAGGCATTTTTAGCCTTATGTTTATAAAATTTGAAAACAAATTAATACCTTTATATTTTATCTATATGTTTAACAATAAGGGTGTCTTCCCTTGTTTTGTTTTTCAAAAGAGATAGGTTGAATCATGGCCTTATTTATTTTGCATATGCTAAATGTGAAACATTTATCTAAGTGATGTTTTATAAATCACTTTATTTAAATGTTATATGTAATTCAAAATAAGGAGCATGTATATTTAAAAACAAGTCAATGGATATAATGGGGTTTAGTTATGCTTTTATGCTTTTTCAAGCATTTAGGGGGAGTTAGAGGTAGTTTGCAGACATAGGGAGAGCATATAAGGGTCTTTATTCATCTTGTTGGAGGTTATGGAGAGAATATAGGGGTGGTTTTGCATGCCTAGATGATGGTATTGGTCAAATTTTTGGGCATGAATAATAGAGCAGACCTTGGTTATCAATGATTTTGGTGTTTTTCCTTCCTTTTCCTTGCTTCATTGTGTGCATTGAAATGATTTGATAAAGCTATATGTGAGGTACTATTATTTACTTATAGCTTTGTCTCATGTTCAACACCTTTATGCAAGAATTTGTTTATGTAGGTCATAACCTATGTCATGTTTTTGTGAATGGCTTATAGTTGTGAAGTCACCTTCCTTCTAGAAGTTTGAGCATCAGGACCTTGTTATGAAATACTTATGCAAAGACATACAAGAATGAGTTACATAAGTTTATTTTCAATCATTTTAAGCAAGTGTTGATTATCTAAGTTTATGTCCAAGTTTAGTTTGGTGTATCACCTCTTTAATCTTTTTGTTCATTTTTAGTTTCTAAGTTATGCATATTTATCTACCCTTTTCCTTGTGAAAACAATAGAGTAAGTTAGTTTTAGGTGATAACCAGCTAGGAAGTCGGCCTTCTCCGAAGGTTTGGTCCCATTTGTGTTACCCACACCTCAGGATCATTCCCATGTTTTCACTGGATTGTTGAATTTCAGATTCAATAGGATGCAAATCCAGTAGATAATAGTCCCAAATAGGTGGATTAAATTATTCTGTGTTAAAAAAATATTGTACAATGTAATGTCCCCTTTTTAAAATGAAACCAAGTGGAAACTCAAATGCTCATCGTTCATTTCCCATGGGCCTTGGGGATTTTTATTTTGGAAAATAGGAGGTAGGTTTGGTTAAAGCTTAGGAAGCCTGGACATCATCATCATATGGATCATCTTCTCTCTAAATTTGTTTCTACAATGGTTCATTATCTTCAGAATTAGAGTATGCATGTCTCCTTCATGATTTTGTTGATATTGGAGAATTTGTCTTGCCATCATTAGAGTCTTCTAGACCCGCAGCTGCAAGAAGATCTTGGGTATTTTTTGCATCATCTTGTGCTTTATCACTCATATAATTTTCCTCATCTTCCATGGAAACATCAAGTTCCTCCATATAAGAATCATAAGCCTTATGGTCCTTATCCTTCTTCTTTTTCTTCTCTCCCTTCTTCTGTTTCTTCTCAAATTGACCAACCTCATCATCGTCATCATCCATATCCTTACGCTTACTCTTCCATAATCCCTTCACATGTTCAAATTGATCCTCTTGTTGCATCACCCATGGAAATTATTCCTCTTGCTTTCTTCTTTTCATCTGAATCCTTTGTTCTTCATCAACCATGTAATATGTAATGCCCAAAATTTGCACTTAAGGCCAAAAATGCATCTAACATTTTTTTTTTAAACACTCGCTTGCAAACTATGCTCATTGGGAGATGTTGAATGTGTAACATCGTTGTTGACATGCTACTTGTGAGGAGTGAGAGGAAACTCAGTCAAGTGCATGAAGTCCAATGTGAGCACCCTTAATTGATGAACAACATAATTCTATCAACTATATTATAAGGGTCCCATAATTACCTTGATGTGGTAAGGATACTAGGGTTAGACTTAGCTCACAATTCAACACATTAACATCACCAATGAAAAAAATTCAATATCTCATGATCTTAATTTAACACCACTTGAATTACCCCTTTCTTCTTGGAAAAATATTTTCCTGGAGGTGTGGTTCCTTGGGACCTAAGCAAGGACTTAAAAAGGTCTCCCCCTCCTAACAAAGTCAACATCGACAACTCACTTAATATACAATACACAACCATTATTGATGCAGGAGCATCCAGTGGTGTGAGGGCAATCTTGCATCACCCAAAAGCTGATTTCCATTTTTGTTCCTGTTGTTTTCTTTTTGTAGATGTTTTTGTATTTTTGGATACCCTTCTCGTCGAATAAGAGTTTCCAACTTTCAGAACTACTTTTCTGCTTTTTCTGCTCAACTGCTATTTTTAGCAGGTTTGCATTTGAAGTCGTGGGAAGATAGAAATTTATGGGAAGGTTCAGAATGGGAAAATACACAGTCTGGTGAAAGAATCAGGTCAAGATCATTCACGACTTAAAAGATATTCAAGTTCCA
>VDFB02193867.1:730846874-730947732 GCA_007258455.2 Sequoia sempervirens | reverse complement strand
TCCCGCTAAAATTGGACTTTTTTTTCCAAACTAATTTCGACCCAGTTCCTCATTTTCCTCCGCGAACAAAACCCATGTCTTCGATTTTTCAAAATCGATTTTTGATTTTTACCCTGACACTTCCGGAGGCCATAACTTTTGACTCGGGTGTCCGTTTGAGCTGAAATTTGACAGGTGGTTGCGTTATGAGCTAACGAGTGGATTCCCAACAAGTTTTATAAAAATTGGTTGGACTCTGTTTTGACCCATTTTTGGGGCCTCAAAGTTTCATCTTGACCCCTAAAATCCCAATTTAGTGTTTTTTGAAAAATTATTTTTGCTCATAACTCAACATGCATATCTCGAATCTGGGATGTTAGTTGGCAATTCATCCTATCTCACCAATGGGTATTTTCTGGACAAAATTGGGACTCCCAAACGTCTATCCATGAGGTTTCCTAAAATGGCAAAATTTGACAGTTTTTGAAAATTGCCAAATTGGGAAAAATCTGCTTGTCAACACCTTACATCCCTTAAAGCCCCGGAACTCGGTGTAGAATCAATTCAATCATATCCTTCAATCATTCTAGTCTTCGATCCAATCCTCATCTGATTTTTAATCTTATCCCAATCTGAGCTTATCCAAACCCCTAATCTGGGCTTTCATCCATCTGCAACAAAGTCTTAAGATCCCTCCCTCCATCTTCTTCAATTTTGTCCCATTCATCCATTCTAATAAATATATTCACTCATTCCATGTAACCATTCATCTGCTTCGAACTTTCATCTCTTATCTCAACACTTCATCGAACCTCCTATCATCTCAAACATTCATCAAACCTCCTTTTATCATTCCATAATCTTGATCAATCATTTACTCATTCTGAGTAATCTTCCACCTATTCCAAGCATCAGTCATCTACCCATTTGGTCACCTTTTCCTCATCCAAATCCTTATCCCTCTATCCAATTCACCCAAATAATCCTTTTTCATCCCCCCTTCTCTCCCCTCATCCCATCTCCTAATCTGTTGTCATTGGTATCTAGCTATAGGCTTTACCCCATGCAATCCAATGTCATCCATCTCATCGTCATCACTTCTGCTTCTTTTGCACATCTTTTCTATCTCATCATTTATCATTTCACCATTCATCTATATGGCATGTCATTTTCCCACTTCATCTTTGATGATTTGGCTAACTATCCCATCCCTGAAGCTTTATATAGTCACTATCGTCCAACATCATTTATCTTATCACTTCATCATTCATCTATCTTGTCCCATCGTGTCGGTCCAATCATTTTATCCCCTTATCTAGGGTCATCTCATCCTCTTTCATCCATCATTTGTTGTCGGTCTTTAGTCGAACTACGTGGCCCCTGCACTTTCACGTAGGCAAGGGCGATCATGTGATCCGCCCCCAGGGTTCCATCATCAGTCTTCAACTCTTGTTCCTATTGTCTGTCCCGTCTTTACCATCCATCAAGGTCTCCATCTTGGTCAGTTGTCCACCTTTCACTGAACTACGAGGGCTCTGCGCTTTCACGTAGGCAAGGCTAATCTTTGATCAGCCCCCGAACCCCTAGGTCTTTAGGTTTTGTCAGTCCCATGTCTTGTCTCCCTTGTGTCGTGTCATCAAGCTATGCCCTTATCTAGCCAGTTCTTCACAAATGAGATCCACTTGTATCATGACATCCAATCAATTTTTGAACATCCTGCGTCATATCGATCTTTTAGCTTAGTATCCATCATCGGTCTCAATAAGATGCATCCTTCCTAACAGACCTCATCAATCCCATCCATCCCCTTGATCCTATGGCAAAGGACGTTTGAAATTGATTGCGATCTTTTGATGTTTTTGGCTTTTGTTTATCATTTGAGCTCCCTATCATCACTTGTCAAAACTGCCATAATCCATTATATTATGGTGTGTTTTGATTGGTCAACATAGGGGCATATCTTGCTCTTTTTATATTTGTGTCTTCTTGGTTGTCCCACGTAGTACCCACCAAGATCCCTGAGGTCTTGTGTTATGCTGGGGCATCCTTTTGTGCTTGTAGTTATCTCAATACCTGGCCTGACCAAGGTCTTTGTGACTTTGAGGTGTTGGGATAGCCTTGTTGTCTGTTGTGTTTGTTTTATGCATTAGACACTAATTCACCTTAGTTCTTCATACCCTGGTGTCTTGTGTTTGATGCTATAGCAAAAACTAGTGCTCCAAAGATGATAAATTGTATTTAGAATTGCATTTCATTTTCCATTCTATCGTCTTGCATGTAACCCCCCATCCATTCATCCTTCATCCTTATCTCACATCTCTATCCAATCCCCACCCATTCCAACCACCAGAATCATCTAATCATATCCTTGGTCTACTTATCAGTCTTGTTATCAGCCTTGACCCATCATCATCATCATCCATTCGTGTCATTCACTATCCTTTTGGTGTTGTTTTGGGATGTATCCTCCCCTCATCAAAAACACTTTCATCATCATCATCGGGAGGTATTCTTCCCTATCCTTTAGTGGTGTTTTGGGATGTATCCTTCCCTCATCAATACCACTCAGTGGGATGTATCCTTCCCTATCCTCATGTTGTCTTGGGATCTTTAATTCCCTCATTGACAACCCTCCATCCATCATCAACCCATTTTGACTTGTACCTTGACTGGGGCAACATCACCTTTTGTCCTCAAATCCATTTGTGCTTCACCCATTTCCATATCACTTACTCTCTTCCTCATCTCCCTTTGCATCACATCATCTATTTCGAGAGCCCACCCGTGTTCTCTTGAACCCGCATGTCCTCTCGAGGGGGCATCCTTCATCCCTAACTCTTCATCTTCACCCCCATCATCTTCCTTCCTAGTCACTTCTTTGAATGACTGGGGCATCTTTTCCAATCTAACCATCGTCTAGGTTCTATATTTTAATATTCTTTGAAATGATGTTACTTCGTAACACCATCTCAAAGAGGGGCAAAATGTAGACATCCAAATTTGGACACTTAATTTATCCAAATTTATCACTTTTCGCCTAAACATCCTCTTATCCTAGTTAATTAAATAATATTACTATTATTTAATTAATATCTTTAATTCTGCCAAATCCCTAAGGTATTTAATTAATAATTAAATACCTTACCCTCTTTTAATCCCTCTTTTTCATCAAATAAATTAAATAAAATACACATTTATTTAATCTCACATGTCATTTTCATCTAATCCTAATCCATCTCCTACTTTCATTAGGATGTGCACATGCCTAATCCTTGATTAGATGTAATACATCCTCCAACTTTTATAAGTTGGTTTCTAACTCTCATTTACTTAATTATTGATTAATTAAGCCTAATCATTCTCCCCAAGGAATTTTTAATTCCTTTTTATTTGTCCTAGATTCCTCCTCTTATATGTAATTTTAATTAATATCTCCATCTTCCAAGGCTTCTAGAACCTTGGACTTGTCACACCCTCCACATGTGACCAACCTTGACTTGTCACAATCTCCACATGTGACCAAGTCCCACCTTTTGAGCCCACCTTTATCCTCTAGGACATCCTATGAATGTGAATTTTTAATTCACATTTATATCCCCAACCACCTTTCTTTTTCCCATGTAGATTTTTGAGGAATTCTAAAATTCCTCAAATGTCCCTTTCACTCCCACTTGGGGACAAGAAATCCCTTTTTGTGGAAATCCTCTCATCCCCCAAGGTGCATGTCCTTTTCCACCTCATGTACCTTTTTGACAACTCATTTCCATCTCATCCACCCTTGGCCACTTCACCCTCCACATGTCAAGATGTGAGGGCTTGTGGGTTCTCAACCCACCATAGCCCTTCATCTTGACCTTGTTGGAGCAATCTTGACCCTTGAATTCTCTAGAGAATTCAAATTCTCCTATAAATACCCCCTCCTCAAGGGCATTTCCAACACTTAGCTATCTTGCACCCTTATGCTGTCATTTTGCATTCTCAACACTTTGCACTCTCATAACTACATGTTGTCCAAGCCTTTTTCAATCATTCAACCATATTTGTTCATCATTTTGCATATTGAAGCTTGCATTATAGTCACTCAATCTATCATCTAAGGAGCACACAACCAATCCGAGCAAGGGCCAATCAAAGAGGTATCAACAACAAGGGAGGTAAAAATACTTGTGTTTCATTTTATTTGCATTCCTTTTCGTTGAACCACTCTTTTGGCTAATCTTGAGGTGTCCTTGGTGTTTTATTATTCATGTTTCTTAGTTAGATTTGAACATTTAGAGCAGTAGGAATTCCAAGGTATCACAGGTAGAAGGATAATATCCTTCCCAACCACGATCCCAATAGGGCTTCCTAACATGCCATGAATCCTAACTACACCAATCTCATCCCTAACAACTATAACATGGGTATTTTCTCTCCTCGAAGAACCAAAAGGACTAGGAACTCCATTTCTTTCATGCCCTAAAATTAACTCAACCAATCATTTACTCATCAACAAAGATCTTCCAGGGAAATATCTTACCAAAATTTTTTTTTGATAATATGGAAGCCTTTCCTCCCCAAGCCCTTTTTTTCCAATCTTCCCAAGATTTCTCCTCCAAAATGAGAAGCCACCAAGAGACAAGATCAAAGAAAAAGGAGAGAAGTCAAGAAAAAAAGAGAGAAGCCCCTTCTCCTCACAAGGAGTTCAGGCATATATAGAAGGAAAAAGACAACCAACTCCCCATAACTTCCCAACCACCCAACCAACTCCAACTTTCGCCACCTTTCATAAGTGGGTAATTAGAGTGGGTTTTATACTTTATTTAAGGGGTTTTATGGAACAAAAATACCCCTAACCCATAGACTTACCACATAGAAAACTTTTTATATAATTAAAACCACATAAGGACTTCATAAAATGTACAATAAGAAATCACATTTAAAAAGGTGACTCAAGGGTCTAATAAAGTAACCTCTCACACATGCACAACCTTTACAAAAAAAGGTTAAAACACATATCCTTGATAGTACTAAAAATTCACAAAAATAACATAAGGGAAGTAGCTATGTGACCCCTTGATCAACATTGGCCAATTTTAACTTGTTTACTCAACTAGAAAAAGGTGTCAGTATTTCTCATGATTAATAATAATTGAAACAAATGGCATATGAATAATATCATTCTAATAATAGTCAACTAGGTAATTAAAATCTACATAAGTAACACATAATTTAACTCTTCCTACTTACATAATACATTTTAGAGTCAAGCAATAATTGATCATACCATTCATCATCAAAATATCACTACTTATGACAATAATACTACTATAAATAAACATGAAATATCAACCATCATCTTACTATCACGCGTACTCACACCCATAGTATATAATCACCTAACATCATATAATTCACATAATATATAGAGTAATATTATCAATAACTGAACTTCTCAAACAATGTGTACTTACATAGAAAAGAAAGGTAAATCATCTGGCTATCACATGAAATCACAACAACCATTAGTTAGATAAGATTAGTTAGTTAATATTCAAAATGTGAGCATCTTTGATGTATAGCAAAAATCATCACTAATGTGTATTATCCAACATAAAAGAAAATATAGGACATGAACCATCAATGACTAACAAAATCAACAAGGCCAGAAGGGACGGGGTCTTACACTCTTCCCCCTAGGAATGGGCTTCCTTCGGGACGTCCCTAAAAGTGAATGTAAACACAAGCACTTCTCAATAGTATCCCAAGTATGACACTAGAAAATTTCATCTTCCAAAGTATTCTATAATATTGGGCAACCTTACAATTTAAATGTCTACTTAAAAGATGACCCATCCATGTTACACAACAATATTATAGATGTCAACTTCACATTACTTCATCTATCACTTATAGGGTTGTTAAGCACTACAATATACATATATATATGTTCACTTCAATCATCATTTCTTTGAAAAATAGGTAAATCATTTCAGAACAATATAATGAATTTATAATTTAAGCAATCATTTATCTTCCTTTTTATTACAACAATTCCTATAGTTAATCCATAAGCATCACAAAAATTGGTTTACAACACTCACACCATCAACACAACAAAGACATATCGCATGGTTCAGGGAATGAGATTTATGAGGAGGAATAGTGCCAAATGTCAAATCATTGATCTGAAGCAGTTGCCATCACTGAGTAATCATGATAATATTAGCAAAGATGGTCTTGAGACCCTCTCTAGGACCCTTCCATACATTTCCTAGTACCTTCCCATTGTTTTTGTAAGGGGTTAGCCTCCAAGAAGGAAAGTACACAAATAATCACACTAGGGGAGAATGGATTATGATCACCCCATATCGGTCCCATTTACATCCCCATCCTCACAAGATAAATTCCCAATGCATCTGCACCCCCATACGACCTGTCAGGAATCCCTCCTAGATATAATAGTTTATAGAGCTCACATCACACCACATATGCCAGTAGTTCAAAGAGGCCTCAAACTTAAGAAGACAAAATATAATTTCAAAGTTTACAATAAAATCTTGAGAAGGTAAAGTAAAAGGATAGATCAAGTACAAAGGAAACATCTCAATCTAAATAATTTTTTTTTAAATCAAATTAAGTCCTTGAGGCAAAAGGACCACACAAATTAAATATCCAAAAATACAATACTTCTGGCGAAAATAATAAAAGAATCTTCAAAATAATACACATTTCACAAAGATTGGCACATTACATGCACTATGTGACTTCTTCAAGCCACTTGAGGGGTGGAGGGGAATTGTGGTTCTCAAACCACTTATAATAATATGGTGGTCTCAAACCACAAATATCAATATAACAACCAAGCATAGTCCTACACAACCCAAGACATGCCATCTAAGTAGCCTCATATGTATCTGAAGTAGCCTGTAAGAGAAGCCATCTATACACTAAATCTTACCCAAGAGAACATCATTCACTAACATATATCTCTATCATAAAAACCATAAATATTGTAGCCCAAGAATGTCATAATATTTTGTTGTCACAAGCCTTGAATTTTGTATTTTATATCCTTTCAGCAAATACTAGATAATAAAAATTAAACAGTTGCATTCTTCTCCCTCTCTTTACAGCACTTCTCATGGGCATGACTGTTGAAGCATTACCTGTATGTGAATATACTGATGAAGATACCCCAAGAATATTGCATCTAATACCCATGTCTCTGAATATCCAATCTATATAACATCTATAGCCCAAGTGGAAGCTTATCGAAAGTTTGGCACACCATATCCATCCTCAACCAATGGGATACAACTCAAGGAAAAGGTTTTGCACTATGGACTAACAAATGTGGTCCTCAAAGGGGGAGCAATATCCAACTCAAATTTCTAAGGGGGGGCATAATCTTTGACATCTATCCACTGGCTAGCACGGGGACGCATCAAGAATCATATTGTTCCAATGAATGAGGGATGCTCTCAACCCCTAATACATTAGCAAAATTTCTTTGAATGGAATAGTCATCACTAGGGGAATTCCAACACATAATGACAAACACGTAATCACACATAAATTAAAACAAGGGTATACACAAGTAGATCATTTCAAATGTCAACACACCCTTATCCCAAGTTGGATACCCCATATCTCAAACTTGAGTCACAAAAATAGCATTCACTAGTTTCTCACAACACATAAAAATGCACTTTTTAATCCTTTGACACACTTATTAAAAAGCAAACACTTAGCCACCGTGAAAAATATAAAGACCACTTAGCACTATCAATGCATGAATTGGTTTACACTTGAAACAGTTTCCCACACCCAAGCACATAATTATCACATTATTTCTAAGAAGGAAGTCCACATAGGGGGAGTAGGGGCTCTACTAGACATGGGGAACACATAATCAAATCTCCACCATAAAATTCCACACAACTCTGCACCATAGCTACAACAACTCCACATTAGTGCCACCTCATAACTACAACCATATCAACACCCTTATTCCTCATAACAACAAATCTACAAAAAGTAGAATGGGATACTCATATCCCCATAAATGCAAAGGTACTCATACCTTGGTAATAACCATCACCCTCAAGGGATACTCATATCCAAAATAATGAAATGCCCCTATGTGTGGGAGCTACACCCACTCAAAACCCTTACACATGGAGGACCCAAAATCTCCTCTCCACAAGAGGGGGGCCAACTCCCCTAGAAGGCTTGTAAGAAATGACACAAGGGGCCACATAATTCCCAACCCCCAACATGACACTCAGAGCAAAAATCATTTGCATAGAAATAATAAAGATTTTCACCATAGATCAAAAATGTAATAAACCACTACAAATAAACTCATGATTCAACTTATATTTCCATTGCACCAAATTTAAGCACCACTATTAGAAATACAATAATTACTTATAACACATAGCTATTGCATTTTAATTTTCTTCTTGAATAATTATGATAATATTCATATTTTATTTAAAAATGCTACCACATCAAATCTTTTGAAGTGGACAACTTCAAGTTACTATCATCAAGCAAAGAAAACAAAAGTTTCATCCATGGTTTAACTTTTCATTTTCAAACAACCTAAATTAAAATTTACAATCTTCAAGCATTCCATCAACACGTGAATAACATTGCATTCAATCCATAACAGAATATAACTTTTATAATCAATTTCTGGCATTAATCAAGTACTACCAAATATCTAGAGCATGTGATAACCTTAATACCTTATGGCTAATTTACTAGATTGTATTAAATTTGTAATGCCCAACCAAGAGAGCATCCAATTATGATGACCCATTTTACTACAACAATCGTTAAATAATTGCTCAAGGAAATGACCCTATATAATTAGCATCCCTCTCTATTATGAAGTAAGGTAAAGTGATGAACATAAGAACTTTGATTAACTACCTCAAGAATGAAATTTCCCATAAACAAGACTATTAATTCTTTGAAAGCCAAAAATCAATTTCATCTAAATCCCTTTCCTTCTCATATCACTTTTTTTTAATTAATATTACATGAATTCAAGAATAACTATATTCAACCAAGAAACCAAATATAGAGAAACATTGAAAATAAACAATTAGAATTAACATCATGATTCTTCAAATAAACTTTTCATAAGCTTAAGTGATTCAAGGAACTTTCCTTCCTAAAGAAAAACAACCTTCTCCTAACATGGACAAGGAGACAATAATCACAAAAACTTTGTTAAGAATCTAAGACGTTTGAATTTAAGGAGAGAGAATATAACTTTAGGTATTTTTAAACAAGTTATAATAACATACTACTTTTAACCTTTTATTGCAAGACTAAGGACAAGGTCACTTAATTACCTCCTCACACAATATCAACAAATCGGCTTTATTCAATAATTAAGACATTACATACCTTTGGGACCTTAAGAAAAAAAAACAACCCCATAGTTCCTAGTGTTGGAACCCCACTCTAATACCAAATATCATGCCCCAAAATTAACGCAACCAAAAAATTACTCATCAACAAGGATCTACCAAGAAAAGATCTTACCAAAAGATTGTTTTCCATCATGTGGAAGTCTTTCCTCCTCAAGCCCTTTTCTTCCAATCTTCCCAAGAGCTCTCCTCCAAAATGAAAAGCCACCAAGAGACAAGAGCAAAGCAAAAGGAGATAAGTCAAGACAAAAAGAGAGAAGCCCCTTCTCCTCACAAGGAGTTCAGGCATATATAGAAGGAAAAAGACAACCAACTCCCAATAACTTCCCAACCACCCAACCAACTCCAATTTTCGCCACTTTTCATAAGTGGGTAATTAGAGTGGGTTTTAGACTTTATTTAAGGGGTTTTACAGAACAAAAATACCCCTAATCCATAGACCTACCACATAGAAATGTTTTTATACAATTAAAACCACATAAGGACTTCATAAAACATACAATAAGCAATCACATTTAAAAAGGCGACTCAAGGGTCTAATAAAATAGCCTCACACATGCACAACCTTTACAAGACAAGGTTAAAACGCATATCCTTAACATTACTAAAGATTGACAAGAATAACATAAAGGAAGTAGCTATGTGACCCCTTGATCAACATTGGCCAATTTTAACTTGTTTACTCAACCAAAAAAAGGTGTCAGTATTTCTCATGATTAATAATAATTGAAACAAATAGCATATATGAAGAATATCATTCTAATAATAGTCGACTAGCGAATTAAATCTACATAAGTAACACTCCTACTTACATAATACCTTTTAGAGTCAAGCAATAATTGATCATACCATTCATCATCAAAATATCACTACTTATGACAATAATACTACTATAAATAAACATTAAATATCAACCATCATCTTACTATAACACTTACTCATGCACCAATAGTATATAATCACCTAACATCATATAATTCACAGAATATACAAAATAATATTACCATTAACTGAACATCTCAAATAGTGTGTACTTACATAGACAAAGAAGATAAATCATCTAACTATCACGTGAAATCACAACAACCATTAGTTAGATGAGATTAATTAGTTAATGATTGGAATATGAGCATCTTTGATGTATAGCAACAATCATCACTAATGTGTATTATCCAACATAAAAGAAAATATTGAACATGAACCATCAACAATTGACAAAATCAACAAAGCCACAAGGGATGGGGTCTTACAATTGCTAAAAAGAGGAGTTGCCATCGCAGCCTCTATAAGACTTTCAAATGCTTAAACCTCAACTATGACCAAAAGAATCTCCTTATAGAGTTTAACCAAAGCAAACCCAAAATGGATACAGTTCACAAAAGAAGGGCTATCTATAGGGGGGAGAATGAAGTCCCTATGTAGCACCTAGATGGGACTGCTATTTGACTCTCAAACAAAATCCTCCACAAAAATATTTTGATCGATAATAATAGTGGCAGGCCATGCAACCTTTAGACGAGCTTTGAGCAACAGATCTTATAGCAACTCATCTTCCTCATACAATTCGCCCTCCCCATTGTCCTAATAGCCAGCCCAATCATCTTTGTCTTCATCCTTAATCTCGTCTCCATCAAAACTGCTCCACCTCCCACTCCTCGTGTTCCCACTCATCATCTCCACTATATCTAGCAGCATACATTCTTATTTGTTAAAATTTGAAACTCATTAATTAATTATTGAAAGTTTTATTGAGAACCTAGGTGTTGAGGTCTTCCCAATTCCAAAACTAATGAATAAATAATTCTTAAAGTAATGATGAAGCAGCAATCATTGTCTTGACAATTCACCAAGACTGACATGCGAGTAAAACCCATCCCATCTTCATTTCAACTTCTAACTACTACTGGGAAGTTTTCAGCTTTTTCCTTTGCCCATAAGACAAGCACTGGCCAAAGTAGGATAAATTTTAACATAAGATAGCAGAAAAGTTAATTTTCTGTCACCTGTAACACCAGAATACTTCCAGCATGGATCTTGTGAAATGCTATCAGAAATACTACATTTACTATATCCATGAAAGACAGCCTGCAACTTTTTCTATGGACTGTATTCAGCAGGCTTAAAGCAGACCAAGATAAAATTCCATTGCTGCAGACTGCATCCTGTGAGATTTTCTTCCATATACCTATTAAGGGTAGTTATTTCTTGTTATACTGACATTGTGGCATGAAATAGACAGTGAGCAGTGTAGCAGAGGAGTAAATGCATATCTTTTCTGTTGTCATGGTCACCGCCATTTATTCCTTATTATAAATATGTACTACTGTTGCATTTGTCAATAAATGATGCAATCTATATATTAATTTGGTTTCGAAAGCATTCATTCTAAATGCTTAATTAAGGATTTTGTCTGTGAGATACCCTTTCCCGTATTTCTTTATCAGTATGATGAGAAATTTGTAGTTTACAAGTCATTACCTACATCCAGAACCCTAGTCAACCAAGAAAAAGGTTTATTGCACAAGACAAAATTCTAACAGAATGAATATCTTTCAATCTTTAATTTTTATGATATTGCTATCACGTTAGAATCTTAATCAATCAAGAAATAGGCTTTAATGCTAAGACAATATTCCAACAGAATGAATATCTTTCAATCTTTAGTTTTTATGATATTGCTATCACGATTCAATCATATAGTTTTTCGAGTCAAACTCATTGATCCATATTTCATGAGTGTTAAGTGAACAATTCATTATTATGAGAGATGGGTTCTTGTGAAACGCTATTCATCAAACATGGGCCAATGAGCGAACCATTCATTATTATGAGAGATGGGTTCTTGTGAACCACTATCAAACATGGGTCAATGAATTTGATTTGAAAAACTACACTGTTGAATTCTGATAGCAATATTATAATTTGAAACACTACGGAAAATACCTCTTACTTTAATTTTTAGTCGAAGAAATATCAATTTAAACTTGTACTTAAACTCATAGATAATATAAAATCTTCCCTTGCGAAAAATAAGTCATAAGAATGAAAGTTTAAGAAGTGTTTAGAAACTTATGGATGGAAAATTAGTCTAAATTGAATAAAGAAAATGATAGCTGAATACTGATAGATGCACTGAAATGTGCAGGAAAGAAGTTTTGTCCCTTAAGCAGCCTTAACATGAATAATAGTAAGTAGTCAGAAGATGACCTGTCAATCACAAAGCCATGAAAATTCATGAACATCTGCACAAACAAAGCTGTCCATCAGAAACAATGAACCCGTACATTTTGTTGTATGTGGAAAGCTGTGTAAGACCCCATTAACTTTTGCTGATTTCTTGTCTATTGTATTGTTTTTAGTTTTAAGGAAATCAGAACTGCAAAAACTTCTCCCTCACAAAGGACCCAGATTTGACATCACTGAAACTTTCAAATTTGTCGTCTTGTTGCATCATTAGGATAAATAATGTTGTCATCTTGATTGCAACAGTGCCTCTTCTTTACTGTACTTTATTTTTGGGGGGAACTAATATCGAGTATTATAAGATATTGATGTCCACCAAGCCCTTGATTAATTTTGATATTCAATATTATTACTGCTATAATTCCACACTTGCCTTTCTCAACAATTCACTTCCCTTTCCCATTGGAACTAGCCTTTTTCCTACATGCTATAATGTTATTGACATGTGATTATTGATTGAATAATAATGAGTGAATATGTAAATAATTGTAAAGGAAAAAAAAATTTAATGTCTAGTTAAATAAAATTTTAAAAGGTATAATTTAATTTAAATGATAAATGTTTAGTAAATGAATATTTTAAACATTAAATGAGGAGGATTATACATTTAATTTATTTGAATTATAATGAAGAATTGAGTGTTAGTTTCAAATAGTTTTTAGTAGTTTCAATGTAGAAAGTAATTGCTCTTAATGTGTACATTACTTATGTTGAACACTTGGAATACTGGGTGCGAGGGGGGAGGAGGGAACGAAGGGAGGAATGAATCAATATTCACTGAAATTCATTAACTTCATCAACTTAAACATGCATTCAAAGCATCTCATCAAAATTGTTGAAATGGAAAGGAACAATTAAAGCATGCATCACATCAATAAACACAAGAACACCATATTTACATGGAAAACCCTTGAAAGGGAAAAACCACGGTGAGGATTAGCTCACAATATATTATAATCCGTGAAAACGGATTTACAAAATGGTGACTCACTGTCTAGAAAAAATGGTTCACTATCCAAAATATAAAGAGGTAGAAGAAATGGTGGCTCATTGCCAATGATGAATTGCTAACTATGCATCTGCAACATATTGAAGGCACAATTCCAATTAGGCTCAAAAATTTGACATTACACACTTCATAATTCACCACTATCACCTTTCACACTTCACACTACTTCATTTCTCACACACACCTTTAATTACATCCAATACACTTCATCACACAATGAGTTAACCTTGTATATATACCACAACCAACCAAAACATCAATTAGGTCTCCCTAATTAGATAAAATGTGCAACACAATAACTATCGACACAAAACTCCAACACACATGATTTGTGGAGGGAACAAAAACATGTACCACACCAAAATAGTTTAGAATGATCTATAATCACTCCCATGATTCCACTCTATACACAATTCAACTTCACACGATCCCAAAACATTTAGGTCGACACTGTTGGTGAAGCAACAACTGAATGAACCAATTGTTCATTCACAACTCGGTACGTGGACCACTAAATCACTTGCCACTTGGAGTGCACACACATCTGACACCTTCTAACACTTCCTCAAAACTACACAACATAATATTCATCTGCAGTGGAATGCAGAGCATTCCAACATGCACTCTACACCTATAACACTACCATTACTAAGCCCAATACACTATCAACAATATCTTCAACTACGAAAGACATGAAGCCCTAATACTTTGGATTTAGACGCGTCCAACACATACCATGAACACCTCAAAACTACATGACAAGATTCTATATAGAGGAGCAATATGGACCATAAAATTGTTCCTTTCATCACTAAATATGCACACTGGGACTTAGTAAATTCTCCAAAACACTTGGTCTTCTCCAAACCAATACTTTTGAATTTCTATAATGGGTTGACATCAATGACAACACCATATACCATCATGCTCATGTTGCCAGCAATCTCCCCCTTTGTCATTAATGGCAACATACTCTTCCAAAACTACTCCCCCTTTAACATTAAGGGAAAAGGGTACCAAAAAGATATTTCTCCTCTATACTCAACACACTTCTCCAAAAATCTCCCCCTTAGTGAAATATTTACATCAAAGTGGCTCCCCCCAACAATGTCATCCATCAAAAAATGACAAAACTTGTATCATAGCATCATCAACTACTTTTGCATAAGACACATAAAATTGCATATACAGAGCAAAAATGTATGTAGCTTAACTAGGAAAGGGTAAAATACCCTGATAAGAAACATTGAGTTTAGCAAGGTGTGCCTCCCAATCCTTCTTAGAAAAGGAAAGCATATGACACTAATTTTCAAACTAAATATGGAGGTCTTCTCCTTCTTCTAGAGAACTAGGCATTAGATTATTCTGCACCACCTTCTTAGCATTAGCTAAAACTTTGAATAGTTAAAGGGGCACGCCTTGCACTTACCATATCTTTGAGCTAACCATACTACATTATTATTTTCTCCTTTTGTTCTTGAAGAAGATAGAGTTGATAATGTAGATATATTCAATGAAATACTTTGTTGCTCCATCTACATCACTCACCAAATCATATGCACCTAAAGCCTGAGCAATTTGAGACTCAATTGAGTCCATCTGATCTTTAATGCTCCTTGCAGAAATGGGCCACTTTAAACGCAAATGAAATAATTATTTGGCTTCATCCAAATACTTCTTGGCATCCTCCAAGTTGCCTTAGAACCTACTGTGTGCAAAACCACATTTATCATAAACTTCTACTAACCTCTTATCATTGACCTTCTTTTCCATTTCCTTCTCAATATTTTCTTACAAATCAATAGAATAATCATTAAAAGAATCAATAAATAATTCCAATTTCTGCACATCAGATAAGGAATTATTAATAGTTATTTTGGGAATACCTTCCTACAACACCTTCACTGCTTCATCTACCAACTTTGCACTCTTTTGGTGAGTTTGTAGAATTTCCTTCCTAGCAAAGGTATGGAATATATCACCAAGCTATAGTTTATGAAAAGGGGAAATCTTATCTAGGTCCTATTGACCTTGTTGCATGAAAATCTGTAGGAGTTGTGCAGACACCACCAGTTCAAACTATATATGCATGTCCAATAGAACTTTCAATATTGAATCTCCAGAGGCTCCAAAGGACTCACCACTAGCTTTTGCACTTTCTTCTTCCTTTTTCTCAATCTTCTCTTTTTCTCCACTGCTGGAACATTCTTTAGTATTCTCCTCTACATCTGGAGGAGGTGAAGTTTCTTCTTTTTGTGCGTCAATCTTCTCCAAGACACCTTTCACGTCTTTTTTATTCTACTCATCATCTATCTCCTTCTCTAGAGGGGGAAAATTTTATTCATTTTGAGCTTCATTCTTCTCTAGGGCATACTACTTATCTTCTTCCTTCTCTTCATCAACAATATTCTCCACAACTAGAGGGGTGTTATCAGTTAGCATGTCTTTTTGTACATGATCATGCTCATGTTGTTTTGTAGCAAGCTCATTACTTTTTGAAAGTGGATTGTCATCCTACATTTGATCTTCATTTTTATGAAGAGGCTCCCAAATCTTTAGTAATCTCTTCAACCTTTTTTAGTGTTTCATTCCTCATCCTATCAATCTCTTCCTTATCCCTACTCATAAGAATACTAACTCTTTATTTTGTCTTGAATTTCTTTCTATACAACTTAGACAATTGAATTTATTCTCATGAGACAATGAGGATCCAATCTTCTCCAAAGAAAATTTCTTCATCTTTTCATCCTCTACAATAGCCTCTTGTCTTCTTATAGTTAAAACACCTTTCAAATCACTTGGAAATTGATCTTCTATCTCACTTAAGCCAATATTGAATGTCACCATGTATTTAACTACAACCTCTTCAATGGTAGCCTTGTCATCATCATTTACATCCAAAAAAATTTCAGCAATTTCCTTTAGCATACCAAACTCTGCAATGCCACTAAACAAAGCATCTAACTTCATAGGATTATGCTTTTTCACCAAATGGGTCTTCTGATATTTCTTATTCCTTTCTCTTCTTTGAAAGACAAAAGCTTTCTTTTCCTTTTCTACTTCCTCTTCACTTCTTGTGTCCACTATATTAATTTTTTTTCTCTTTGTATCAATCTCTTCCTAAGATACTTGAGACTTCCTTTTCCAAACCAACTAAGGTCCTTCTTCTTCTTCTTCTTCACAATTGATACTCTTCTCTTTGATTTATTTTTCTTTCCTTCTCCTCTTGGGAGACTTGTGTTGCACAAAGGTACTAGATGTACCTTTTACTTTGAATCATCGGTTTGATTTGTTCTAGAGGGAGGAGTTTTGGAAGGCTTTGTAATAGTAGGTGGTGAGCTAACTAAGGTCCTACCTAACCTTCTTGACTTTTGTGGAGTGGTATGTGGAGTAGATATACCTTTGCATTCCTCCATAGGACCCTTAGTGTCACCAAACTATCTCTCTAAATTAACCTTCATCTTCTCAACATTCTCCTCAATATCCTTCTTCTTATTTTCCAAGTTTACTTTGTTGAATTTCTCTACATATGTTCCAAACCTATCCATAGTTGGATCTCTAGGCGCACTTAACACAATCTTTGCAAGACCGGTGCATACAAACTCATCTACCTCATAAGGTAGCTCTGGAACCCAAATAGTTCTGGGTTCAACTACTTCCATATAGTAGTGGTCTCTCCTCACCATTAAAGTTATGTCATTCTTATATTTCTCAACAACACTTGTTGGAATCTTATACCTCACTTGCATCTTGTCTTGAAATTTTTTGAAGAATCCCCACAAGGCTAACTTCCAAGACTCAAAATCTGGAAAACTTGTTAGGTGATCTCTTACTGGTACATCAACAAAAATGCTATTATCCTATATAGAATTCTTTGTTTTGGGGAAACTCTCTAAGAAAGTAAACTAATGATAAGATAATAAGGGTACCATACCAGATAGGGTACCCTGATTATTTTTTCTTCTACAAATTCTCCATGAATTGTAGCCTTAGGAGATCACACAAATATATGTCTTCACTTTCCTTCACCATTTGGTGAGTTGTGTGAATTACGGTGGTCGAAACAAACTTCTCTCTATTTCAATAGAATATTTTATAACCCATTGTTGCAAGTATGAGCAAGTTTGGCGGTGTTGTCATTAATGTTGTCATTGATGTCAACATAGTTCAATATGTTTCATATTATACATGTATAGTTGATATGCTTCTGAGTTTTTGTGAGTACATGGAGCTATCTTTATGGTGTTGTAGATGTGTGGGTTTGATGAGTTTCTAAGTGCTTTTGAGAAAATTAATAAAGAAGAGAAGTCAGAGTGATGAATGTGTTTGAAATGTGCTCTGGTATTTGCTTTGCATTTCTCCTATGTTGATCCTATGCTTGTACGAATCTAAAGGTTTGCTAATGGTGATCTAGTGGCGATATATTCTGAGTTGAAGCTTATAGCGTGATGGTATGTGAAAGTTACA
The DNA here is from genome assembly GCA_007258455.2 of Sequoia sempervirens. Lineage (NCBI taxonomy): Eukaryota > Viridiplantae > Streptophyta > Pinopsida > Cupressales > Cupressaceae > Sequoia > Sequoia sempervirens. The sequence goes on along the minus strand of VDFB02193867.1, from coordinate 730,929,606 downwards.
TTCAATGGTGTATGAACTGTTCTAGCAAAGTTGGTCTTCTATGGACTGAGAAAAATGTTTCTACTTTGTAGTTCTCCAATGTTCTATTTTAGATCTTTCAGATCTAATATTTGTCTTATATTGGTGTTTTCTTGGTTCTGGAAAATATGTGTGTGGTTTGGTGATTCAAAATCCATGTTTCTAAGTTGTTGTATGTGTTCACACAGTCCAGATAGAAAGATGGAAGAATTTTGTTGTTCAAATATTGTTGCACTTGTTGTGGATGTATGTGAAGTAATATTCTAAGATGTGTTCTCATGCATAATGTGGCGTGTTATGTCATCCATGTGTCATCTTCTTGTTGGGAAGCATGTACATCAATGCTCATTTATATTTTCATTAGGTTTGGCCGACCTAGTGTTTACACTTCATTTAAAGAATTGAAATTTAATGAAGGAAGCATGTTGTTGATTCAAAACATTATTTTTGGTCTTGGTTAAATATTTTTATCGGTCCACTCTCATTCCTTTCCACTATAGAAATGTTGAGCTGTCGACCTAATTTGAATCTATGAAATGAAGTTTATGTGGCCAACCTTGGAGAAAGTTTCTAAGGTTGAAGATGGTATAAATGCAAGTTGAATTGCAAAGAATTAAGGTGTGATGCAAACTGACAAAGTAAGTAACATATCATAAGAGCAGAAGTGTGTGTGAGTGAGTTGAAGCAGTATTAATTCATTGCGTTAGATTCCTAAAGGCAGTGAGCTAAAGGTATTTGCAATCTTCTGATCAAGGATGTGAATGTGTGTTAATTGTTGTGGTGGATATTTTGTTCTCTTTTGTATCTGTAGGTAGTGAGCCTCCCTATTGGACAGTGAGTCCTTTTTGTAGGCAGTGAGCCTTTGTATTTGGAAAGTGAGTCCTTTTTGTAGGCATTGAGCCTTTGTATTTGGACAGTGGGTCATCTTCTAAGCAGTGAGACTTTGTATTCAATTTTATAATCTTTTTATATTGTGAGTTAATCCTCACCATGGTTTTTACCTCATTGGGTTTTCCATGTAAAAATATGGTGGTCATTGTGTTGATTTACTTTATGTTATTTGTCTTTCATTCTCATACTTAATAATAGAATAGTGTGGTTATGGAATTGATAAGTGTTGAAGTTTTGAATTTGAATTTGTGTGACAACTAATTCACTCCCCCTCTTAGTTGTCTTGTGCCTTTTAACAATTGGTATCAGAGCTTTGGTTCCTTGGTGTAGAGCTTAACCGCTTAAGGAAGATGTGATGGTGCATTAGTTGGTGATCCCTATGTTCGATGGATCTAATTACAGTGATTGGAAAGTGTAGATGAGAGGATGTATTGTTTCTCTTGGTTACAAGACCTAGAAGGTTGTTGAGACAAAGTGTATTGCTCTAAAAAATGGTCCTACTACTGCAGATGGGATTTCTACTTATGAGGAGAATGAGAAAGTGAGGTATGCTATTTGTAGTGCTTTATCTAAAATTGAGCGAACTAAGGTTATTTCTTTAGATATTGCTTATGATGTCTAGAAGAAGTTGGAATAATTGTATGAAGGAAATGAAATAATAAAGTTGACAAAGAAGCTGGCAGCAAAGCGCAAATTCAAAAATTTGAAAATGGAAGAAGGTGAAGAATTTACATGCTATTTCCAGAGGGTTGAGATGACAACAAATGAAGTTAAGAATCAAGGGGGAAAGTTGACCGATGAAGATATTATTGAGAAGATCTTGATCACCCTACTAGATTACTATAGTAATAAGATCTCAGTTATTGAAGAGATGTATGATCCTACAAAGTATACTAAAGAATAGTTGTTCGACACCTTGCAATAATTTGAGATGAAAAAGTTCAAGAAAGAAGACAGGAATGAAGAAAAGATAGAGACAACATTTAAGGAAATGAATATTGAAGATGATCCAGAGAGTGATGGTTCTGATGAGTTGGAAGCGAACTTCACTAAGAATTTGAAGAAAGGTACCGAAAAGTATAAAGGTATGTTTCCCTTTAAATGTTTCAGTTGTGGTAATATTGGTCATTATGCTTCAAGATGTCTGAATAGAGTTGTACATAAGAAGAGTAAGGATTATAATGATAAGGATAGAAAGGATAAGAAATACAAGAATCTATATTATGTTAAAGAAGAAGCCAGAATCTCTAATGATGAATCTAAAAATGATTTTGTTGATAGTGAATGCTTGTTTTTAGCTTTTTGTATCTACTAACACTGGAAAATGTGCAAGAAATAATGCCCCGGAGAACAAAATGAATAAGATGGAAGGTACTTTGGTTACTTCCTTTCATGAAAGACATGATGAATACTACTTAGTGATTGACAATGGATGTTCTAATCACATGACCGGAGATAAGAGTAAGTTCACTAAACTTGAAAAGTATGATGGTGGTTTAGTCATGTTTGGTGATGATTTAGGACCTAAAATTTGTTGGAAAGGTTCAATTGGTTTTGATGGTGTACATAGCACTGATGATGTATATTATGTGAAGGGTTTGAGGAATAACCTTTTGAGTGTTGGATAGATGTGTAGCAATGGTTTTAAACTTTTGTTTTAGAATAATACCTGTGAAATTAGAAAAGGATCTAGAAATGGAGATATGGTTACTACTGGAAGGAGAAAACATGGAAACATCTATTAGCTTAAGGGAGTTGATGGTCAATTCCTTGTATCTCATGTCTGTCAAAGTTGGTTATGACACCAGAGAATTGGACATGTAAACTTTGATAATCTAGTCAAAATCAGTTCAAAAGAAATTGTCTGATGTCTGCCTAGAATCACAAGGCCTGCTAATACTATTTGTAGAAGTTGTCAATTGGGGAAACAACCAAGATACAAATTTGAATGAAAATAGCACTCTACTATTGAATGCTGTAGTTAATTCACACATATCTATGTGGTATGACTAGAACAAGCCTAAATGGTGAAAGGTATTTCATACTTCTTATTGATGATTTTTCTCAAATGACATGGGTTGCTTTTCTTAGGGAAAAGATAGGCTCTGGATAGGTTTAAGGTGTTCAAAGGAAGAGTATAAAATGAAGTAAATATGAAAATCAAGTGTTTGAGATCTGATAGAGGTGGAGAATTCACTTCTAGTGAGTTTAATACATTCTGTGAGCAACATGGCATAAAAAGATATTTTTCTACACTAAGAACCCCTCAGCAGAATGGGGTAGTTGAGAGGAAAAATAGAACAATACTAGAAGTTGCAAGAACCATGATGAAAGAATCAAATGTACTCGATGTGTACTAGAGAGAGGTGATACACACTGCTATTTATGTTCTTAATAGAGTTCATATTAGAGGTAATAGAACAAAGACACATTTTGAGTTATGGTATGTTAAGATTCCTAAGTATGTGCAGAAGAATCATCTGGAGGAACAAATAATCGGAGATAAGAGTGAAGGTGTGAAGATAAGAAGTAAAGTGGCAGTAGAGGTAAATCTTTGTTTACTCTCTAAAATCGAACCTAAATCTGTGAGTGAAGCATGTGAAGATGAGAGTTGGATGAAAGCTATGAAAGAAGAGTTGTAGCAAATAGAAAAGAATCAAACATGGGAATTAGTTCCTAGACCTGTGAATAAGAATGTAATTGGTTCAAAATGGGTGTTCTGGAATAAGCTGAATGAAAATGGAGAAGTTATAAGGAATAAGGCAAGACTTGTATGCAAGGGATATTCACAAGTTGAAGGCATAGAATTTCAAGAAACATTTTCCCCTATAGCTAGAATGCAAGCTATGAGAATTTTTTTGGCATTTTCTACCCACAAGGATTTCCAAGTGTATCAGATGGATGTCAAGTCAACATTTTTGAATGGTGAATTGGAGGAAGAAGTGTACATGGAACAACCTGAAGGATTTTAGTTGTTTGATAAACCAGATATGGTTTGTAAGTTGAAGAAGGCATTGTATGGACTAAAGCAAGCTCCCAAAGCTTGCTATGCAAGATTGGATAGATACTTGACAAAGCAAGGATTCAATAATGGCTCTGCTGACAGCAATATGTACTTCAAAGTGCAAGGTAACAAAATGTTGATAGTAGTTGTATATGTTGATGATATCATATTTGGTGGAAATGAAGGCATGTGTAACAGATTTGTTGGAGAAATGCAAAAAGAAATTTGAGATGTCCATGATTGGTGAGTTGAATTTCCTTCTTGGTCTTCAAGTGAATTAAACTGATAAAGGGATATTCATTTCACAATCTAAGTATGTAAAAGAGTTGTTGAAGAAGTTTGGAATGGATGAATCCAAACCGGTTAGTACTCCTATGATAACTAAATGTAAGCTAAGAAAAGGTCATGAATCTACTAAAATTGATTAGAGCAAATGCAAATCTATGATTAGTGGACTATTATATCTTACTACTACCAAATCGAATATTATGCATGTAGTATGTCTAGTTGCTATATTTCAAGAAAATCCTAAAGAGACACATGTTACAACTATAAAGAGGATATTTAGATATCTTAAATGTGCACTGGATTATGGCTTATGGTATCCTAAGGGTGCTGATTTCACCTTGACTGCTTATACCGATGCAGATTGGGTTGGTTGTGTGGATGACCAAAAGAGTACTCGTGGATGTGCTTTCTTTATTGGTGGGAGATTGGTTTTTAGGTTGATTAAGAAACAAGACTCGGTTTCTTTATCCACTACAAAAGAAAAATATATTGTCATGGCATCCTATTGCACACAGGTTTTACGGATGAAACAGACTCTAAAAGACATTGTAGTAATATGTGATGAGCCTATTCCTATCTTCTGTGACAACACAAATGTTATATACATTTCAAGAATCTAGTTATACATTCAAGAACAAAACACATATCTATCAAATAGCATTTCTTGAGAGAAAAGGTGTTGGAGAATGAAGTCATATTAGAGTATGTGACAACAAAGGAACAAATTGTAGAGATATTTACTAAGGCTCTTCCAAAGGATACATTTGAGCATCTTAGGGAGAGGTTGGGGTTCATTGGCCCTCCAAACTAGGTGCACATGGAGGTTCATTAGTTTGGTGAATTCAAAGATTCTTCATTTATCTAGACTGATCAATGCGTCTACTCCGCAAGGGGAGTAGAAAAGGTTTTCATTGTTGTATGAGTTGAATGGGTGCACTCCTAAGGGGGAGTGATAAGATTCTTTGATCTTTTAAAATAATTTCAAAGGGAGAGAAATTCATGTGAAAAATAGTTGTAGAGGAAGAGAATGGGTTCTCCTCAAATATTGTGTAAGATGTTTTCTGATGGTTTTTCACATCATGTGTTCCCATCAATGAAAAAGGGGGGAGATTTTTGCAAGTATGAGCAAGTTTGGTGGTGTTGTCATTAATGTTGTCATTGATGTCAACATAGTTCAATATGTTGCAGATTCTACATGTATAGTTGAAATTATTTTGAGATGTTGTGAGTACATGGAGCTATCTTTATGGTGTTGTAGATGTGTTGGTTTGATGAGTTTCCAAGTGCTTTTGAGAAAATTAATAAAGAAGAGAAGTCAAAGTGATGAATGTGTTCAGAATGTGCTCTAGTATGTGCTCTAGGTTTCTCATGTGTTGATCCTATGCTTGTGCAGATTTGAAGGTTTGCTAATGGTGATCTAATGGTGATATCTTCTTAGTTGAAGCTTCTAGTATGATGGTATGTGAGAGTTATGTTCACCGATGTGTGAACTGTTCTAGCAAAGTTGGTCTTCTATGGACTGAGAAATTTTTTTTTTCTTTGTAGTCCTCCAATGTTCTATTTTAGATCTTGCAGATCTAACATATGTCTTATATTGGTGTTTTCTTGGTGCTGGCAAATATGTGTGTGGTTTGGTAATTCAAAAGTCATGTTTCTAAGTTGTATGTGTTCGCATAGTCCAAATAGAATGATGGAAGAATTTTGGTGTTCAAATATTGTTGCACTTGTTGTGGATGTATGTGAAGTAATCTAAGATGTGTTCTCATGCATAATGTGGCATGTTGTGTCTTCCATGTGTCATCTTCTTGCTGGGAAGCATGTACATCAATGCTCATTTGTGTTTTCATTAGGTTTGGCTGACCTAGTGTTTACACTTCATTTAAAGAATTGAAATTTAATCAAGGAAGCATGTTGTTGATTCGACACATTATTTTTGGTCTTTGTTAAATATTTTTATTGGTCCACTCTCATTCCTTTCCACTGTGGAAATGTTGAGTTGTTGACCTAATTTGAATTTATGAAATGAAGTTTATGTGGCCAACCTTGGAGAAAGTTTCTAAGGTTGAAGATGGTATAAATGCAAGTTGAATTGCAAAGAACTAAGGTGTGATGCAAAGTGACAAAGTAAGTCACATATCATAAGAGAAGAAGTGTTTGTGAGTGAGTTGAGGCAGCAGTAGTTCATTAAGTTATATTCCCGAAGGCAATGAGCTAAAGGTATCTGCAATCTTCTGATAAAGGATGTGAATGTGTGTTAATTGTTGTGGTGGATCTTTTGTATCTATAGGTAGTGAGCCTCCCTGTTGGACAGTGACTCCATTCTGTAGGTAGTGAGCCTTTGTATTTGGACAGTGAGTCCTCTTTTGGGCAGTGAGCCCTTGGCAGTGAGCCTTTGTATTTAATTTTATAATCTCTTTATATTGTGAGTTAATCCTCACTATGGTTTTTCCCTCATTTGGTTTTCCACGTAAAAATATGGTGTTCATTGTGTTGATTTACTTTCTGTTATTTGTGTTTCATGCGCATACTTAATAATAGAATAGTGTGGTTGTGGAATTGATAATATTTGAAGTTTTGAATTTGAATTTGTGTGACAACTGATTCACCCCCCCTCTCAATTTCCATGCACCTTTTAACAATTTGTATTAGAGATTTGGTTCCTTGGTGTAGAGCTTAACTGCTTAAGGAAGATATGATGGTGCATAAGTTGGTGATCCCTATGTTCGATGGATCTTATTACAGTGGTTGGAAAGTGCAAATGAGAGGATATATTGTTTCTCTTGGTTACAAGACCTGGAAGGCTATTGAGATGAAGTATACTGCTCCAACTAATGGTCCTACTATTGTAGATGAGGTTTTTCCTTATGAGGAGAATGAGAAAGTGAGGTATGCTATTTATATTATTTTATCCAAAACTAAGCGAACTAATGTTCTTTCTTTAGATACTGCTTATGATGTCTAGAAGAAGTTGGAAGAACTATATGAAGGAAATGAAAGAATAAAGTTGACAAAGAAGCTGGCAGCAAAGTGAAAATTTGAAAATGGAAGAAGGTGAAGAATTTACATGCTATTTCCAAAGGGTTGAGATGATAGAAATGAAGTTAAGAATCAAGGAGGAAAGCTAACTGATGAAAATATTATTTAGAAGATCCTGATCACCCTACTAGATTGCTACAGTAGGGTATGTGCAGGATCATGATGTGCCAAAAAGTGGTGATATGATGGGTATGTGTAGGGTATGTGGCTGACGACTTTATTTTTACCCAAAATTGATGAAATGAAAAGGGTTTTCAAAGGATATTCTCAACTTTCCACCAATATAAATTATGCTATATTTTGAATTTAACTAATAATTATTATTCATTTTCTATTTGAATTACGACTAAAGTCCTAATTGATAGGCTGATTGAAAAACATCTAGCTTTTGAACGGTATCACATTTTTTGAATCCAAAACATGTGTCACATTCTATGCTTCGCATACTATCAAATTAAAAAAAGAAAAAATGAATTTAATGAAGTTTTGACCAAGTTAACGTGGTTAGAGACACGATTGTTTATATTTTTTAAAAGTTGTAATAAAAAAATCATAATTAATTATTTACTTGGAAAAAAATTACAAAAAAATATGCATCACATCCGACATGAGTCCTCTACTTATATCTAAAATCTTATAAAAAATATTATCATTTTATTGTGGCTAGGGTGGTTAGAGGACACCTACTTCTTATTTTTCCAAATGTAAGTACTATTGTATTGAAATTTCAAATTTTCACCAAATAGATTTTTTCTTTTTAAATAAACCTAGTAGTTTAGAAACTACATTCAATTTTCTATAGATTCTATTCTTACATATTTTTGAAATAATATAGATAACTTATTCAAATTTTTATGTCAAGTTGCCTAACTCTAATTTTTTTGAATTTTTTGCCACTTAAGGGCCTATTTTTTCCATGATGATCCTACACATACCCAGTAATAAGATCTCATTTGATGTATGATCCTACGAAGTATACTAAAGAGCAGTTGTTCAGCACTTTGCAAGCATTTGAGATGAGAGAGTTCAGGAAAGATCAAAAGATAGAGATAACATTTAAGGCAATGAAGATTGAAGATGATCCAGAGAGTGATGGTTCTGATGAGTTGGAAGAGAACTTCACTAGGAAGTTGAAGAAAGTTACCGGAAAGTATAAAGGTGTGTTTCCCTTTAAACACTTTAGTTTTGGTAATATTGGCCATTATACTTCAAGATTTTTGAATAGAGCTATACATAAGAAGAGCAAGGATTATAAAGATAAGGATAGAAAGGATAAGAAATAAAAGTTGTATTATGTTAAAGAAGAAGCCAAAATCTCTGATGATGAATCTGAAAATGAGGTTGATGATAGTGAATGCTTGTTTTTAGCTTGGGAAAATAAATATGTATCTACTAACCCTGCACAATGTGGAAGAAAGAATGCCTCGAAGAACAAAAGGAACAAGATGGAAGATACTTTGGTTATTGTCTTTCATGCAATATAGGATAAAGACTATTGGTTGATTGATTGTGGATGTTCTAATCACATGATTGGAGATAAGAGTAAGTTCACTAAACTTGAAAAGTATGATGGTAGTTTAGTCATGTTCAGTAATTATTTAGGTTAGTTTTGATGGTGTACACAACAATGATGATGTACATCATGTGAAGGGTTTGAGGCATAACCATTTGAGTGTTGGAAAGATGTGTAGCAATGGTTTTAAACTTGTGTTTCAGAATAATACCCGTGAAATCCAAAAAGGATCCAGAAATGGAGATATGGTTGTTACTGGAAGGAGAACCCATGGAAACATCTATCAACTTAAGGGATTTGATGGTCAATGCCTTGTATCTCAAGTCAGTGAAAGTTAGTTATGGTACCAAAGGATGGGACATATAAACTTTGAGAATCTGGTCAAAATCAATTCAAAAGAAATTGTCTGAGGTCTACCTAGAACCACAAGGCCTACTAATACTATTTGTAGAAGTTGTCATTTGGGGAAATAGACAAGATGCGACTTTAAAGGAAAAGAGCACTATACTACTAGAATTTTGGAGTTAATTCCCACGGATCTTTGTATTCCAACTAGAATAGGAAGCCTAAATTGTGACAAGTATTTCATGCTTCTTATTGATGATTTTTCTTAAATGACATGGGCTACTTTTCTTAGGGAAAAGACACAGGCTCTGGATAGGTTTAAGGTGTTCAAAGAAAGAGTAGAAAATGAAGTAAATCTGAAAATCAAGTGTTTGAGATCTGATAGAGGTGGAGAATTCACTTCTAGTGAGTTTAATACATTTTGTGAGCAGCATGGCATAAAAGGACAATTTTTTGATCTAAGAACCCCTAAGCAAAATGTGGTAGTTGAAAGGAAAAGAAAAACAATATAGGAAGCTACAAGAACCATGATGAAAGAATCAAATGTACCCGATGTGTATTGGAGAGAGGTGATACAAACTATTGTTTATGTTCTTAATAGAGTTCATATTAGAGGTAACAACACAAAGACACCTTTTGAGTTATTGACTATTAAGAATCCTAAGTATGTGCAAAAGAATCATCAAGAGGAATATATAATTGGAGATAAGAGTGAAGGTGTGAAGACAAGAAGTAAAGTGGCAGCTAAGGTAAATTTTTGTTTACTCTCTAAAATTGAACCTAAGTATGTGAGTGAAGCATGTGAAGATGAAAGTTGGATGAAAGCTATGAAAGAAGAGTTGCAGCAAATAGAAAATAATCAGACATGGGAACTAGTTTCTAGACCTATGAATAAGAATGTAATTGGTTAAAAATGGGTGTTCCAAAATAAGCTAAATGAAAATGGAGAATTTATAAGGAATAAGGAAAGAATTGTATGCAAGAGGTATTCACAAGTTGAAGGCATAGACTTTGAAGAAACATTTCCCCTTGTAGCTAGAATGGAAGCTATTAGAATGTTTTTGGAATTTTCTTCCCACAAGGATTTCAAAGTGTATCAGATGGATGTCAAGTCAACATTTTGAATAGTGAATTGGAGCAAGAAGTGTACATGGGAAAACCTGAAGGATTTTAGTTGTTTGATAAACCATATATGGTTTGTAAGTTGAAGAAGGCGTTCTATGGACTAAAGCAAGCTCCCTGAGCTTGGTATACAAGATTGGATAGATAGTTGACAAAACAAGGATTCAGTAAAGGCTTTCCTAACAAAAATATGTACTTTGAAGTGCAAGGTAAGAAAATGTTGATAGTAGTTGTGTATGTTGATGATATCATATTTGGTGGAAATGAAGACATGTGTATAATATTTGTTGGAGAAATGCAAAAAGAATTTGAGATGTCCATGATTGGTGAGTTGAATTTATTTCTTGGTCTTCAAGTGAATAAAACTAATAAAGGGATATTCATTTCATAATCTAAGTATGTAAAAGATCTATTGAAAAAGTTTGGAATGGATGACTCCAAACTAGCTAGTACTCCTATTGTAACCGGATATAAGCGAACCAAAGATACTAAATCTACTAAAACTGATCAGAGAAAATACAGATCTATGATTGGTGGACTATTGTATCATACTGCTACTAGACCAGATATTATGCATGTAATATGTCTAGTTGCTAGATTTTAAGCAGATCCTAAAGAGGAACATGTTACAATTGTAAAGAGGATATTTAGATATCTTAAATGTACACCAGATTATGGCTTATGGTATCTTAAGGGTGTTGATTTCACCTTGAGTTCTTATATCAATGCAAATTGGACTGGTTGTGTGGATGACTAGAAGAGTACCAGTGGAGGTGCTTTCTTTATTGGAGGGAGATTGGTTTCTTGGTTGAGTAAGAAACAAGACTCAGTTTCTTTATCTACTATAGAAGCAAAATATATTGCTGCAACATCCTGCTGCACACGGGTTTTATGGATGAAGTAGACTCTGAAAATCATTGGAGTAATATGTGATGAGCCTATTCCTATCTTTCGTGACAACACACGTGCTATAAACATTTCAAAGATTCTTGTTATGCATTCAAGAACAAAAAAAATATCTATCAAATATCATTTCTTGAGAGAAAAGGTGTTGGAGAATGAAGTCAGATTGGAGTATGTGACTACCAAGGAACAAATAGTAGATATGTTTACTAAGGCTCTTCTGAAGGATACTTTTGAGCATCTTAGGGAAAGTTTGGGAGTCATTGGCCCTCTGAACTAGGTGCACATGGAGGTTCATCAATCCAATGAATTCACAAATTCTACATTTATTTGGACTGATGAATGGGTCTAGTCTACAAGGGGAGTAGAAAAGGTTTTCATTGTTGCAATATGAGTTGAATGGGTGCACTCCTAAGGGGGAGTGATCAAAGTATTTGATATTTTCCAATGATTTCAAAGGGAGAGAAAGTCATGGGAAAAATAGATGCAGACGAAGAGAAAGTGTTCTCCTGAAATATTGTGTAAGATGTTGTCTTTCACATCATGTGTTTCCATCAATGACAAAGCAGCAGATTCTTGCAAGTATGAGCAAGTTTGGTGGTGTTGTCATTAAAGTTGTCATTGTTGTCAACATAGTTCAATATGTTATAGATTGTACATGTATAGTTGAAATGCTTCTAAGATTTTGTGAGTACATGGAGCTATCTTTATGGTGTTGTAGATGTGTTGGTTTGATGATTTTCCAAGGTTTTTTGAGAAAATTAATAAAGAAGAGAAGTCAGAGTGATGAATGTGTTCAAATTGTGCTCCCATATGTGCTCCACATTTCTCCGACGTTGATCCTATGCTTGTGTAGATATGAAGGTTTTCTAATGGTTATCTAGTGGTGATATCTTTAGAGTTGAAGCTTCTAGTATGATGGTATGTGAAAGTTACATTCCCCAGTTTGTGAACTGTTCTGGTAGAGTTGGTCTTCTGTGGACTCAGATAAATATTTCTACTCTGTAATCCTCCACTGTTCTATTTTAGATCTTGTGGATATGACATATATCTTATAGTGGTGTTTTCTTTTTTTTTGGAAAAGATGTGTGTGGTTTGGTGATCCATAAGTCATGTTTTTGAGTTGCTATATGTGTTCGCATAGTCCGGATGAACTGATGGAAGAAGTTCAGTGTTTGAAGATTGTTACCCTTGTTGTAGATTTATCTGAAGGAATTTGAGATGTGTTCTCGTGCATAATGAAGTGTTTTGTGTCATTTGCGTGTCATCTTCTCTTTGGGAAGCATGTACATTAGTGCTCATTTGTGTTTTTATTAGGTTTGGTTGACCTGGTGTTTACACTTCGTTTAAAGAATTTATAGTTAGTTAAGGAAGCATGTGGTTGATCTGATACATTATTTTTGGTCTTGGTTAAATATTTTTATTGGTTCACTCTCATTCCTTTCCACCACGGGAATGTTGAGTTGTCAACCTAATTTGAATTTATGAAATGAAGTTTATGTGGCTGACCTTGGAGAAATTTTCTAAGGCTAAAGATGGTATAAATGCAAGTTGAATTGCAAAGAATTAAAGTGTGATGCAAAGTGATGAGGTAAGCCACATATCATAAGAGAATAAGTGTGTGTGAGTGAGTTGAAGTAGCAGTACTTTATTGAGTTAGATTCTTGAAGGTATCTGCAATCTTTTGATCAAGGCTGTGAATGTGTGTTCATTGTTGTGGTGGATCTTTTGTTCTCTTTTGTAAATTTAGGAAGTGAGCCTCCCTGTTGGACAGTGAGTCCTTTCTATAGGCAGTGAGCCTCCCTGTTGTACAGTGAGTCCTTCCTATAGGCAGTGAGCCTTTGTATTTGGACAATGAGTCCTCTTCTGGGTAGTGAGCCTCTGTATTCGATTTTATAATCTCTTTATGTTATGAGTTAATCCTAACCGTAGTTTTTCCCTCATTGGGTTTTCCACGTAAAAATCTAGTGTTCATTGTGTTGATTTACTTTCTATTATTTGTGTTTTATGCTCATACTTAATAACACAATAGTGTGGTTGTGAAATTGATAAGTGTTGAAGTTTTGAATTTGAATTTGTGCGACAAATGATTCACCCCCCTTTCAATTGTCCTACACCTTTTAACACCTATCACCATTGAATCATACTTTATTGTCAGATCATCAATGCCATTTACTATTAGGGCATGTTTGGAAAATTTTGCTTCAGTGAGCTTCATCACCATATCAGTCTTCATGTCCTTCAATGTTGAAACTAGTCCGTTAGAGGACAAACTGGTTACAACCTTAATTTACTCTTTGTTAATAACATGCAACATGTCCAACCACATGAATTTTTTATTAATTCTGCAAATAACGTACTTAACTCACTCATCCTCTTAACATAAATTGGGGAAAATTTTCCGTACATCTAATTTCTTCTTCATTAGACTCTCATACTCTAGTTTTAGCTCGAATTCATCTCCAGTTACCACCTTCTCCCAATATTCCACCATCTTCAAATGATCCTACTCTTCCATATTCATATGAATGAAGATATCCACTTGTTTTCTCTACTCTCCACTTCAAAATTCTCAATCACAAATGACTTTAGTAAACTCAAAAATGAAATGTAAACCCATTTTTAATGACCTGATACGCATTAATTGCAGCAGTGAAAAGTTAGGTCAAAAAGCTAGGGAAAACCGTTACTATGTTGTCACAGACACATTAAATCACTCCAAATTTTTTTACAACAAGATATTTCACACCAAAGATACCACCAATAGATCTAGCACAAAAGCTAAACAATATGATGAAGATATCAACATCACATCCTTGGCAGCGGCTTTGAAAGTTTTTTGTTAAAAACTCCCCCTAATCCAAGGCTCTCTATCTAGTTTCCAAATGAAACATCTACACCAAGAGTTGGCACAGACTCATTCTTCACCTTATTCTCTTCCTTTTTCTTGTAGATCTTTTTCACTTCCGTCTTCATCTCCATTGGATCAATCTTCTTCACTGGATCAACCTTCTTCTGTGAAATAGAGGGTCTCACATTCCTACTTCTACAAAACTTAGCTATGTGTCTTGGATTATTGTATTTGTGACATATGACACCCCTTTTCTAAGAAAAATTGCTTCTCACCATTTTAAATTTGCATTCAAAAACATTATTCCCAAATCCATTGCATGTATAATAGTAAACATTGAATGATTGGAACATCATACCACTATTGTAACCATTCATCATTTGACTTTTGCATTCACTAGACTTATGAACAAATCTATTGCATGTATAGCACTAACCGGAAAATGATTGAACATTTTGATTCATTCTACTTCTACACTCTACTACTCTATGTCCAAATTTATTGTAAGAATAATAGTAACCATTAAAAAATGAATACCTTTGTGGAATTGGTTATCTGATAGGAGGCCTTTTGAAATCTTTCTTCTAGTTCCAAAAATGTTCGATATGTCTCTTCTTATCTCCAATCTTCATTTCTTCATTGTTATTATTTGTAGCATTGTTTGAAGTCTAATTTTCCTTTGAACTTTCTCCTCTTTCAAATCATAAACCTTCTTTTTCCTTAGAAGCCTTCTAGCTAGCAATCATTTAATCAAGCAAGGTGGAGCTCTTCTTAAATTTTTCTTCTTGAATCTTTGTTTTCTCTAGATTTGTCCTCAAAGTCACAATCTCTTGTTCAAGCTTTGAACATTCTGTAGACTCGTCTTTCAATTTGGCATTTAGTCAATCTTCAACTCTTTTACCTTCTTCAACTTGCACTTTCAAATTAGTGTCTCATTTGATTGTTTGATCTACTCATTTTTTATTTAACTTTCTTGAGTTTCTCCCTCAACTTCTTGATACACTCATCTACATCCTTAAGATTTTATTTCAATTCTTTATTCTCACATTCTGTTTTATCCATATCATCAAGGGTTGATTTGAGTTCTCTTTCTATATGAACATCACAGTCTTCAATAAACCCTTCAAGGATGATCTCTTCTGGAGGGATAGGATAACTCCTGGTTGCCATGTGTTCAACCTCCAAGATCTACCTCTACAGTTAAGCAAATTAAACAAACCAGGCTCTGATACTAATCATTGAACACCCTGAATGCTAAGAGGGGGGGTAAATTAGTATTCACTAAAATGCATTAACTTCATCAACTTAAACATGCATTCAAAGCATCTCATCAAACTTTCTGAAATGGAAAGAAACAATTAAAGCATGCATCACATAAATAAACACAAGAGCTCCATATTTACATGGAAAACCCTTGAAAGGGAAAAAAACATGGTGAGGATTATCTCACAATATATTATAACTGATTACAATGGATTTATAGAATGATGAACTCAATGTACAGGAACTCAATATCCAAAAAGAATGGCTCATTGCTAGAGGCTCACTATGAGGGCTCACTACCTAGAATAGAAAGAGATAGAAGAAAGGGTGGCTCACTACCAAGGATGAATTGCTAACAGTGCATCTGCAACATGTTGAAGGCACAAGTCCAATTAAGCTCATAAAACTGACTTTACACACTTCATACTTCACCACTATCACCTTTCGCACTTCACACTACATTAGACCTCGTACACACCCTTAATTACATCCAATACAGTTCATCACACAATGAACTAACCTTGGATATATACTGCAACCAACCAAAACATCAATTAGATCGACCTAATTAAATAAAATGTGCAAAATAATAACCTATCAGCATAAAACACCAACACACACTATTTTCAAAGGGAACAAAAATGTGTACCACACTAAAACAAGTTAGCATGACCTATAATCGCTCCCATGATCCCACTCTACACACAATTCAACTCTACATGACCCTAAAAACTTTAGGTCGACACTGCTAGTGAAGTAACAACTAAATGGACCAACTTTTCATTCACAAATCAATACATGAACCAACAAATCACTTGCCACTTGGAGTGCACACACATTTGACACCTTCCAACACTTCCTCAAAACCACACATCATAATATTCATCCACGGTGGAATGTGGAGCATTGCAACATGCACTCTACACCTGTAACACTACCATTACTAAGCCTGATAGACTGTCAACAATATCTTCAATTGTGGAAGACATCAAGCCTAGAAAATTTGCATTTATACACATCCAACACATACCATGAACACCTCAAAATTGTATGATAATATTCTACATAGTGGAGCAATGCGGAACACAAAATTGTTCCTCTAATCACTGAATATGCACACGAGGACAGTCAATTCTCTGAAACACTTGGTCTTCTCCAGACCAATACTTTTGCATTTTTGCAATGGGTTGCAATCATGAAAACACCTTACACCATACATGCACCATCATATGTTCTCATGTTTCCAACAACTTAAGAATTGTAATAGTCACAAAATTCTATGTAGGTTAGATTGACATCATGCACAATCAATCCTAAATTCAATAAAAATTCCTTGATGCATGAAACTAATATATAACATAGGATTGATCTTAGAGATTATGTAGACATACAACCTAATTCATCCATGTATCTAATGTTTATTGATGTTTAGGACTAGTATTAAAAAATACTTGAGGGAGAACATTAGATCACAAGAGTTGTGTTCTCCTAGGTTACCCCACTTGATTAGATTTCCTTTATGGTCATGGATTAATATCAATATATCCAAGAAAACACTCATACATATATATGTCCTAGATCATTTTCATGTATATTTTCATTCCTTCTGGTGCACCAAAAAAACACTACTTAAATGATTTCTTTGTTCATTGCTTAGGATTTTTTTTTTTGGCAAAAGTGGCAAGCCACTATATATATTTATATATATATATATATAGAATAATACAAAATCTACTTCTAAAGAGCATACCGGTAGGAAAGAAGCAGTAAGAAAAAATCTGGTTATAGCTCAAATATGATAAATATTACATGTTTGTAGAGTCTTATTTCAAAAATTATACTAAGTATGTTGATGGTTCAAAATTCAGCATTCTATTCCCAATACACCTACTTTAACTGATTCCATACAACCACTTCAATATTAAAAAAACTAACCATATTTCTCCCCCAAGACTATCCAATTAAATCCCTTTCAAAAGACCCAAGACTATTTCCATGGAAGACTATTAAATCATCTCATATTGTTTAAATGCAAATATGAATGTCTTTAAATACCATGGAATAATAATAAAATCATGCAAAAGTGAATCAAGTTGGCCCATAAAGGCTAGTGAAAAGGTGATACTTGGTAAATTGGATTTGAAAATTTGAATTTAAAGGTTCAACGCCATGTGGTGTAGGGGTGGTCAACCTAATATAGGGAGGAATAAATAGCAAGGTGGGGAATGATTATATGCATATACATGAAATGATAGCTATAATAAATAGCTACTAATTACAAATATTTATAAGTGTGAATAAGGATAGGATAAGGTTAAATGTGTGTGTAAATGAGAATGCAAAAAGGATCAAGGAATGAATTTAACTTTAAACTATTATACATCATTTTCTGATATATAATTATATTAAGAAAATCCATCAAAATGGACCCAAAACTAAATGAGAATTGATAGTAGTATATAAATTTTACCATTAATTTTTAACCACACTTTGAGGTGCATGTATGTCATAAAATAAACATATATCTCAAAGTATATGATCACTCACAACCATGCACAAGAGTTAAATAATTAGATATAAATGGATATAAGGTCTATGCAAAAAGAAATAGACCTTTGCTAATTATCCTTGTCCTTTGTACTCCATAGAACCCTACAAAATATATAAATAATATGGAATGAGTAGCTTCTATCACACAAGTAGAAATAAGCATAGTTACAAGCTACATATATTATCTACAAAAATGAGAAAAATTCAAATGGAGGAGAGTAAGGTTAAGAAAATTATACCTATATAAGAAATGGTACTAAAATACTCTACATAGTGTGAGGTCAATAGAGTGGTATGACACTTCAAGTGCAAAAAAATCATTTGGTCAAGACTTATCTAGGAATAGTAATGAGTCTCAATATAGGAACTTGCAGTTGTATACAATCTCAACATAAGAGTGTTTACAATATAATATGCCCTTTAATTGGTAGCATTTCTTAGATGTAAAAATTGGATAATAATTAAAAATATAAAATGAAGGTAAATATAATCATAAGCAAGCATGTAAGCATAATAATCATTCAAAGTAATAAGTGTTATAAATGCACCATATAAAAAGGAATGAATATCTAGTGATAGTCTCATGAAAATCATATGAATTGGAGATAATCATGAAGGTACATAAGTTCTACCCTAATATAAGTAAATAAGAAAGGGATCTTGTACCCTAAAGGAAAAATTAAACTGTCCAAGTGTATACAAAACTAGGAAGGTATATGCCCCAAAATAGCTATATGCACATGAAAAAGACATGCAAGAACATAATGGTAAAGGTAAGGGATGATGCCCCTGATAATAATATAGGTCTAGGTGATTAGATCCTATATGGTCTAGCCTGAACAAACCTATCTTGTGGAAAATGGGCTTATAGATTAATTATTTAGAAAATGTTTATGCTACAAAAATATTCTCAATCAAAAATTAATATGGTAAAGTGGATGTTATACATAGTGAGACTAAAAATTCATATTCATGGGATTATAAAGAGGTAACAAATTAGAAGGTTTTCCTATGTCTATATATTATTTTTCAATCCATAAAGAAGAAGTGGAAGTCAATAAATAGAATACACTATAGTTACAAAATAATAATAAGTTGTGATGGTTTGTCCAATAACCATTTTCATTCCAATAGTTTTTCAATTGATGTCTTCAATGATTGGAATTTTATTTTATGGTCAAATTCATCTAAATGTATAGATATATTAATGTCACTAGGCATGTGAAGTTATATAGGGAAATTCATGTTGTGAATAGTGATCATTGCATTGATTCATGTATAGTGGAAAGTGAGGGCACCAAGAGTTATATGAAAAATGTAAATAATACTAAGCATAGAGGTGTTGACTATCAAGGTGAACGTTATGCTATTGAAGGCTTGTGTGACTATTCTTGGATCATTTACCCTTTATTAGGAAACATGAGCCCCATTTGATCTTTGTTGAGTTATGGAAAGTGATTTTAGATCTATTGGAGATTATACAACTTTTCTTGTTATACATAATACACTAGCATATCTACTTTGAATAGATGATGTACTCCTCAAGAGAAGTGTGTATTTTAAATAATTGTATCTTCTATGATAGTGTGGAAAGGCTCAAAATTTATGTGAAAATAATGTTGAGTTAAAATATCTCAAGATGAGGAGGAAAGTATGGCTTGATGATCTCCACATTAAAAATTAAATGCAAAAGGTATTGGAAAAGATTAAAAACACTCACAAATTCAACACAAAATTTTTTGTGGACCATAGTGTGAAGAATTCATCCTCTAATGTGTACCCTTCAATAATTCCTTCTAGGGATGCAATTGGACTTTTACCAAAATTAAACAAATTATGTGTGAGGGTGCATCATGGAACTCTTTATATTTCTAGTATTAGTGTGAGATAATTAGTGTTGAAAACAAGGTGGAACTAAGTTGCATTGTTAACTTATGTATGTGTATTCAAATATGAAAATAAGATTAACAAATCTGATTATATGTATGTGATTGTGCATTTACCATAATAGAAAAATCAGAAAAAAAAAATATGACATCAAATTTACGTGGAGAAACCCTTTGGGGAAAAATCTACATGAGAAAAGATGGAAAGAATATTATTTATCTTCACAAGAAAGATACAACAAAATAAATTCCCTTGTTGATCTCCTACAACCCAGATGCTTCTATACACCTACAAATAACACAAGATAGAAGTACCATCTCAATGATCCAATTTATAGAACTTGTGGGAGGCAAAACCACAATGTTAATCCAAAACAAAAGGTGCCAAAACCACTTGATAAATTTCATGTCCATTAATTGTAAAACCAATATTACTAATAATAAATTAATTAATGTGCACAAGGCTTCAACATGGGTGCCTAAGCCATAACCCCTTCAACTTCTAGCATTCAAGATACTCTAGTGACTATTGAACTTTTAGATGGAGAACCAATGGATGTGTATTTCTCTCCAAACATGGAAACCAAATCAAGACTCTTCACATTTTGAATGTGAATTCCTAGGAGGGATAATTTAGTCCTCTAGTTACATGCAACCTCCACTAACATTAAATTTCCTCTCAAAAATATAATTACAATATTGCCAAATTTAAATATATTTCTCTTACATTCCCCTAGGACACTTTCCAAGAAACATGGAGACATAAAAAATAACATAGGTTAGCAAGGTAAATTCCACCTAACCTAACATTCTCCCACCTAACACTATACATTGAAATTATATCCAATAGATAAAAAAAATTCAAGTACAGTGATCAAGGCCCATGTCCGTCTTGCACCAACAAAACTTATTTGTGGTCACTGGCTTCTTGAGAGAATCTAAAAAATAATCCAAAGTGTTAACCTTATCAATCAAGACCTTACCATTCTCAACCATATATTGCACTAAGTGATACTAAACATCAACATGCTTAGTAAGAGCATGATACATATGATTTTTAGCAAAATAAATAGTACCATTGACTATCACATCCAATTCTCACTATCCTGCAATCAAAACCAATACCATACCAAGTCTCTATAACCATACGGCCTAATTAGAGGCATGTGTGGCAGCCATATACTCTAATTCAATGGTGGAAAAATAAATTTTAGGCTCTCGCTTACTCATCAAACTCATTGCTCCTCCAAACAAAGTAAATATATAGTTGCTAGTGGGCCTTCAACTATCTAGATCACCAGCCCAATTTGCATCAACAAACCCCTATATGTCTAATGAATTGACCACATCATCAATACCATAATAAAACAAACAATAAGGTAAATTACCATGTAAATATCTAAATACACTCTTAACAAAATTTTAATGCTCTTTAATAGGGTTAGGCATAAATCTACTTAGAAATCCCATTGCTTGGGCTATACCTAGTTTAGTGTGAACCATTGCATACATTAAAATGCCCATGACACTAGCATAATGAACCTTAGAAATATCCTCACAATTATCATCAGAATTAAGACACGTATCTAAGCTCAACTTAGTACAAATTTAAATGGAATACTAACTGGATTATTGTCATTCATATTAAAACTTTACAAAATTGTATCCACATACTTACTCTTAACCAAAGCTTTATGTGAGCCCAATCTCTACTAATTTTCACCGCAAGAATATATTTTATAGCCCCCAATTCCTTCATATTTTATAGAAATTTATTTCTTGAGCTCCCTAATCATCACCTTACTATTACCCATGAATAACATATCATCAACATACAAGACAATGATTAGAATATGATCATCAATAACCTTAATATAAATACAATGATCCTCCTCACTCCTAATAAAACCAAACTTCAATAAAAAAAATTTATATATTTTTATTATGCACAGAAGGGGTTGTTGTACATTGTTTTTGAGAAAATATATATATATTTATAAATTTCGGCTTTCTTGTTCTTGTTTTGGAAAAAATAAAAAAATAAAAAATATAATAAAATTATATATATTGGGGGGGAGTGGTCGGCTGCCGCCGTACCACCCCCGACCCCATGGTGGGCTGTATGTAGCCACCACCACCTGCGCACAGCAGCCGAGGCTGCTGGACATAGCCGTGTGGGGGCTACAGCCTCCCCACACTATGGTACATAGTACCACAGGCTGTGAGTTGGCATTTGTTAAAAGTTTAACTTTCTTCAAATTCGATTTCATTGTAATTTGATTTTTTATGTTATATATTTAGATTATATAAATATATATATATATATATATATTAATATTAATATTTTAATATATATGTATATATATATATATACTTACTGCTATAAATTACAGAGAAGTATATGGGTAATTTTTATGATATGATTTAAATGCATGATGTTTTTAATATATGTTTTATTATATATGCATATATATGTATAGATGTATATACATATAAAAGCATATATATATGTATGAATATATATATTAAGATGGTTATATATGTTGTGATTGAGGAATAATTAAATAATTAAATAAATTTGCAATGTTATAGTGTAATCGAGTCAATTAGAAATAAACCATGTGATTTAAATTAAGTTGAATATTCTTGAGTAAACTAATTTATTTATTTTCTTGGTGAAATTATTTTGTAACGAAATGTGTTATATGGTGTTGTTTTACGTAATTGTTTACTCTTGAAATTTTTGTTAAGTTAATTGTGGTTTTCTCTTAATTGAGATTTTGTATTGTGGGAAAAATCCTTCAGTTGTTATCCTTCTATAGGAGTTTAAGTTACTTATTAGGGACTTCCAGAGGTGGAGAAATGATGTTTTATTTTGATCTTTTAATTTTGATATTTGTCCCTATTTTTGGATATAGTTGTGACTTGAGTCTACACATGGGTTGTACCATTTTTATGAGTGTTGTTTCATATGATTTTGGTGAGATGGTTTTTCCTCACGGATGTTCCATTTGTAGTTCAGTTTTATTACTGGTACAACTCCTTAGAATTGGATTTTTATGTTTTGGGTTTCTAGGGAGAGTGGCTCTATGTGGGCGTTGGCACACAAAGGGGTTGTCAAGATAACCCAAGTTAGAGTTAGAGTAATAAGTGATAACCTCATTAATTAATTAGGGGGTGGGTAGTAAAACATTAATAAGATAATTATGGATGCCTTGTTCACTTGTTAGGGATTTCGTAGACTAAAGGTGGGCAGAGAAGGCCGTGGTTGGCATGATCGTTGCCTCATCTTTACGAGAGGTTAACGGTTCCACATGAGTCACCCTATGGAGGGCGCCTTGAGATAGGAAGTCAGGATAACCATAGATGGAGGCGGCACCTTGTGATAGGTTGTCTAGATAATCCATGTAAGGCCGTGCGATGACACTCTCCTCTAGCATTCCCTTTGATTTGTTTAATTGAAATCCTCTAGAAGTGGTCTATTGTTATGTTTTGGTGATTTATTGTTGTTATGATTTGTGAGTGATCTTTTGATATTGTATTTCCTTTGTGGTCTCTTATTTTTCATGTCTAGAGTTAGTCTTGCATGACTGTTCGGATGTGCTTGGTCGAGGATCCTTCCTTATTTACTCCTAGCATGGGGGTGGTTGGGTGGAATGTGCTACGCACGCCATTGGGTTCCTTATGATGCAGTTGTGCCATTTAGTGCAGATTTTTGCAGATGTAGTTTGATCGAAAGTTCATATGTTACCAGATGTATATTTGTACTCCAGATGTATTCTATGTATTAATGTATAACTCCCACGTGTGTTGGGAAGACTTATAATGTAATTTTGTATATGTGTTCATTGAGATGTACTATCAAACTGATGTAATGTATTATCACACCATGTAAATCATTCTAGAACTACTATTTGTAAATACTGTTAATGTTATGTTGTATCTATGGAAATATGTACTTACTATTTCCATGATTAATTTATTATAATTTTCATGTATGGTTTATTCATATCATTTTGGTTATCATTAATGAATGTTTAAATGAAGTTGTGTGAATGAATGGATTTCGTAATTGGTAAATTAATGTTTCATCTGTTAACTTTTTTATGGGATAGTTTGGTAATGTCACCTCATGTAACCCAGAGGACTTAGTTGTGCAACTTGGAACATTAGTTATGTTGGAATACTTAAAGTACATTCCTTTTGTTCTTAAAAAAAACATTTGTTGCATTTTTTTTAGTTGTTCCTTTGGGGTTTATGTGATGGGGCATTACACCTTGTACCACTCTAACTAATTTTTTGCACATAATTTCTCTTAATGAATTATAACCAATGGCCTTCCTTACTTTGGGAAAAATAACAAGATCCAAGTGTCACAACTATCAAAAACCATCATCTCCTCTTGTATGTCCTACAACCAAGACTCACTGTCCTCTTAAGAGAGCCTCCTTGAAAGATCTAGGCTCATCGTCAATACCCAACAAAGAAAATACACAATGGTAATTTGATGGGATATACCTATCAATTATATTTGATTTCCTTGTGGACCTCCTCAATGTAACTGTAATGGGCTCTATCTATCATTCTTTTGTGTGCTCATCTTATGATCCTATGAACTATCTAAATCCACTTCTTCTTCTCCATCCTTGGATCCGTATAATTTTTTTTCCACATGGGAATCTTTCTATTTCTCAATATTTATCTTAAAGTGCACTATATTTTTCTTAGTTTTCTCCTTTGGTTGTTCTTCTCCTAAGTAAGCTCTAAATTCCCTGAAAATCACATATTTAGATAAAGATTATTTTTTGGGTTAGAGGATTCCAAAGCTATAACCTTTTACATTCTCACCATAACCAACAAAGATGCATTTTGTGTTTTTTGATCCAATTTATATCTCTTCTCTTGATGCACATGAACAAAAGTCTCACAACCAAATACCCTTAAGTGTGAAACAAAAAGCTTTCTACCTATCCATACTTGTGTAGGAGCACCTTGACACAATTTTGACTCCTTGTGGAAATTTTGAGAAATTGATTCAATTTGATGTTTCACCTTGTATCAAGGATCATTTAATTCATTTCTAATGTATTAAATTCATATTTAGCAAACAAATGTGTAAAATGCAAAGTTGTCAACAAATAGTGTAAAAGTTGCATAAAAGCAACATTAGGGAGTTAAAAGATCATTAGGGACTAAACATGGGTAGGAAGTTGGAAATCAGTTAGAAACTGATTATTCATGTTGTGTTGCCTTTAAAAAGGCTTTGGAATCACTTGGGAACTTGTTGGTGGTTGAAATTTTGAAATAGAATCAATAAAGGCACTGTTTTATGCATTTACGTACAGAAATTCATTGTTTCTATCCCTTGTACGGATCTGTACGGGATCAATTGCATGGATAATGGTTTGTAATTGGTAATAGGCTCAACCAGCTCCCATTTTATTTTTGTCTCATGTAAATTGGTTTAGATTTGTGCAAGATATTTGAAATTTGGTGCTGACAGGTAAAACATTGATTTAGGGTAAATAGAGATATGGAAAGTGATGTTTCTCACGTGTTAAATATTGAAATCCCTTTATTTTCGGTGTGGACACTCTTTGGAAACTATTCTTCCATTATCTAAAGGCTTTGGAGCAAAAAGGTTATAGTAAAGTGAGTGGGATTATGATTTTTGACTGTATTCTATGTCTCAGTCCAGAAACAGGCCATACAAGAGAGTAATGACTTAGGTTTTGTGTAAATATATTGAGAAATGGAATTTTGGTGCTTTTTAAAGCATGATCGGGTCTGAATTAACATATTCCAAGTGTAGGATAGGATAAATTTTTATTGGAGTTAATAAATTCAATAAACCCCATTTGGTGTGAAGGCCTAATTAGGTCTAAATTCAGACTGAGAAAGTGGATTTTTGGAGACAAAGATACAAAAGACTTATATCTAATTTTTGCATATGTTCTTAATGAGACAAACGAGTATTCTGAAGTGGGGTTTTTTTTAGGTTTCTATGCATAATTGGGGAGAAAAATTATGATAGTCTGTGTTTTGATGGTTACTAGCCATATATGCCATATATGCAGTCAAAGAAGGAAGTGAAGTTTGTGTGTAAGGGTAGACATTGGGAAGTTTTTTGTTTTGTTATTTTTCATCATATGAATATTGTTGGTGTAATTAATTATTAATTACACTTAGCATAAGTTTACTTAGGCATTATTTAATTCCTAGGTTTATTTATTCTCATCTTTATCTTTTGAGCTATCTTGTTGCTCAAGATAAGATTACGTTTAGGTATCTTTGCTTTTATAAAGCAAATTATCTCTTGTAATTAATTGGTCTTTTCGAATATATCAATTTGCATGTTTTTATGCGATCTATGCTTTTTCGTTTTTCTCTTCTATGGAAGGTAATTTTCAGGTTTGCAATCAGATCTTGGCTATTCTAAAATAGTATCAGAGCCTTGATTTGCAGCCCCTTCTCAGATTTCTGGAGAGATTCATTACAGAGTTCGTTCAGGATTCCTCGAGGGTTTCATACCATGAGTTTGTCTCTCTATTTGGGTGCTCTCGTATGGTTGCTTTCGGCTCACATTGGAGGAAATCTGAGCTCATTTTCGAGTCCAGGGCTATCGAAAAACTCAAGATCGACTTTTGTTTCACCTGATTCTGACATTTTATGCCAAAGTTATGAGGGTTTGAAGATCTGTCAGATCTGGGAGTTGTGACACTTCTAGTGCATTTCCATGCAGATTGGACCTCGCCATCAGATCCAGAGCGTCTGAGAGATGAAAAATGACATATAATATGCCTATGTTTGGCATCAGCTATTCGTGAGGCAAAAAATTTTTACCCAACAGGCCGTACGGCCCGCTAGGTACAGGGTACGATTTAATTGCAGAAATTTTTTTTTTTTTGATATGTTCTACAAAATAATTTTCATCGGGCTTTATAAAAATATTTTGGGCTTATTATATCGGTTTTTTTTATTAAAATGGAGGTTTTTTTTTTTTAAAAACCCGTGGACATTGAATTCCCTAGTACTATCGTACCAGGGTCTGTCATTCAGTACCCTGCAACCGTCGGCCCTCACTTTCTCCGCTGGCCACCCTTATCCTTTCGGTCCCCGCCGACTAGCTTTTCCTACCTCCAAGCTCCTTTCGCTCTCCCTCGCCCCTCTGTTCTTCGCCCCCGATCCTATGGCCCGCCTCGGGGGGGGCTCTCTTGCCGGTGGCGCCACCTCCGCTTAGCCCACCTACCGCCCGCCTGGCCTCGGGTTTTATTTTTCCTTTGGCAGTGCCCGCAGTCACATGGAAGACCAAGGGCTAGGCCAAAAGAAGCTTAAATATTCCGCCCGTTTAGCCTGTGAAAACCATGATTTGCTCCCATACAGCTGTTTTTTTCATTTCATCATAACTTTTGATCCCGAAGGCATTTTTTTTAAACGAGATATCGCCGGAAAGCTGGCAAGCCCAATTTTCTGATGGTACAGTCTATTTCCAAAAAATTTTCTATTTGATGGGATTCTTTTCTAGTTGAATTTAGATGTTTAGATTTCGCTTCGGAGGGCATATCTTTCAACACAATGCTCCATTTTTTGTCATTCTTGCAGCGTTGGAAAGCTAATTCAGTCCTCTACATAGATCTAAGGTCTATTTATATTTTCTGTTTATGCATGTCATTATGCTCTCCTTTTACAATCATCGGGTTATTGTAATAAACGAACTGAGATAAAGTTCCATTCAGGGGGGTTTCTTGCATAATAAATCTAATTAGAGTGTAGTTCTCACTTTCATCACCATATTTCATCTTGTTTTGATGGCAACCTGCATGGATTATATCTGGTCTCCTCGTTTCTTTTGGCCACATTTTTTGCTATAACTTGACACATGTCGGATTCATTGGTTCACACTTCAATTGGGAGATTACGTTTCTTGATCCTCATTGGTTCATATTCTTCTCAGTTTGAGGGCCATGTTTTTGTGGTTATTGTTCTAGAGTCTATTTTTGGTACTCCTTCCCATGGAAGAGTTTCAGTCACAGTTTGGCATCGGCATCGAGATACATGGTTTCCAGATTATGTCATCATCTCATCTCCTGTTGCTTCTCAGATTCCAGAGTTGATCCAGTATGTGAGTTTCCAGTGTTCCTTGGCATCGAGTCTACTGTTGCATTTGTGATTCTGATTGGTATTTTGCAAATAGAACTATCTTTCCTTGCTTGCCAGATTTGGGGTTCCAGTGTTGATTCATCAGAGTTCTTCCAGTGATTCTTCGTAGCAGTTCATCAAATGAGGGGGGTTTCTCTCTCTTTACATTTGTACATGAGTACCTCATCAGGCCTTGTTGCTAGGACTCATATTTGCATAATAATTTGCTTCTCCCTAAGTTGCACTTATGGGGGGTGTTGGTGTAATTAATTATTAATTACACTTAGCATAAGTTTACTTAGGCATTATTTAATTCCTAGGTTTATTTATTCTCATCTTTATCTTTTGAGATATCTTGTTGCTCAAGATAAGATTAGGTTTAGGTATCTTTTCTTTTATAAAGCAAATTATCTCTTGTAATTAATTGGTCTTTTCGAATATATCAATTTTCATGTTTTTTATGCAATCTCTGCTTTTTCATTTTTCTCTTCTGTGGAAGGTAATTTTTAGGTTTGCAATCAGATCTTGGCTATTCTAACAAATATGTATCAAGCTTTGAATTTATTTGTTGTGCCTTTGAAGGCTAAAATTTGTATTTGTAACCATTGAGTGTCATTGTGAAAGATTGGAGGACAGTCAAGGGATGTGGTCTTGTAATGATATTTGAAGGAACTTTTTTTTTTTAATCAATTATTTACAAGATGGTAAAAGTGTTTGAAAGGTCCTATAGGGAATTGGAACTCCTATTTGTAAATTGAATGTTTGAGTTGAGAGATTTGTGAAGGAAAACTGAACAAATGATGAGTAATTAGACAAGGATGTTTTAAGTTTTGTTGAATGAGATTGAAAAATTGAAGATGTAAGAGAAGAATTCATTGATGAAGATGTTCCCAAGCATGAAGGTGAAGATAGGACAAGGATCATAGACCTGATTTTAGATGTTGAAGACCTTGGATTAGTAACAAGATTGGATAAAGAGCAGATTGTGAATGAATTGGCTTATAGATCTATAAGGAATTGTTGAGTGATGGAGGTATTATGGTAAAATGTTTTTTTCTTCATAAGGAGTTTTATTAACAAGAGATGAACAAGGAGATCTAAATAACAAGCAATACCAACCACTTCTACCCAAAATAATTTATCAAGATTAGCACTAATTAACATACTCCTAACTCTTTCCATTAAGGTTTAGTTCATTCTTTCTACTACCCCATATTTTTTATGGTGTATAAGGAGTTTTATTTTTTCTAAAAATACTTGCATGCTAACAAAATTCATCAAAATCTTTGGAACAATTTCACTCCCATTGTTAGACCTAGAAACTCTATCTTATAATGTATTTTCTTTTCAAATGAGGCCTTAAATTCCTTAAGCTTAGTTAAAACTTTAGATTTTGAATACATAAAATAAATCCAAGTGTATCTTGAGACATCATCAATGAAACACACATAATATTGAGATTTACCAAAAGATTCAACATCCACTGGTCCACGTACATACAAATGAATAATCTCTTTTCCTTATTAGTTCTAGTAGATTATGATGATCTATTTTTTTTGTCAAATACACAATGTTCGCAATCATTTTTACCAACAGAATAATCAAAAATACCATCAACCAACTTTTTGTTTAGGATAGTCTTAAGTCCTTTTTTACCTATGTGTCCCAATCTATGGTGCCACAACATACATGTATTTTTGGTGTTAGTTGCATTATCAGAGTTACTTAAAGTAAAGGCATTTAACCTAAACAAAGTCCAAAAAGAGATCCTTTAACTATCATAAAACTCCCACTTACCAACCTACAACCAAATTTATTGAATATCACATGCATTCTAGAATCATTTAAATTGGACACTAAAATAAAATTTCTTGTAAGTCCTTGAATATGTAAAACATTATCAAGAGTTTTAATCCTCCCATCACTTAAACAAAACTTTACCTTTTCATTACCAACAATCCTCTTTGTGCTAGAGTCACCAATGAAAAGTTCTCCACATCATATTCTTTGTAATTAGTAAACTAATCCTTATGATGAGTCATATGGTAGGATAAGATATTAGATACCAGGAGTGTCCCAAAAACATTTTATTGAAATTGATTTTTGCTAGTTGTTCCTCATTTCGGTGGATGTTTCCTATCTGGTATTCTAAAGTATGTTGATAGCCTTATTTTATGTAGATTATTGTGTAGCAGAGTTTGAAAGTGAAGAGTGTTGCTACTGAGAAAGTCAAATCTTTGACTTCATCACTAATAGTGTTAGCTGAAATAAATAAAGCATTATAATCATCATCAAAGGACTTTTCTATGGAGGAATCAATATTTTTTTTTCTTATTTATACATTCCTTCTTCACATGCCCTCTTTTACTACAATTCCAGCACTTTACTCTGCTCTTTCTAGGAGTTTTATAATGATCTTTAGTTATCCATGTTATTATCTCCTTTAGGATTTTTCTCTTTGGACCTACTCTACACATGTAAAACATCTTATGAGCTAACATTCATGGAATTTCTCCTCATATCCTCTGAAAGAAGTATGGAGATCATGTTGTCCATATTTGGTTCTATATTACAACTACTTATGGTAATAATCTAATTTCCTCAAGATTTGGGCAAGAAAAAAGAAAAAAGATATATTTATCTTCATCTTCAATTTTAACATCTATGGATGTAAGTTGACCTATAGTAAAAAATAATTTAAATGGCCTACTATCGATTCACCATTTTTTATTTTTATATAATATAATCTTATGTTAATGTTTAACTTGTTAGACAGACTTTTAGTTTGATATATATCACCTATCATTTTCCACAACTTATGTGTGATGTCTTCAGTGGACACATTCAAAAGGATGAAATATGTAAGACACAACCAAATGTTTCCTCATGCCTTCTTTTCTAACTTTTTCCAACCTTCATCACTCATTGTAGTTTATTTACTTTCTTGTGAAATTGGTAACCACTAGTATCTCTTCTAGGAGATCCTCCATCTTTAATTTCCACATCTCCTAGCCTATTCCATTGAACTTCTTAATATCCTAGAAAGAGATAGAAGCCATGGTATACAATATTCTTCACAAATCTACAATAAACCACAAAAACCAAATCTCTCACTATAGCCAAAAAACCTCCAACACTTAAGAGAAAGGCATCCCCTTCTATACAAACCCGTTAGCTTCAATGCTAAATATTGAAAACAAGGTGGAACTAAGTTGCAATATTAACTTATGTATGTGTATTCAAATCTGAAAATAATATTACCAAATATGATTATATGTATGTGATTGCACATTCACTATAATAAAAATTTAGAAAATAAATATGACACCATATTTATGTGGAGAAACCCTTTCGAGAAAAAACTTCACATGAGAAAAGAGGGAAAGTATATTAAATTTAACTTCACAAGAGAGATACACCACAATATAATTTCTTGTTGATCTCCTATAACTCAAATTCTTCCATACACCTAAAAATAATGTGAGATACAACTATCATCTCAAGGATCCAATTTATAGAACTTATGGGAGGAAAAACCATAGTGGTAAACCAAAGAAAAAGGTGTCAAAATCTCTTGCAAAAACCCATTCCCCTTCCTTGGAAAACTGAGAGTTGTGATAGTAAATTAATTAATGTTCACAAGGCTTCAACATGGGTTCCTAATCCATAGCCCCTTCAACTTCTAAAATTCAATATGCTCCAATGACTATTCAAATTTTAGATGGGGAACTAATAGATACATATTTCCTTCCAATATTGTTAACCCACTCAAGACTCTTCATATTACCAATGTGGACACCTAGGAGGGATAATTTTTTCCTATAGTGACATTTAACCTCCACCAACATCACATTTCCTCTTGAAAATATAATTACAATATTCCAAATTTAAATGCATTTCTATCATGTCCCCTAGGAAACTTTCCAAGAAACATGGAGACATAAAAAATGGCATAAGTTAGCAAGGTAAATGCCACATAACCAAACAATTAGTTTACTCTATTAGTGAATACTTTGAATGTGTTGTATAAACTATTATCCTTTTATGGGAATCCCATTCTTTTTTATGTAACTTAAAGTGGAATGATGCATTTGAATTCAAGCTGGACTATGCCCTATAGAACTATAAATAGTTAATTGTTGAAATGTTAGATTTAAATAATCTTGTCCCAAGTGCATGTATATATAGAGTTGTATATTTTCAATAGGTTTATAAGTTTGTGATTAAATTCCTCCATATATATACATGGGCATGAAAGTTTGTGGATAAATCTAAATTTTTTTCTAACCTCTCTCACAAATATTATAAAAATACACTAAAAATATAGTTCAATATAAAGATAATATATCTAGGTTTCCTAAAATCAATCCATACTTGATTAAAGAAGGTGCATGTTCCTTCCTAGATTATGATGATTCTCTTGCAAGAAACCATGGTATATTTTAACTTGAATCTCCAACTTTAGTTTGGGTGGAGATCATCTCTTTAATGATATTGTGTTATTATGATGGGTCTTGGATGAGTAATAAAATTATTAGAAGTCTATCCCAAGATTATTTCATACCTAACTTTCATATTGATATTCACTATCATGTTTACCATTAAGGTGTAAAGATTATATTAGAGAGAGAAATTGGGTGTCCTCGTCTAGGATGGGCACATCATAATATCACTTTCTCTATTTAATGTTGAGAAAATTTGAGAATAATTGTTCCCTTAAGATAGGATTATGTGAGGATTGAATCTTTCTCTTCTTGTCATAGACTCACGTCACATAAGCTCAAATGCTCTTATCAATAGAGGGTCTATAGGCTATGTTATAAATTAATAATTTCCTTGAATGAATAAAGCTATGCGAATACTTGTGGCTTGACTTGTTGGTATGCATACCTATTCCTCTTGGTGAGGGTGTGTTATATGCATCTTTATAGATATATTTATTTCTTATCTAAGGTAGTTGGTATAGTTATGCACTAGGTAATTTTAAATTGACATACTAATATTATATGGGACATTTATGAGTGTATTGTATGGTTTATTTTTTATGTATTCATGGATGGATGATCTAATAAAGGACTATAAACCCAT
Source organism: Sequoia sempervirens (assembly GCA_007258455.2). Classification (NCBI taxonomy): domain Eukaryota; kingdom Viridiplantae; phylum Streptophyta; class Pinopsida; order Cupressales; family Cupressaceae; genus Sequoia; species Sequoia sempervirens. The sequence continues at coordinate 730,896,709 of VDFB02193867.1, read as the reverse complement.
GTAGTTCATTAAAGTAACTTGTAATAGATTTCAATAAAATTGAATAATAGACATATCTTAGATTTATTCATTCATAATCATAAATGATCTATGAAAATGGGCTTCTAACAAGATAATCCTTTATTTTTTATTACAAATGGGTGAGATTATAAAATTTGAATTATATTACAATTGAATACAATAATTCTAAGCTAAAATCCAAAACTTAACTACCTTCATATTATCATGATATTTGTTTGTATAGTATCTTCTAGTCTTAGGATTGATCTGAATTACACATAGGTGTAAACATAAATGCAAAGTGTAACATGTTTGTATTCAAACATGTAAAATAATCTTATGGAGTGATGTGATTATCATGGATTGAGCCTAATTTACAATGATACTTATTCATTTTTCTCACATGCATGAAAGAATTTTGCAAACTATAAACAACAAAATTAGATATCTACCTATTTGAAACCTAGAAAAATATAGTAGATCTATGTTTTGGGAGATAGAACCACCAATTTCCTTCAAGTTTCATTCAAGGAAACCTTAGAGATCTCAATATAGGGATGGAAATGAGGGAAAGAGATCTGCAATAAGGTGTCCTAGGGTGTGATTAAAGACTAAAAGGGGGTTCAACACCAATCAAGGGCTTGGAAAGAAGAAGATGCAAATGATATGCAAACTTAACTATCCAACTCAAAATATGAAACTGAAAATTAGAATATCAAACTAAGAAAGGATAGAGGGGCACCCAGAAAATTGGAGAAGCTTGGAACAAGGTCCACACTCCCAAAAATATGAATTTTAATTCACTAGAACTCATACGCTAGTAGGGGAGATTTAGTCCTAGTTTAGGGTTTCAGGCTAGAACCAGAATCTAGAACTGTTAAACTAGGACCTACAAACAATTCCTCAAATCTTGTATATGAGGAATCATATGCCACAAGTAGAGATTTAGTACTAGTATTAGGGTTGATCTAAAACTATGATATCCTCTAATGTTATCCTATAGCTTCTCTCCTATCAAATCTCTGAGTCTAAAACATTGAATTGTAACCTGTAGGTGACTTTCCATGATCTTTCAATGTTGATGACAACTTTGAAAACTAGACAACTTGATAAAATTTCTCAAACCTTGCTCTTTAATGGATCTTCAACCTAGATTTGTAAATCACAAATCAAAGAGAGGGAAAAAATGTTGCTTTGTTAGTGTATAGGGGTTTTCCTTGATCAAACCTTGTTTTGGTAATCAAACCTTGAAATAAAATCAAATAGAATGAAGGAATGATGAATGAACAAATAAGTTATGTTGGAACTCACCAAAACCTTGAAAAAAAGGCTGCAATCTTGTAAGTAATTGATATAATGAATGTAGATCTTAACTTTTTATTGAATTCTATGGATCTTGACTTGAATGCTTGCTTGAACCATAAGAACATACATCACAAATGTTAGCTCAAAAAAAAATATGATGCATGATGACTTTGACATGATGCTTGATACTCACTCTTGAATTCTCTTGTAAACTCTTGATCTCAAAATTTCTATAAGAATTCTATCTTCAACTTGCTAAGATAAAATATGTGAGATAACACTATATTTATACTTGTTTATGTTTAACAAGGAAATTGAGAGGTGGGGTGAAGTAGTTGTACCAAATTTAAAATTTTAGAACATTCACCAGAACTTAGATCAATCACAAATCCTTAACACTAATAAAATGATTAAACATTAAGTGCAAGTGTAGAAACTGAAAACCATCACACAAACACAGTAACACCAGATTTACATGGAAAACCCAATGAATGAAAGACCACAATGAGGATTAAATCACACTATAGAGAATATCAAAACCTATTACAAAGGCTCACTTCCTGAGATAAAAAAGCTCACTATCTGAATCAGGACTCACTGTCCAATAGGGTTAACCACAGGAAGGGCTCACTGCCACAGAGATACAAAGAAGATAGAAGAGATGTGTTATAGAGAGAAGACAATCTCAATGCAACATATATTTCCACCAAAATTTACTCAACCACTTGCAGACATGCATGAAAGATAGAGTGCACCTTCAGCTCACTGCATTTGAAAACTCATCATTTAGACTTTGCAGTAATCTTCCACACTTGCATCACACACACCCACTGATTCATATCTATTTTTCATTTATCTACTTTATTTCTTTGCACTTATCTCTTTTACATCTTTCACCACTAACTCATCTCATATTTATACCATCTTCAACTTTGAAACATATCCAAAGTCAACCACCCATCATTAAATTCAAATTAGGTCAGTTCCAAAACATCCTAGGGTGGAATTAGAGTGAGGGTGACCCAAACACATGCTTGATGAGGACCCAAATAGGTGCCAACACACTTCATCAACTTTGAAGGTAGTGTTCAACATAAGGTCAACTAAACTAATGTAAAACACATAGAACAATTAAGCACACGCAACTCTTAGCACAATCAAATCCTTCCAGACACCAAAATTATCTTCAAAATGATGACAACTTAACTCTAGAATTGCAAGTCATAAGACTTTACCAAAGATAAATCCAAACCAACAACATTTCTCCTAGACCTTAGCCAGATACACAGAAAACCATATTTCACAACTAGTGAACATAACTCGTAGGGTACAATGAATTAAAAGCCAAGAATCTAGATAAAGAAGATTTTAAAAACCATGAACATGTTTGAACCACACAACCATAGGAGAAAATACTAGAGAAAAACTAGGAGCAACCACTGAACACCTGCAGTCTTCCTTCATTACAATTTTCTCAATATCTTTGACATATAGAGCGAATAACTTGCATACATGACATTAACAACAATATCAACCAGTTGACTAGTTGACATCAATGAAAACACCTTCATTCTTGCAACAATATACCCCTTTGTCGTTGATGGCACTATATGATGTGAGAGACCAACAAGGACAACACACTAGCTCTAAACACACTTCTCAAGATTTTTCATTTTGTTTCTCCCCCTCAGTAGATAATATTTTTCACATGATACTTTTCTTGTTTTCACATTCTTCCTCTTCTTCACATTCTTCCTCTCCCCCTTTGACATCAATGGCAAAGGGAAAAGATATTTTTCATTGATTTCCCCTTTGATATTAGAAACATAATACCCATGCAATGACAATACATGACACTACCTCCTCCTCCTAAGAGTTAGCCACCAATACATCAGACTAGAAGAAAAAATAGATCCATAGACCCACCAGAATAATGCATCTCCATATATATCTAGTTCAAGAAAGGAGGGGTAATGACCCTATTAGCTCTCAAAAATGCACGTTTGAACCATGAGAGTTTTCCAAGCTCTCACAACGTTTCAAGGTAACAAACAAGGCCAAATGATTTGAATCCATTCTCTTTAGATGTTGCTAGACCTAGGTGGGTATACCTATTTTAATAGAGCACACTTGACCTTTGTTCATTTCCTAAAGCAATTTACCCACACTGGCAAATGGGAGTGGATAAATGAGTTCTATTTTGGTACAAATTGTATAAGCAATATCAAGGCTAAAATCTAATGTGTTCATATGAAAGAATGAATGAAACTAAATAGTGGAATGGTAGAGACTAGTGCCTTATTGGGTGTATGGAGTCAAATGATAATTTGAAATGAATAACTTCTTTCTGGCAGATACTCAAATTGTTTGGCATACAATTTTAAGTTTATAACTGGTATAAACATGCAAGGATGTGACTACTGAGTTCTTAATTATCCAAATGAGATTTCCTAATTACTATGACTGACTAAAAGGACTTAATCTTTCCTTGAAAGAACCAATTAATACAATCATACAGATACAACAAGTGTGCATTGATAAACTAAAAAATATCCTTGATATGTCAGTTTAAATAATTAGAAAACATCAACCTTGGAGACAACTTCAGCAATACTTTCAATTAACACAACAAACAATTGATACCAGAAAAATGTCACCACATCAAATGAATTCAATTGAAATCTCCATTGTTTCAAACATGCATCATACTCTCAAAATTGTAAACATTTTGTATCCTACTGTATTTTTTTTACTCCCTTTCTCCTCTTCATAATCGAAAATGAACATTTATACATCAGTATTTGAAAGGTCATGTCCTTTCATATTCAAATCTCAAAGATCTATTGTTTGGGCCTTTACTAACATCCATTAGATACCGCTATGATGTCGTGTAGTTTCGTTGATGCCTTGAGTCTCTCCAACTACCACAAACTATGTATCGCTTTGATGTCCTGCAGTCTCATCAATGTTCTAAGTCTTCCCAACAGTTATTCCTTCAGTCACGAGTGTATCGTTGAGACTCTCGCTGATGAAAACTATCTTTGTGACTTAGGGGGATGGAAAAACATTCCATAGCTTACTTTGTGTCTTGCCGAGACATCTCCTTCGGTTCATTTTCTGATCGCTGAGACTTAACAATTTTCTTGCCGATGAAGCAACACTCAATATGACTCTCCTAGCTCTCACTGATGATGCTAGTCTCGTCGATGATCAAACATATCACCAAGTCCTTACCAATACAACACTTGTCACTGTGACATAGGGGGTCGATAAGACTCCCTGACTTCATCCTGATGACAATGACAGAACCCACCTTTTATTTATCAGTACGACCAAGTGAATACTCCAAAACAGTACACCAATGGCTCTTGTCTCAGTGACATAGTTCTTTGTGCTTCATTGGTATGACACACATGTGCTCACTATGACTTATCCCGATGATTGTTGTCTTGTCGATAGGATCCTTTTGTCGCTGAGACAATGAACTATATCATGCTGATATGAATCCTCAACTAAAATCTCATCGGTAAGACATTCCTAATGTCTTGTCGATAGACTACAAAAAGACATACGTTAGTATAAAATGATTCAAGGATTGGGGAAACCTGCATCATGTCACATTGATATGAATTATATACTCAAATGCTCAGGGTTAGGCAAATTATATGGGACCACATGATAGAATATGGGAAAATATGTTATGAAGAGAGGATTCTTGTGCTTATGGTATGAACTTCTTAGCAAACTTATGGGTACAAACAACCATGAAATTTTCAAAATTTTACAGTTATAGAAGTGGCTTCATCTGGGGATGAATGATTGTGAGATCATTGCAAGGATCCAGATTTCTGGGTAAGCAGACCAAACTCAAGGTTATGGACTAGTGAGCAGGATGGAATGAATGGAAATGGAGATGAACATGATCCTATACTACTGTACATGGAAAGATTTATTTAATGAAGGAATTTCAAGATTGTCCATGTACTAGAAATTCCTATTCCTTTTATTTCTGAAACTACTGTGCATGGAAAAGAAATTTTTGAGAGGATTGTGAAGAGTTGTCCATGCATTAGAAACCCTTAATCCTCTGTATTTTGAACTTCATCTATTTTGAACTGTTACAGTCTAAAATTCAAACCATAAATGATGGCTCAAGGCCACCCAAAAGAAAGGCCCATACTTTCCTCTGTCATAAATTTTATTCTGATTTGAACTTAGTGAACTTCTCTTGAAAGTATTCATGCCATCCTCCTTGCTACTCTTTCTATCATAAAGATACTTGCAACTCTTTCCCCCATTCCTATCTGGGTCCTGCATCATGAAATGATATCCTTGCTGATTTGAAAACTAAAAAACATTCTTTATTCATCATATAACTGAGATTAATCTGCATAGTAAATTTGCAATCATAATGCAACCAAGGAATACAACTTTCATGTACATGAGGAGGAAAAAAATCATGATCATTTGTGTCACACATCTCAAGATTTGAATGCTTCTCACACAAATCTAAATGCTCTGTCATATCAACACTGTTTGAGATAAATAAATCTGAAACATTTTGCACATCTTCCATATCACCATTTGACACTGAAATATGATTCATATCCTCAATATCATGCATATCTAAACCAATCAAGGCTGGACTCCTATCATCCTTGGTATGCAAATAAATGTCTTCTCCACATGAGTTAGAAATTTCTAAATCACATACCTCTTCTTGAATGGATATAGATTTTTTATCAACTTCAAAGGTTTCTCCATCATTTTGAGAAATGCACTAGGAGTCATATAAATCATTGCACAAAGAACTTTCACTATAAAAAAAAATGTAGGTTGGACACAGGACTTCAGAATCACCTTCATGTGCACATCTCTGGTATTGAAGAGTTAGCATATCTAAAATTTTCTCACTGCTAAGTGAACACGTTTCTTCTTCTGTATCTTCCATTATTTCTCCCTCTTCTTGATCTCCATAAGAGCTGAAAATATCTCCTTGTTGTAGATCATGATTCACATGATTGTCCTCAAATTCTTCCTCATTGTGGCATGATACATCCTCATCATGGAGTGGATTCTAAAACATAGAGAAATCATTCTCTTTATTATCAATTATGTCCCTATAGTTCTCAACTGAGCTAGAGGTGTTATTTTTTCACTGTCAAATGGACCCGCATTTTCCATTTCTTCTTCTTCTTGATCACCACAAGAACTGCAAGAATTACCCCATTGTAAGTCAAAAATCCATAGGTTCATCTTCACAATCTTAATATTCATTGGATCCTTCATAACTTGTATTGCTTTCCCTGTCACAATTTGTTATGCAAGAGAGATCTCTTGTATCTTCATCTTCATTATGCAGGCTATCATTGGAATCATTCTGACTTGCACATGTCTCATCTCCTATTGGCTGCATCGTCTGATCAATGTCTCTATCTTCATCAATGATGTCACCATTGTCTTCATCCCTTTTCTTATCTATGATATCAATCAACACATTCACTTGGTCAAAAGTGACAGGTTTTAATGACTTAGGCCAATGAATTGAATTGGACCAATATACTTTCATGAACTGCTCAATAAACATGGATTTGTTGAGCCTGTAATTCATAGGTATTTGCCCACAAATTTCTAGCATTCTGCAAAGCAAAGAATGCCCAGATTCTCCTCTATTTCTTCTTATGTCAAGAAGGGCATCCAAAATATTTTTGAAACATTCATCATTTTTAGATTGTTGGTTCCGATATGTACCTTGCTGCAGATTCTGAATGATATTTCCAAGTGGACTATAATTGTGTTGCACTTGACATTGATCACATTGACAATCTTGATAACTTACCAATCTTTGTCCAGGAGGGACTGGATAATAATTTACTTGCTTTGACGGTTGTGGTGAATAAATATCTTGTTGTGAATAAAGTGCATTACCTTCATTGTGAAAATTCCAAATTGTATTATTAGGCACTTGAGGGGTCTAATGCCTACCTGCATTTGTGTATTCATTCTTATTGCAGAATTCTCTTGATTGTAACAGTTGCTGGTTCAATTGTAGTGTTTCTTTCTCCAATTGCAGCCATTTCCTTTTCAATTATTTAATTTCTCTTATCAACTGCTACCTTCTAAAATATTCTTTTGTTCCATACACAAATTGTCTATCCATTCTTCATCAGGTTTTTACCAGAGTCGCCACCTACTTTTCCAAAAGTAGGAAAATGATTCTTTTAAAATTATTTTTGATTTTCCCCAGTGGAATCTCCTCACTCCAAATGTTAAATTTATATTGACTCTTTACATGGAAAGGATGGAACCAAATTTTCTGATGTTATTCCCGAGCAGAGTCACCAATTTGTTAGCTGTCAAAAATGTAGGTTTCAACCACGAGAGGCTACCAAGCTCTCACAACATTTCAGGGTAATAGACAAGGCCAAATTATTTGAACCTTCTTCTCTTTAGGTGCTGCTAGACCTAGGCGAGTATACCTATTTGAATAGAGAAGACTTGAACTTTGCTCATTTCCTAAAGCAATTTATCCACACTGACAAATGGGAGTGGATAAATGAGTTTTATTTTGGTACAAATTGTATAAGCAATATCAAGGCTAAAATCTAATGCGTTCATATGAAAAAATGAATGAAACTAAATAGTGGAATGGTAGAGACTAGTGCCTTATTGGGTGTATAGAGTCAAATGATAATCTGAAATGAATAACTTCTTTCTGGCAGATACTCAAATTGTTTGGCATACAATTTTAAGTTTATAACTGGTATAAACATGCAAGGATGTGACTACTGAGTTCTTCTTAATGATCCAAATGAGATTTCCTAATTACTATGACTGACTAAAAGGACTTAATCTTTCCTTGAAAGAACCAATTAATCCAATCATATAGATACAACAAGTGTGCACTGATAAATTGAAAAATATCCTTGATATATCAGTTTAAATAATTAGAAAACATCAACCTTGGAGACAACTTCAGCAATACTTTCAATTAGCACAACATAAAATTGATACCAAAAAAATGTCACCACATCAAATGAATTCAATTGAAATCTCCATTATTTCAAACATGCATCATAGTTTCAAAATTGTAAACATTTTGTATCCTACTGTATTTTTTTTTACTCCCTCTCTCCTCCTCTTCACAATCGAAAATGAACATTTATACATCAGTATTTGAAAGGATGCGTCCTTTCGTATTCAAATATCAGCAATCTGTTGTTCGGGCCAGTCTCGCCAATGATCAAAATTATCTCCAAGTCCTTACCAATACAACACTTGTCGTTGTGATATAGGGGGTCGGTAAGACTCCCTGACTTCATCTCGATGACAACGACGGAACCCACCTTTGCTTTATCAGTAATACCAAGTGATAACTTCAGTACATTACATCAACAGCTCTTGTATAAGTGACATAGTTCTTTGTACGTCATCGGTATGACACACATGTGCTTGCTATGACTTATCCCAATGATTGTTGTCTCGCCGATAGGATCCTTCTGTCGCTGAGACAATGAACTGTATCATGTCGATATGAATCCTCAACTAAAATCTCATTGTTAAGACATTCTCGATGTCTTGCCGATAGACTACAAAAAGACATACGTTAGTATAAAATGCTTCAAGGATCGAGGAAACCTGCATCATGTCACACTGATATGAATTATATACTCAAATGCTCAGGGTTAGGCAAATTCTATGGGACCACATGACAGAATATGGGAAAATATGTTATGAAGAGAGGATTCTTGTTCTTATGGTATGGACTTCTTAGCAAACTTATGGGTACAGAAAGCCATGAAATTTTCAAAATTTTACAGTTCTAATAGACCCCTAACTTCTCCTAGAGATACTCAAAAGTATCTTTAGGAAGAGCCCTCATAAATATATCAGCAATCTAATCCTTCGTAGGGACATACTCAAGTTTTACTTGATTCTCCACAACCTTCTCTCTCAAGAAATAATACCTGATAGATATATGCTTTTTCCTTGAGTGCATCACTAGATTCTTTGAAATGTTAATTGCACTTGTGAATATTATCATAGAATATAGAAATAGGATCATCATACATAGCTATGATATCTTTCAATGTCTATTTCATCCATAAAACTTGTGTACAACAAGATGCAACAACAATATACTCAACTTCAACAGTAGATAAGGAAATTGAATCTTTCTTTTTACTTAACCATGTCACCAATCTACAACCAAGAAAGAATGCACCACCTCTTGTACTTTTTTTTTCATCTACACATCCAACCCAATTTGTATTTGTATAAGCACTTAGTGCAAAGTCAGTATCCATAGGATACCATAGCCCATAGTCTGGAGTTCCATTCTAGTATTTGAATATTCTTTTAATAGTAGTAACATGTGTTTCCTTAGGATCTTCTTGAAATCTAGCCACAAGAAATACAACATGCATAATATCTATTCTAGTAGTAGCCAAATACAACAATCCACCAATCATAGATCTATACTTGCTCTGATCAGCCTTAGGTGAATTATCATCTTTATCCAATTTGCAACTAGTCACCATAGGAGTGCATATCAATTTGAAACCATCCATCCCAAACTTCTTCAACATTTCTTTTGCATACTTAGACTGTAAAATAAATATTCCTTTCTCCATTTGATTAATTTGTAGCCCAAGAAATAAATTCATCTCTATGAACATAGACATCTCTAATTCTTTTTTCATTTTTTCCACAAATATCTTACACATAGTTTTATTTCCTCCAAAAATAATGCCATCAACATATACAACAACAATCAATATTTTGTCATTTTTAATTTTAAAGTACAAAATACTATTTTTTGTACGTTTGTTGAAACCTTGTTTAATCAAGTAGGTGTCTAACATCGTATACCAAACTCTAGGAGCTTTCTTCAGTCAATATAAAGATTTCTTCAATCTACTAACCATATCCAGTTGATCTGAGAACTGAAATCCTTCTGGTTGTTCCATGTAGACCTCTTCTTCTAGTTCACTATTCAAAAATGCAAACTTGACATCCATCTCATAGACCTTGAAATCTTTATGAGAAGAAAATGCCAAGAACATTATTATAGCTTCCATTCTTTCCAACAAAGAAAAAGTATCTTGAAAATATATTCCTTATACTTGTGAGTAACCCTTACACACAAGCCTTGCTTTGTTTTTGGCCACTTCTCCATTCTCATTCAACTTATTTTTGAATACCCACTTTGATCCAATAATGTTTTTGTCTACCATTCTTGGGACCAATTCCCAAGTTTGATTCTTCTCAATCTACATAAGTTCTTCTTTCATGTCTTCCATCCAATGTTCATCCTTACAAGCTTCACTTACATTATTTGATTCAATCTCAGAAAGTAAACACAAATTTACCTTACCAACAGTAGCTTTGTTTCTTGTCAATACTCCTTTTTTCTTGTCTCCAATGATCTGATTTTCTGAATGATTCTTCTGCACATATCTATGTGTCTTAGGGGACACGGCCGAAGCTTCTTCTACTTTTTTCATTTTCTTCATTCTACTTCTCTTTCTCATCCTTTTCCTATTTTTCCACAATTTCTTCAATCCTTATGCAATAAGGTTCATCAGACACATAATCATCAACATCAATTGAATTATTCATTGCTTCATCAACCTTGACATTTGTTCTTTTTACAATCTTCCTCAGTCTTTTATTGAAACATCTGTAAGCTTTTCTTTTAGTAGAATATCCAAGAATAATTCCTTCATCACTTCTTGCATCAAACTTTCCCAAAGTTTCTTCATCTCTTCTGATATAACATTTTCTTCCAAAAACCTTGAAATACTTAACAATAGGAATTCTTCCACATCATAGCTCATATGGGGTCTTTGTACTATTTTCTCTTGCTTGACCTTGATTGAATACATAAACAACAATGTGAATAGCTTCTCTCTAGTAAACTTCTAGTAGATCGGCCTCAGTAATCATTGATCTAGCAACCTCTTAAACTGTTTGATTTTTTATCTCAACAACTTCATTCTATTGAAGGGCTCTCAAAGCAGATAACTATCTTTTTATTCCATGCACTTCAAAAAACATATTAAACTCATGGGAGGTGAATTTTCCACCTCTATCAGACCTTAAGCATTTTATCCTCAAATTTACTTCATTTTCAACCATAGCTTTGAATGACTTGAATCTATCTAATGCATCAAACATCTCTCTAAGAAATGTAACCCGTGTATATCTAGAATAATCATGAATAAAAAGCATAAAGTACCTTTCACCTTGTAGACTACTCACTCTTGTAGGACCATAGAGACCTGTATGAATTAAATCTAGTAGTCTAGTAGTATATTGTTCCTTTGATTTGTAATGGATTCTTGCTTGCTTTCCAAACTAAAATTTCCTTCAAATAGCATTAACAGTCTTTGTAATCCTTGGTAAATCTCTCATGGCTTGAACTGCACTAATCCTCTCCATGTTATCAAAATTCATATGACACATTCTTGGATGCCACAACCAACTATCATTAATCTGAGTCATAAAGCATCATCCACAAACACCCTTAAGTTGATAGATATTTCCTTTAGATTTTTTTCCTATAAAAATCACTATTCTGGATCCTTTCTTGATCTCACATCTCTCATCCTCAAATACAAGATTATATCCTTTACTACACATATATCCAACACTCAAGAGATTATGCCTTAAACCATTAACATAGTAGACATCATCAGTATTATTCTTGCCATCAAAACTTACTAAACCTATCCCACAAATCTTAGCACCAATATCATCTCCAGACATAACTAACCCTCCATCATACTTTTCAAGTTTACAAAACTTACTCTTATCACCAGTCATGTGATGTGAACAACCACTATCAACAATCCAATAGTTCTTTTCCTATTTAGTATGTAGGGCAGAGATTACAATGCCTTCATTTTTCTCCTTCTCTGGAGAGCATTCCTTTACCTGTTTTTTAGAATTAGTAAAAGTAGGCTCATCTTTTTTAGCCAAGAACAAGCATTCATTATTATTAGTATCTCCATAATATCAAATTCCTCATCAGATATACTAGCATCCTCATCACATAATATGTTCTATTGATCTTCTTACCTTTCTTTTCTTTCTCATATATTTGTGTATTCCTCTTAGCTCTTTCTAGATGCCTCGAAGCATAATGTCCTATTCCTCCACAACTAAAACATTTAAAGGGTAACTTACCTTCATACTTGTTAGAGCCTTTCTTCATCCTGCCCACAATGTTAGCTTCTAATTCATCAAGATTTTCTTCATTTGGATCTTCATCTTTTGTAGCCTTAAAATTAGTCTTTGATTTGGATCCATTTCTCATCTCATAAGATGTCAGAGTTCCCAACAACAGATTTTTAGTGTACGTTTTGTAATCTATATGTTACTCAATAGCACATACCTTTTCACTGTAATCATCGGGGAGAGTTCTAAGAATCTTATTTAGAATCCTAGTTTCATCTATAGTAATACCAAGTCCTTGCATTCCAACTACTACCTCATCCAATATTTGTACATAAGCTTTAACATTCTCATCTTCAGACATATGTAGGAGCTCAAAATGTGTCTCCAAACCCTACAAATTTTCCTCTTTGACCCTTTCATCACCTTCATGTATCTTTTCCAAAGCATCCTATACTTCCTTAGTTGTCTTCAAATTCTGAACTTTAATTAGCTCGAAATGGATAAGACTATTCTTCAAAATGTACTTCGCCTTATTGTTCGGTTCATGTAACTTGATCTCATTAGCTATACTCGGACCACTACCAAGAGGAGTGCAAGGATTGTTGTAAGCTTCCTCCACATCACATCCACAATACTCCAAATATTCTTCCATCAATATTTTCTAGACAACATAATTAGTTCCATCGGACCTTGGATAATCATGAGTAACTTTTACAACCATCTCGAACCTTTCTTAAGCAATTAAGCTCTTCTCCAAGGAACCAAGCTCTAATACCAATTTTTGAACAAGACAACTGAGAGGAGGGGGTGACTTAGTTGTACCATATTTAAACTTTTAGAAAATTCACTAGAACTTAGATCAATCACAAATCTTTAACATTGATAAAATGATTAAACATTAAGTGCAAGTGCAAAAACTGAAAAACTATCACACAAAAACAATAACACCAAATTTACGTGGAAAACCCAATGAGGGAAAAACCAGAGTGGGGATTAACTCACACTATAGAGAATTTCAAAATTGATTACAAAGGCTCACTACCTAAGAGAAAAAGGCTTGCTACCAAAACAAGGACTCACTTTCCAACAGGGTTAACCACCTGGAGGACTCACTACCACAGAGATACAAAGAAGATAAAAAAGATATGTTATAGAGAGAAGACAATCTCAATGCAAAAGAGATTTCCACCATAATTTAATCAACCACTTGCAAACATGCATAAAAGATAAAGCACACTTGTGGCTCACTACATCTAAAAACTCAACATTTATACTTCGCACTGATCTTCCACACTCACATCACACACACCCACTAATTCACATCTATTTCACATCTATCTAGGTAAACCCACAAAACTAGTTTACAATTTCGTTGAGGAAGGAAAAATGCATTTTTAGATGGAAAACACTTTAGGGGGTTCATTAGAACCCCCTAAAGGGTTTGCTAGAACTAGCGAACCCCCCTTTAATGGGTTTTATTTTTTAATTTCATTTGAAGGGGGGTTCACTAGAAGGGGGGTTCTAGCGAACCCCCTAGTTCTAGTGAAGCAAGGTTTGATAGAACCCACCTTTTCCCCCATCTCCCCCTCTTCTACCAAATCTCTACAAATATTTTCCCTTCGAAGCTCAAGTTGAGGATGAAAATGGAGGAGACTTCACAAACCCAACTAGATTGTGGTATTCCTCAAAATGAGTTATCCATCAAATTTTTATTTTAATATGTTTTGGTTTTATTATGTATTTTTTTTGGTTTGATTAAACATGGATTTTTCACCGAAAATCAAGCTCTTTGTTTTGCACATGTGGAAAAACAACATTTATCAAAATAAAAAATAAAAAAAATATCAGTGCACTAGATACTAATGTCTATGATCCAACAAAAAAAATTGAATTTCGATACATAAGAAAAAATTTATGTTTTAGCCAAAAAATCATCTTTAAATTGTAACTAGTTTGACTTTGATACTTAATTAAGAAAAAAATATTCAATGAAATGCTATGAAACCAATTCCATGCACTAGATATTGTAGTTATAAATCTAAATTTAAAAATTTAAAAATCTAATCCTTCATAGAAAAAAGTTATGTATTAGCCAGTAACGTCACTCTTTAAAAATGGTGTTTACTGTTAAGAAATAGTTTTCGAGGGAGATGGAATAAGAAGTGCAATCTGATTCCAAAAAAATTGATAAAAATATATTTAGAATCTATAGTCAAAATGTCACAAATCACTAATTTGTGTCATCTTCAAATTCATCACGGTTTAGCCGCTATAGGTGCCCAAAAGTGAATATTTAGTTTAAAAAATCAATTCAATGCTTAGTTTGGCCAAAAATTGTAAGCCAATGTTGTGGGATCACCCATTTGCTCTATTTATTTGCACTTATCTCTTGTACATATTTCACCACTAACTCATCCTATATTTATACCATCTTCAACTTTCAAACATATCCAAATTCGGTCATCCATCATTAAATTCAAATTGGGTAGGCGCCAAAAAATCCTAGGGTGGAATTAGAATGAGGGCGACCTAAACACACGCTTGATGAGGACCCAAATAGGTCCCAACATGCTTCATCAAATTCAAAGGTAGTGTTCAACACAAGTTCATCCAAACCAATGTAAAGCACATAGAACAATTAACCATGTGCAACTCTTAGCATGATCAAATCCTTCTAGACACTAAAATTATCTTCATAATACTTTACCAAAGAGAAATCTAGACTAACAACGTTTCTCTTGGACCTCAGCCAAATACACAGAAAACCACAGTTCACAACTAATGAACATAACTCGCATTGTACAATGAATCAAAATCCTAGAATCTAGATAAATAAGCTTCCAACAACCATGAACAACTGGGGCAAGGTACCTGGGTCTTCATGGAAAAGTTGCAAAATGTTAGTATTTTGGTGTGATTGAGTCATTTTTTTTGTAATAAGGTCTTAAATACCATGTTTTATGTCTTAGTGTGTGTTTGAGTCAATTTTAGGTTGTTAGGTGGGTTGGTGAGTAAATTTTGTAAATGTTGCAAAAGTTGGAAAAAGTTGTCAAGGAAACTTTTCATTTTTGCATTGGTGGGAAGGTGAACCATTGGAGATTCAAAAGTCAATTGGGAATGGTTGGATATGGTTTGTACATGTTAAATATTCCTTATTTTGGTCGAGAAAATATTTTGGTGAATTTTTTTAGAGATTGAACAACACTACTGAATTTGACTCCATTTTTCAACGAACATTCGTTGGTCATTCGACAAACATTTGTCAAAAAATTGACAAATTGAGGAAAAAAAAATTGTTACTATTTTTTCGTTGAAATTTTGATGACGAATCAAACGTCGAAATGATGGTGCAGATTCGTCAGTCGTCAGCATCATAAAATGACTTGGATGTTGGTCAGAATATCGATGAAAACTTCGTGTATCCACTGACGAATTACAACCAAAATGCAATTGCAATGGCTCTTCTGAAGCGTCAAGACAACACTAGAAGTTTTTCACCATTTCAATGAAATGGGCAAGGAGTTACGATGAAGTCTTTGTCATAGCTAAGCAACTTCGTCAGACCTTTTCTGTGATTTGTCGGTGGCCTTTGTTGAAATTGTGACGAAATGGGCAAGGAGTTATGATGAAGCCTTCATCGTAGCTAACCAACTTTGTCAGACCTTTTATGTGACTCATTGGTGGCCTTCATCAACATTACGATGAAAATGGCAAGGAGTTACAATGAAGCCTTTGTCGTAGCTATAACAACTTTGTCGGACCTTTTCAGTGATTGGTCGGTGGTTTTCGTCGAAATTGCGACAAAACAATGCAATTTTTTTTAAAAAAAATATTCATTGAAATGTACCATCGTGGAGACTCTTGGCGATGACCACCGAAGCCAACCCATCAGTGATAGATCAATCATCGACACATGATAGAAAACTCACTCCGATAGTCCATGTCTCGTCGATGACTTCCATTGGCAAGACAGATCCAATGTCACACTGATCTGACCTCTTCAGGAGTTTTGAACACTGTTGGTTATCAGCAAGACATTTTGAGGGTCTCGTTGGTTAAAAAAGTGTCTAAGAGAAAGTAAACAAATGGAACCTATTAATTTTCTTATTTTGGGTTTCTTTAAATCATAGAATAGATACCATCTTCTTGTGTATAATGTACTTATATTCAGATTTGAATTCGAGACCAATTGTCATTGCACATTCCATTTTACTTGCACAGAGTATTCTATAAGAAATATATTGATAATGCCAAATGATTTATGGTGTTGTACAACTCTACCTATCATCACAATTCTGTTGTTCCCCCCGAGAGAATCCTGCAAAGACAAGTTTACAATACCAAGTCAATTAATATGAAAGAGACTTACTTCCATACAAATTAAATGATTATTCTCACAATGGAAATTGTCTAATTACAACAAAAATTACATGAAAGGTTATCCATGCTTCATCAGAGATGAATGATCATACATACTGTGATCCTAATAATTTTATCCTACTCTAACATGCAAAATAACTTAAAAATGCAAGTGATAAAAGACCAAGGACACCTCAAGATTAGCCAAAAGAGTGATAAAACAAAAAGAAAAATAGATAAAACAAGATACAAATGATTTCACCTTCCTTGCTGTTGATGACTCCTTGGTTGGCCCTTGATTGAGATGATTTTGTGTGCTCCTTAGATGGTTTTTAATGTAGCTAGATGCAAGATTGAATGTGCAAAATGATCAAAAGGATGGCTAGATGATAGTGGATGATTGAGAATGCAAATTGACAGCATGTAGTTATGAAAATCAAAAAGTGTTGAAAATACCCTTAAAGAGGGGGTATTTATAGGAGAATTTGAATTCTCTAGAGAATTCAATGGTCAAGATGCATCCAACAAGGCCAAGATGAAGGGATATGGTGGGTTGAGAACCCACAAGCCCTCACATCTTGACATGTGGATGGTGAAGTGGCCAAGAGAAGATGAGGTGTAAGTGAGGTGTCAAAAGGTACATGAGGTGGAGGAAGGACAAGCACCTTGGGGAGTGAGAAGATTTTCTCAAAAAGGGATTCCTTGTCCCCAAGTGGGAGTGAAAGGGACATTTGAGGAATTTTGGAATTCCTCAAAAATCTACATGGGAAAAGGAAAGGTGGTTGGGGAATAAATGTGAATTAAAAATTCACATTCCTAGGAGATCTAGAGGATAAAAGGTGGGCTCCAAAAAGGTGGGACTTGGTCACATGTGGAGATTGTGACAAGTCAAGATTCTAGAAGCTTGGAAGGGAATGTGAATTAAAAATTCACATATAAAGGAGAGGAATCTAGGATAAATAAAAAGGAATTAAAAAATTCCTTGGGGAAGAGTTGACCAAGGTACTAATTAGGTTTGACTAATCAGTAATTAGAGGATAATTAGGGGTTAATTAGGATTAAAAGCCAACTTGCAAAAGTTGGAGGATGTGACACATCCTAATCAATGATTAGGCATGTGCACATCCTTAATGAAGAGATTAGGAAATGGATTAGAATTAGATGAAAATGACATGTGAGGAATTAAATAAATGTAATATTTATTTAATTTATTTGATGAAAAGAGGATTAAGGAGGGTAAGGTATTTAATTATTAATTAAATACCTTAGGGATTTGGCAGAATTAAAGATATTAATTAAATAATAGTAATATTACTTAATTAACTCGGATAAGAGGATGTTTAGATGAAAAGTGATAAATTTGGATAAATTAAGTGTCCAAATTTGGATGTCTACATTTTGCCCCTCTTTGAGATGGTGTTACGAAGTAGCATCATTTCAAAGAATATTAAAATATAGAACCCAGAAGGAGATGGTTAGATTGGAAAAGATGCCCTAGTCATCAAAGGGATGACTAGGAAGGAAGACGATGGGGGTGAAGATGAAGAGTAGGGATTGAGGATGCCCCCTCGAGAGGACATGCGGGTTGAAGAGAACACGTGTGTGCTCTCGAAATAGATGATGTGATGCAAGGGGAGATGAGGAAGATGATGCAAGGTGATGGGTAAGAGAGTAAGTGATATGGAGATGGATGAAGCACAAATGGATTTCAAAAGGTGATGTTGCCCCAGTCAAGGTACAAGCCAAAATGGGTTGATGATGGATGGAGTGTTGTCAATGAGGGAATGAAGGATCTTGAAACAACACGAGGATAGGGAAGGATACATCCCACTGAGTGGTATTGATGAGGGAAGGATACATCCCAAAACACCACTAAAGGATAGGGAAGAATACCTCTCGATGATGATGATGAAAGTGTTGTTGATGAGGGAAGGATACATCCCAAAACAACACCAAAGGGATAGGAAATGATACTAATGGATGATGATGATAATGGGTCAAGGCTGGTAACAAGACTGAGAACAAGACCAAGGATATGATTAGATGATTCGGGCTAAATGGAATGGATGGGGATTGGATAGAGATGTGAGATAAGGATGAAGGATGAATGGATGGAGGGATACATGCAAGACGATAGAATGGAAAATGAAATGCAATCCTAATGCAATTTTCCATCTTCGGAGCACTGATTTTTGCTATAGCATAAGACACCAAGTGCCAGGGTATGTGGAACCAAGGCGAATTAGTGTCTAATGCATCAAACAAACACAACAGACAAGAAGGCTACCCCAACACCCCAAAGTCACAAAGACCTTGGTTGGGCCAGGTATTGAGATAACCACAAGCACAAAAAGATGCCCCAACATAACACAAGACCTTGGGGATCTTGGTGGGTACTATGTGGGACAACTAAGAAGACACAATCAAACAAAAAAGCAAGATATGCCCCTATGTTGACCAATCAAAACACACCATAATATGATGGATCATGGCGGCATTGACAAGTGATGATAGGGATAAACAAAATCCAAAATTATCAAAATATCACAATCAATTTCAAACATCCTTTGCTATAGGAGCAAGGGGAGGGATGGTATTGATGAGGTCTGTTAGGAAGGATGCATCATGTTGAGACTGATGATGGGTACTAAGCTAAAAGATCGATATGACGTAAAATATTTAAAACTGATTAGATTTGATGATACAAGTGGCTCTTGTTTGTTGAGAACCAGCTAGATAAGTAAGGGCATAGCTTGACGACATGACACAAGGGAGATAAGACATGAGATTGACACACCCTAAAGACCTAGGGGCTCAGGGGCCGATCAAAGATTAGCCTTGCCTACGTAAAAGCGCAGAGCCCTCGTAGTTCGATAAAAGGCTGACAACTGACCAAGATGGAGACCTTGATGGATGGTAAAGATAGGATGGACAAAAGGAGTAAAGTGGATAATGGCAATCGATGAGAGACGAGAGACGATAGATGATAAAGGAGCCCTGGGGGCTGATCAAGTGATCGACCTTGCCTATGTGAAAGCGCAGGGGCAACATAGTTCGACAAGACCAAAGTCAAATAATGGATAAATGATGATAAGATGATAGGATAAGTGGATAAAAAAATGGGACCGATATGACAATATAGGATAGACTTGTTGGATTGGATAGGATGATGACGATCACATAAAGCTTAGGGATGGGATAGTTATCCAAAGTAATAAAATGACTTGGGAGGATGATATGATAGATAGATGAGTGATGAAAAGTGATAGGGGATTGGAAAGATGTGCAAAATAAGCAGGGGTGATGACGATGAGATAAATGGCATTGGGTTGCATAGGGGGGGCCTATAGCCAGATACCAATGACAAGGGATTGTGAGATGGGTTGAGGATAAAGATGAAAGAATAGATAGAGATATAGGGATGGGGGATGGAAGGGGTTGTTTGGAGGGATGGAAATATAAGGATTGGGAGATGAAGATAAGGATGGGGAGATGGAAGGTATGCTATGATAAATGGATAGGGACAGAAGGATTGGGAGATGAAAGGGATGCTAGGATAGATGATGTTTCCAAGGATTATGTCACAAAGGAAGCAAATGCCCCCACTCTAGATATGTCATATATAAGGAGGCATGAGGGATAAAAGACAAGTGGATGGGAAAATAAATGAGATAACTAGATGAGGATAGGATGGGTGACTAAGGAATATGATAGAGCATGGATGAAGGGAATGTATACCAATAGGTGCCCCTATTTTGATCAAGATCATAAGAAGGATGAAGGGAATGGGAGATAAATGGGATATGATGGTAGGATGTGGAAGATAGGCGAGATGGAGGGATTTATGAAGAGGACGGATAACAGGAAGACGGGTGCATAGCTAGAAGCATAGTGGATGGAGGGAACGCATATTAGGAAGTTTCCCCCAAGTGCAGATGGGGATTTACGCATGACGCCTGTTTTCCAGGTTTTCATCATGGTACTTATCCAAGGCGCTTGTTTGCCAAGTTTTCACCATTGGATGGATTATTTCTCTTTACTTTCTTTTTCTTTTTTTTTGAATTTTTGGATAGTAGGGCGATGAAAATGGATAAGGATAGGGACGTGGATAAGGGAATTTAGAAGATACATGATAAGGATATAGATGAAGGACTCAAGCATCAAGTTTTATACGAGGTAGTAAGAGCCCATGTTCGAACTGACTATTGGATGTTGGTACAACCTTATCAGAATAAATGGATTATGTAAGAGGATGAATTAGGGGGATTTGAGATGGGAGATTCATGGGATAATGGATGGGATGCTGCAAAGGGTATGGATGGAATGATGGGGTGGATATGTGATGGGGAGATGTGTTCAGGACCAACATTGGCACATGTGGTGAAAAGATAAGAGGATTAAGGGATGGAGAATGTGGGGATAATGGGGGAGATGGAATGGTGAATTTCAGAACATAGGGACCCAAAACAGACTTAGGAGATGAAAGGGGTGTATGATTAGCTTTTGGATTAGTGACTTTGGATGTTCTTACTAATTTTTTATGTGATGGCATTGCATCTTTTTTCTTTGGAATCCACATGGTTTTGATCTTTGTTTTGGTGGATTTTTGTGGCCTACGGATTTTGTTTAGATTTAGATTTTTGTTCTCTTCACCATGTCTTTTGGAGGGGACATGAGGAGCCTTAGATTCATGTGGATGTTTGGATTTATGCATTTTTCCTTTAGCATCCAAAGTGCTCGTACTAGCAATGGGATGGGTGTGAGAAGATGGATGATGTGGAGTGATGGAGGTAGGATTACGAGGATTACGTGTAGATGGAGAATGTGTAGGTATGTGCCTTTGTTGATCCTGATTAGGATGTTTATGATGGATGAAATGGATAGGTGATGAATGGATGAAAGGATGGATAGGACGAAATGGAGGAGGTGATTTTGGGATATAGGGGCCCAAAATAGACATAGGACCTGGAGGAAACAAGGGCATGGTAGATAGAGGATTAGAGATGGTGGATGGAGGGATGTAAGGATCCAAAATGGATGGAGCAAAGGAAGGGGGAAGATGGACGGTTGTTTTGAGGTGATACGATAGAGGAGGAGGGATGGCCACATATGATCTGGTGGGGCGATGGGAAGAGCCAATATTTCTTTTGGAAAAGGCTCGTTGAGGACGTCTAGAGGTTGTACCAACATTTTTGGATTGCGAGTCATAAGTAGTACATCCAAGACCTTGCGGATAAAAATGTTCTTTAGCTTGGATGGGCTCTATAATACCTTGCTCATGAAGGCCTAAACCTTTTCCTTGATAGTTTATTTTCTTGAGTATTTGATCTAGAACAGGATTTTTGTTATTCTGGAAGAATGATGCGAGTTCATTATTAGGTGGAAGAGGAGGGTTGGTGTATATGCTTTGTTTTTCTTCTGTGAGGAGACTACCATGGAGAAATGTGAGAGGACCAAGGGGATATGCAAGTGGTGTGGGGATAGCATTTTTAGGCAATGATGAGGGATCATGAGAAGGAGATGATGGGATAGCAACATCAAGAGAGGGGGTAGGGGCCATGATAGGATCTGGATTTGTGGTAGTAGGCTCATGCGATGGAGATGGAGATGGAGTAGTGGAAGCTTGAATGACAAGGGGATCATGGGATGGAATGGATGGGCGACTGTGATCTTGAGGTGGACTAGATGGGATGGTAGGATCTTGATCTGGAGAAGGGGATATGTTGGCATGCTTTGGATTAGACTCTTGGCGTGACTCATTATGTGCGGGAGGCATGGTAACAGAGTCTTGTTGGGACTTTTCAAGTGGGGAAGATGGAGGGATGAAAGATTCATGAGGTTCATTGGAATGGGTTTTGGTGCTACTAGGGGTGGGAGGAGTGGATTGAATTTGGATGGATCTAGGAGTAGAGGGAGTGGATTGGAATTGGGTGTCTTCGATGGATTCAGTGGTTCTTGGAGTAGGAGATGGGGGTTCAATAGATTTAGTGGGTTCAATGGTTTCAATGGTTTGAGCAGTACTAGGGGTGGTAACATCACTAATAGGTGTGATATGGAGAAGGGTCTCATCACAAGTGACTGTGGATGATGGATCTAGATGGCATGGTTCCATGACTTCAAGATGTGGAGTTGGGGATGGCTTCTTTGTAATGAGTCCTTGGAGAACTTTTGAAATAAGAGACTTGCATATGGTTGGCTTGGCTAGGGTGGTAGAAATGGATGAGGGATTATGGATTGGTGCACTAGGGTTAGAGGGAGGAATGGGATTGGATGGAGGACTAGGAGTAGATGGATGAATGGGATTGGATGGAGGACTAGGAGTAGATGGAGGACTAGGATTGGATGGAGGGTTAAGGTAAGGATATTGGAGTGGTGAATTAAGATAGGGGGACATGGATTGTGGATTAAGACAAGAGGATATAGGTGGTGTAGTGGGACAAGAGGATGTGGGGGATGGATTATAATAAGGGTATTGGGATGGTGGATTATGATTAGGATATGTGGATGTAGGATTAAGGTAAAAGGGTGTGGATGTAAGATTTGTATGGACAGACTGGGAAAGAGGATTAGGATAGGGGGTCATGTATGGGGAATTGTAATAGGAATATTATGATGGAAGATGAGGATAAGAAGATGTGGATGTTGAATAAGAGGATGGTGTAGATAGGGAAGGGGAAGGTAATGGATACCCCCTGTCAAAGGTAGCATAAGGAACATGATTAGGCTTAATTGGATTTTGGAAAGTGGGTGGAGAGAGCTTACTAAAGATGATAGTGTCAAGGGGATCTATGTCATATACCTCTTGATCAACCAGACTTTCGTTATCAATTTTGACATAATTAGGGTTTCCATTGACCACTATTGATGGAGGATGAGGATTCATGATGATGACAGGATAAAGAGGATGGATAAAAGATTTTGGATGGGAATAAATTAAAGTTCAAATTGGGATTTTGGTCAAGTTCAGATCAAGATTAGACAAAAGCTCAGATTAGGATGATTGGATGATGCAATGGGATTGATTTTGATGAGATTCCATAGACAGATGATTGGATTAGATAGATGATTTGATGAATTTGATTAAAGTACTAGATCAATTTGATTGGATAGGATCAGATGATTAGATGATGTTGATTGGATAATTGTGATTAGATGAAGATGATTATATGTATCTGATTAGAGGAATGGATTGGTTTGATTAGATAGGAAGAAACAAAAAGTACCACTAGATAGAGCTCAAAAAATTAAGCAATTTTAGTTTTTGAACGAAGTTGATTCGACATACAGTTTGTAAATGATGACCCTAGGAAGTTAGGGGCATGGCCGCCACGAGATGGTCAAATTTTTGATAGAAAGAAATGGAAGGTACCACTGGATAGAACTTGAAAAATTAAGCAACTTTTTTTTTGAACGAAGTTGATTTGACGTACGGTTTGTAAATGACAGCCCTGGGAAGTTAGGGGCGTGTCTACCCTTCGATGCAGGGCGTGGTTGCCCTGGGATGGTCAAATTCTTGATATGAGGAAATGGAAGGTACCACTGGATGGACCTTGAAAAACTAAGCAACTTTTTTTTTTGAATGAAGTTGATTCAACGTACGGTTTGTAAATGACAGCCCCAGGAAGTTAGGGGCGTGTCCAACCTGCGATGCGGGGCATGGCCACCCTGGGATGGTCAAATTTTTGATAGGAAAAAATAGAAGGTACTACTGGATAGAGCTTGAAAAACTAAGCAACTTTGATTTTTGGACGAAGTAGATTCGACGTACAGTTTGTAAATAACAGCCCCGGGAAGTTAGGGGCGTGTCCACCCTGCGATGCGGGGCGTGGCCGTCCTGGGATGGTCAAATTATTGATAGGAGAAAATAGAAGGTACCACTAGATAGAGCTTGAGAAACTAAGCAACTTTGGTTTTTAGACGAAGTCGATTCGACATACGGTTTGTAAATGATAGCCCCAGGAAGTTAGGGGCATGTCCACCCTGTGATGCGAGGTGTAGCCACCCTGGGATGGTCAAATTCTTGATAGGTGGAAATAGAAGGCACCACTAGATAGAGCTTAAAAAATTAAGCAACTTTGGTTTTTGGACGAAGTCGATTTGATGCACGGTTGGTAAATGATGGCCCTGAGAAGTTAAAGGGGCGTAGTCAGCTTTTTGCAGCAAATCAGGGGCGTAGTCAGCTTTATGCAGCAAATCAGGGGCATAGTCAGCTTTCTACAGCAAAATCAGGGGTGTTGACAATTTTCTACGGTAAATCAGGGGCATTGATAGCTTTCAGAGGCGTAGTCAGCAAAATCAGGGGCGTAATCAGCTTTCTGGAGTAAATCAGGGTCGTAGTCAGCAAAATCAGGGGCGTAGTCAGCTTTCTGCAGTAAATCAGGGGTGTTGACAGCTTAATCAGGGGCGTAGACAGCAAAATTAGGCGCGCTGCCACCTTTCTGCAGTGGAATCAGGGGCGTTGCTACCTTTCTATAGCAAAATTAGGGGCACTGCCACATTTCTGTAGCAAAATAGGGGCACTGCCATCTTTTTGCGGTAAAATTAGGGGCGCTGCCTCCTTTCTGTAGCAAAATGGGGGCGCTGCCGCCTTTCTACAGCAAAATTAAGGGCGCTGCCGCCTTTCTGTGGTAAGAT
Source organism: Sequoia sempervirens (assembly GCA_007258455.2). Classification (NCBI taxonomy): domain Eukaryota; kingdom Viridiplantae; phylum Streptophyta; class Pinopsida; order Cupressales; family Cupressaceae; genus Sequoia; species Sequoia sempervirens. The sequence goes on along the minus strand of VDFB02193867.1, from coordinate 730,871,230 downwards.
AGAGCTTGGTTTTGATGGTAAAGGCTATGACAAGGATGCAAAATGATAAAGTAAGGCCAAAGTATCAAAAATTTCAAAGATTTTTCACAAGAAACACTTCAAGCAAGCACAATCCTATGATTAATATTAGGGGTATGGCCAGGCAAAGTCTTAATCTAGGATGCACAAGGCTTCTGGGGAGTCCTCGATATACTCTCAGTATGTGAGGCACAACCATGAACACCAGTCTGTCACAAGCGTGAGTCGGGAACCCCAGCGAGATACTGAAAGGTTCAGACCAACTCTTCATGTCTATCTAGGTATCACCCTAGTTTCGACGCTCCACCAATTATGATATGACTAGATTAGGGTACAACTTTCATTATCCCCCCTTATATACCTCGCTGGTATGCATGGTTGGAATCGTCTCTTGGGGTGATGAAATCCCCAAGCAGGTCCCACTAAAAAGAAGACATTAACCGTTTCCAACTATTCCCTAGGCTCACACGAAGTGCAAGGGGAAAGTGAAAACAAATTAATGCCCCCTTGGGTAACACAAGAACAAACAATCACAGCAAGCAATGAAGTTTATTCCCCCTAATTAGACTATGTTCTAAAACAACAAGGATATTTTTTTGCAGATCTAATCAAATAAATGGCCCTGCAAACAAATGTTAGCTATCTTTTTCTTCGTTCTTGATCAATTATGCCCTAATACGTTGCAAAATGTTAGCGAAAAATACCAATATCCTTGCCAAAACAATGTTAGAGGGTTATCACTTGAAAACATCAAAAAATGAGAGCAAAAACAAAGCCAAAATGACTATTTTACCTTCCAGACTGTGCTGTTTTGGGGCGCTGCCGCCTTTCTGCAGTGAATAAGAGGGTGCTGTCGCCTTTCTACAGTGGACAAGAGGGCGTTGCCGCCTTTCTGCAGCAAAATAGGGGCGATGTCATCTTTCTGCGGTAAAGCAGAGGGCGCTGACACCTTTCTGTAGTGAACAAAAGGGTGTTGCCGCTTTTTGCTGTAAGGCAGAGGGTGCTGCCTCCTTTCTGCAGCAAACTTTATCAGATTTTTAAGAAAAAAAGAAAGTTGTGCCCCTCCCATTGCAAAAAAAGTGTTAGAAAAACTTTCTAAATATATCTCTAATTGCAGCAAACTTGTTAGAAGAAAATAAAACTTTTAGATGTAGGGCGCTGCCGCCTTTCTGCGGTAAGGCAGAGGGCGCTGCCACCTTTCTGCAGCAAACTTTATCATATTTTTAAGAAAAAAAGAAAGTTGTGCCCCTCTCACTACAAGAAAAGTGTTAGAAAAACCTTCTAAATATATCCCTAATTGCAGCAAACTTGTTAGAAGAAAATAAAACTTTCAAATGTAGGGTGCTGTCGTCTTTCTGCAGTGGACAAGAGGGAGTTGCTGCCTTTCTGCGGTAAGGCAGAGGGCACTGCCGCCTTTCTGCAGCAAACTTTATCAGATTTTTAAGAAAAAAAAATAAAGTTGTGCCCCTCCCACTGCAAGAAAAGTGTTAAAAAAACCTCCTAAATATATCCCTAATTGCAGCAAACTTGTTAAAAGAAAAATAAAATTTTCAGATGTAGGGCGCTGCCACCTTTCTGCAGTGGACAAGAGGGCGCTGCCACCTTTTTGCAGTAAGGCAAAGGGCGCTGTCGCCTTTCTGCAGTAAACTTTATCAAATTTTTAAGAAAAAATGAAAGTTGTGTCCCTCCCACTGTAAAAAAAGTGTTAGAAAAACCTTCTAAATATATCCCTAATTGCAGCAAACTTGTTAGAAGAAAATAAAACTTTCAAATGTAGGGCGCTGCCGCCTTTCTGCAGTGGACAAGAGGGCGTTGCCGCCTTTCTACGGTAAGGCAGAGGGCGCTGCTGCCTTTCTGCAGCAAACATTATCATATTTTTAAGAAAAAAAGAAAGTTGTACCCCTCCCACTGCAACAAAAGTGTTAGAAAAAACCTTCTAAATATATCCCTAATAGCAACAAACTTGTTAGAAAAAAATAAAACTTTCAGATGTAGGGCGCTGCCCCCTTTCTGCAGTAGATAAGAGGGCGCTGCCGCCTTTCTGTAATATTTTTCTTACAAAATTCTTAACAAAAAGGGAGATTAAATATAATAACCCGTTTGTGGGTCCCACCGGGCGTGCCAGAAATATGATCCTAAGAATTTTATCCTACTCTAACATGCAAAATAACTTAAAAATGCAAGTGATAAAAGACCAAGGACACCTCAAGATTAGCCAAAAGAGTAATAAAACAAGAAAAAAATGGATAAAACAAGATACAAATAATTTCACTTTCCTTACTGTTCATGATTTCTTGGTTGGCCCTTGATTGAGATGATTTTGTGTCCTCCTTAGATGGTTTGTGATGTAGCTAGATGCAAGATTGAATGTGCAAAATGATCAAAATGATGGCTAGATGATAGTGGGTGATTGAGAATGCAAATTGGCACTATATAGTTATGAAAATCAAAAAGTGTTGAAAATACCCTTAAAGAGGGGGTATTTATAGGAAAATTTAAATTCTCTAGAGAATTCAATGGTCAAGATGCATCCAACAAGGCCAAGATGAAGGACTATGGTGGGTTGAGAACCCACAAGCCTTCACATCTTGACATGTGGATGGTGAAGTGGCCAAGAGAATATGAGGTGTAAGTGAGGTGTCAAAAAGGTACATGAGGTGGAGGAAGGACAAGCACCTTGGGGAGAGAAGATTTTTTCAAAAAAGAATTTCTTATCCCCAAGTGGGAGTGAAAAGGACATTTGAGAAATTTCGGAGTTCTTCAAAAATCTACATGGAAAAAGGAAAGGTGGTTGGAGAAATAAATGTCAATTAAAAATTCACATTCCTAAGAGGATCTAGAGGATAAAAGGTGGGCTCCAAAAAGGTGGGACTTGGTCACATGTAGAGATTGTGACAAGTTCAAGGTTCTAGAAGCCTTGCAAGGATGGAATGTGAATTAAAAATTCACATATAAAGGAGGGGAATCTAGGATAAATAAAAAAGAATTAAAAATTCTTTGGGGGGGAAGAGTTGACCAAGGTACTAATTAGGTTTGAATAATCAGTAATTAGAGGATAATTAGGGGTTAATTATGATTAAAAGCCAACTTGCAAAAGTTGGAGGATGTGACACATCCTAATCAAGGATTAGGCATGTGCACATCCTTAATGAAGAGATTAGGAAATGGATTAGGATTAGATGAAAATGACATGTGAGGAATTAAATAAATGTAATATTTATTTAATTTATTTGATGAAAAGAAAATTAAGGAGGGTAAGGTATTTAATTATTAATTAAATACCTTAGGGATTCAGAATTAAAATATTAATTAAATAATAGTAATATTACTTAATTAACTCGGATAAGAGGATGTTTAGATGAAAAGTGATAAATTTGGATAAATTAAGTGTCCAAATTTGGATGTCTATACATACTCCTGCAAGATGCATAGAAAAATCATTACACTTGAGAACAACCAAGGGCTAACAAGGGAAGGAGTTAAGAAATGTCTAGATTGAAGAGAAAATGTGTAGGAAAAATGCTGAGCAGTGTCAAGAGAACAGAGCTTGTAGAACATATTCTTGACCTAATCAAGCTCTTGAACAACTTAAACAAAATTAAAATACTAACACATACATGAGACATGTAATGAACTTCCAATATCTGATATCTTTTTCATTAATACAGAGGTAGGTATTTAAGGAGAAATAATTATAATTGTAACACTATTCATATTCTAGTAAATTAGGTTCATAATTTGTGTTCAATGAACCTTAGTTTTATCATTATACTGCCCATCTAATACCATATTTTAATCCAGGGTTCAACTATCTTAGATCTAAAGAAGCACTTTCAATTAACTATTTAAAGTACTATAAAATAAGGTAATAATTTTACTTGAGAAAGATGGGGTACACTTGTAGGATTAAAGTTCTCGCAATCATCAGGATTTATTGGTACATAGACACAACCTACAACATATGAAGTAATGGATGACTACAAGTTAGTGAAATGGTCCTTAATATGTGGCTGGTTTGCAAATTGATTGGTAGAAAATAAGGTTACAAATAGATCTACATAAAAAATTATGAGGACAATCTACTATAATCATCAAAATAGATGAAAAGTGCAAAGGAAAGAGCCGAGCTACATCTCTAGAGCCTAAAAAAAAAATGCAAGAAACATAAAAAAAGAACAAACTAGTTTTTGGATGAATACAAAATGGTGCCTTCAGCAAGTGATTCATATGCTTTCACACCTAAAAATACATTACCTTATTGAGCTTCTCTTTGTTTCGAGAATAGTTTAATATTCTCTACTTAACAAGGCCAACCACATGATGGTGGAAGCTCATTTGGCGCCTCCACCCCCCTCACATCACTCTCAATTCCCCATACCCAATCATATAACATTAATCATTTATTCATCCATTAATAACATATAACATTCATTCATTAATCCATTAATAACATATAACATGCATTCATTACATATAACATTCATTAATTAATATATTCACATTCATTCATTAACATATAATATTCATTCTTTCAGTTTTTACATTTTATCAAAAATATGGTTGTCATGATATGATTACAATCACTTTTTTTCTGTTTCTTTTTCTTTTTTAAAGCTAAAAAAATCTGAAGTGGAGTATTGTTTTCTAAATCATTTTTCCCCCCTTTAGTTGTTCTACCCTTTACTCATGATCTTAATGTATGCCTAGTCATTTGCTCATGAAGTGGACGCTGCTACAAGGGGGGGTCTGCTGCAATAACAAAGAAATGTTAAACTAATATGTTTTATTATTATTGTGACAAATATTTCATTAATTAAAAGAACATTAGAGTGGTTCTCTTTACCTGATGGGTCCACATCATGTTCTTGAACTTCTGTTATAGGCTCATGCTCAACATGTTGAACACCCTCTAAATCATAATCTACAGTTGAAACATGAAAGGTTGCATTAATTAATACACCAATTGAAATTAAATATATTTAAGAGAATATGAGAGTGGTCATCTTTACCTGATGGGGCCACATCATGTTCCTGATCTTCTCTAGCCTAATCATGCTCAACACATTGATCACGCTCTACATGATCTAAAGTTGAAACATGAAAGATTACATTAAGTCATACGCCAATTGCAATTAAATATGTTTAAAAGAACTTTAGAGTGGTCCTCTTTACCTGATAGGGCCACATCATATTCCTAATCTCCTCTAGCTTGATCATGTTCAACATGCTCTAAAGTACCGGGATGCACACCATGACCTTCATCAATAGGTTGTGCTCCACCCTCACCAGGTTGCATTTCAATGTCATGTGTAGTATTATCATTGCTTGAATGTTTAAAATAAATACGCATGTAATTACTTTATGGTGGAAATTAATATTGAATAGATTGCACAAGTATTTAATTTTAAATAAACTTTATTGAGTTTATTTACTTGCATGTCAGATGCAGTGGAAGATTGTGTTTGCCCAATCAAGACTCTTAGGCGTTCAGCCATGAATCCATAGCCTTTCTGGAAGAAAATCTTCAGGTCATCTTCTATGGGAAATCTGTTGAATTTAAAGCCCTACATTTTTTCATAAGATCATGAATTTTGCTTCTATGGTGTGATAAAACTAAAATTATTTTCAATTTATTATTTGGATACAATATTTTATTTATTGATACTTACAATTCATGCGACTAATTTCATATAACCACCAGAGCCAAGTCTGTGCTGCCCGTGTTTTTCTAGTCTTGCCTTTGTTGCCTTTGATGTGTCGAGCAGCCTATGAAAATTTTGAAATACATTAGATTATGTAAAAAGAAAGAGTAATCAGTATATAATTACATTGTTGATAGTATCACATACCTTCCTTGGCCTGATGGTGTCTTTCCTTTTTTCTTTTTAGCCTTCTCCTTTCAACCTGACACCACGTCCTTCCACTCCCTCTCTAGAATCATGGGGGACGCTCATACTTTTTTTTCTTCTCTAAATATAACCTATATTGGTCCCTCACATACTTTAGATAGGTACTAGCTTTCTTAAGGACCTTGGTTCGGTTGAATGTTTTATCACCAAAGAACACAACTAAACGGTTAATGAGCTTATCTTTCAAATCTTGATTTTGGGCATTCCACCATGTACATATGGTGGGCCCGAAGAGCTCCAATGTAATATCACTTAGATGTTTATAAAAAATATCATTTCCTGCAAAATGATCATGGGATCAATAGTCTAAAAAGAGCGATCAATAAGTAAATTTCAATTGGATTATATATAATAATAATTAAAACATTTTAAAGAACCTGGAACCTTCTCTATCTTTATGGAAACAAAATCATCGGTCACCACAAATGTGACCGGAAATGTTTCCGTACTAGTAATACGGGAAGATCCAAGAAATGCTGCTAAAATATCACAAGTACTAGTGGCCTCTGCATCCCCAAGTACATGTCCTAATGCATATTCTGACATGTGTTCGCTGCTAGAGGGTGCACTAAAGGATGCCTGCATGGTATGTGTTGCTGACATTTCAGACAAAAATATAGGTACGGATGATGGGGTTAGATGATGTGTTGTATGCATAGGAAGATCAAGATGGACACTTGTACCAACCCCTACTCTTTGGGCAGCACTTGTAGTACCCTAACCATGGCCAGGAGCATCGTGAGGATGTAAAAAATCTTGTAAAAACAACACATTTTAGTTCATGATATAAAAGAGTACAAAATATAAAACCACAAATGAAATTATGTTATAATTAAAGACCTCATGACAACTTACTTGCAAGTTTTGTGATCTCTGAGTCAATATTTTAACCCTCTCTCTTATCTCATCTGTTTGAGGCACTATGAATAACAACTTTAGGATTTCTTCATTACATTTTTTGTGGGTCTTCCTTATCATATCGAGAGGGTTTGTTGAATAAGTGATGTCATGATCACATAATATTGACTACACCTCCCTATGGATTCTCTCATCTACTGCTGGTGCCTTTCCCCGATCAGTCGACTACAACAAGAATATTAAAAACATTATTGAAATTAACCCAATAAACTTATCAAAACAACATAATAATAAAATATTTTGCTTGTATCTAATTTGTACAATTACAATGGGGTAAACCTATCAGGTAGAAGCACCTAAAAGATAAATCATGATCTGTGCTCTAGGTCGAAGCCTTCTCCGTGCGATCAATGTTTCGTTGTGACAAAAATTAAATATAAAAAAATATTACCAAAATGAAACCAATAGACTTACGAAAAAAAACATAAGAATAAAATGGTATATTGGAGTCATTAATTGGAGGTTGGATAAAATGGTACATAGTACGTACCACCCCCATAGTAACTGTGTTTGTAACTAAGCAATTCAAATTGTAATCGATTAGCAACTCTTCCCCTGCAGTTATTGATTTTATCACACATACGAATACACGGTTTCCCTAGCGCGCCTCGAATATGCAATTGGGTTGCTTATTTGTTAACCCAGATCATGTATTGTTTATAAACCCTGCAATATTCCCTGATGCTTTTGGCCTTCCGTCAATGTACATAGCCATTCCTTTATTTTGATCCTTCTCTTTTAGTTGTATATAATTTGTTGGTAGTGCATACCTATGCATACTTCGTGTATATCGAACCAGTTGCATCCAATATTTGTAACTGTAATAGGGTCTGACATACTAAATCAATTTAGTAACTTTGTCATAACATACCTTTATGTCGTCCATGCAAAATAGGCCCAAACCATGTAATGATGATGGTGCTATGTGATATATCCTCTTGTTGACACAAAAAATAGTGTTTATTGGAGGAAGTTCCTTGGGCACCCATTGTTTCCGTAGATGTTTGTACCTCAAAGGCACCTCGACGTCGCCTATGCTCTCATCATCATAAGAACATGACCCCCCTTTAGCAAGAAAAAATTCCATGTGTTAATAAAATTTTCTTCTAATCTTTTGACCTCTAGTTGATCTCCCTCTTTTAGACATACTACATGTCTTGCTTTCCTCTTCTCTTCCTAAATTTTCCTCGCTCAAGGAAGACAGATCTAACAAATACCTATTTGGTGGTACTTGCACTCATAAGGATGTTGGATGAAGTTCTTTCATGGTGATGTGATCCTAAGGTGACATTATGATTAATCTATCATTTCATCTCTACAATTTCACAGGTTATAAGGTAATCAAGTCTTGATAGATTGCAAGTTCTTGTTACTACCATCCAAATGTGTCCATCAAAAATCAAATCTACTTAACGTTTTAACTCCCAAACTTTGTAACAAGTGTTAAATGTGACTATGGTCCACCAGTTACACAACCAAGGCCTCAAATGTATTCTCTAATTTTAATCAAAGGACTTTTTCTCTTCATTCACGTAAATAAACTTGAAGGGAAACACCAACAAGTGATTTATTGGACACCTACATGACTAAAAATAGCAGAAAATTTACATTTAATTTCCATGTCTAAGTGGTTAATGGGGAGGGAGTGTGTACTAGGCCTGGTTAAGTCATTATAAGTTTATGCTTTTGCAATAAATTTTTTTTAAGTCATCTTAAATCTTCCTATGTCTAATTGCTATGAGACTTTTGGTATGTTTTAAGGTAGGATGATTGATGAAAGAGCCCAAAGAGACTTTCTCCATGGTATCTAGGTACACATAGCAATGGTCTTCTCTTATACGGTTAGACATGATTTAAAGAACTTAGCTAGGAATTATTCATTTAACCTAAGGTTTTCTCATAATACCATCATTGGAAAAGTATGATCAAATTCTTCTATTATGAAGAATTGGTCTATGTGCCTCTAGTAATCACTATAAATGTTTGTAATGATAAAATGACAAATTGCATCAGGTAGGAGAGAATCAACTTTGAGTTCTTCAAAGATTATATTCCTCTATTCATAATTTTTAAGGGTTGTGTATGGAGGAGGTTATTGTTATCACCTGAAGTTGCACCCTTGTTGAACCTGATGTTCAACACCTCAGTGTAACATGGGAAGACCTCCAAAGTTGTGGGTCACTTGTAGATAGAGGTCAAGCTCCGAAGAAGGCCGACTTCCTTTGGTATCACCTAAAACTACTAATTTTATAAGGAAAAGGGAGAAGGAGAAACATAAAAATGGAAAATTAAATCCTAAGGTGATGCACCAAACTGATAAGAACAATGAGATACTCAATTTATACTTGAAAACTGATGATGGATATGGGACTACACAACAAGATTCTATAAATTATGCATACAAACAAGTTCGACATGCACACACTTTCAAGAAGGAAAAGAAATTTTTCACAAATTTAAAAGCTCATGCGCAATTGAGTAAACACAGTTTGTAACCTACTTAATACTACTTTTGCAAAGAAAGGCATCCTAACATGAAATAAAGCTATAAGAAAAATAAATATTTCACTAAGTAGCTTGATGAGTCACTTAAAATTGCACAATACTTCACAAGAACCAGAAGGAAAAAAAATGAACCATCAATGGTAACCAAGGTAAATTTTATATAACATGCTCCAAAATGAGTTACAAAATTTTGCTAATCCGAGAGAGGACTATAGAAGTCACAGATTTCAGAAAAGAATCTGGAGAACTCCCTTAGCAAGAGGCAAAAATGCCTTATATACAAAAATGTGTCGGCCTCTCTGGGCTTACAAAAATATCCGTTCAGAAAAGATCTGCCCCTAGATCTTTTCATGTAGTTAATGTTGTACTCAATTGCATCCCTATTGTCCATGTCGGTGAAGAGTCGCTTCCATGAATGGTCTTCTTCAAATCTTTTCACAACACCCACATTTACTTCTGCTCCTCGTGTCCACCTTTGAATCCCCTGGTGAGCTGCCTTGAATGCTCTTGAGCTGGGTATGTGCAGGATCATCGTGCAAAAAACAGGCCCTTAAGTGGCAAAAAAATCAGAAAAATCAGTGTTAGGCAACTTGACGTAAATATTTGAATAAGTTATCTATATTATTTCAAAAATATGTAAGAATAGAATTTGTAGAAAATTGAATGTAGTTTCTAAAATACTAGGTTTATTTAAAAATAAATAAAATCTATTTGGTGAAAATTTGAAATTTCAATCAAAGTTACTTAAATTTCAGGAAAAAAAATAAGCGAGAGGTGTCCGTGCGACCACCCTAACCAGAATAAAATGATAATATTTTTTGTAAGATTTTATATACAAGCAGAGGACTCATGTCCGGATGTGATGCATATTTTTTTGTAATTTTTTCCAAGTAAATAATTAATTATGAATTTTTATTACAACTTTTATAAAATATAAAACTCGTCATTCTAACCACCTTAATTGGTCAAAACTTCATGAAATTTAATTTTTCTTTTAATTGTATAGTATGTGAAGTATAGAATGTGACATGTTTCGCATTCAAAAATATGATACACCGCTTTGAAAGTTATAGATGTTTTTCAATCAGCCTATCGATTAGAACTTTTAGTCGTGAATTTAATAGAAAATGAATAATAATTATTTGTTAAATTCAAATTAAATCATAATTTATATTTTTGGAAAGCTGAGAATCTCCTCTAAAAACCCTTTTCGTTTCATTAATTTTGGGTGAAAAAAAAGTCGTCAGCCACATACCCTACAAATACCCATAATATTGCCACTTTTTGGCGCACCATGATCCTACACATACCCAGCTCATAATAGATACACATTGCTTTTCATTCTATTAATCTTCTTCTCCCTGGTTAGACCACCATGGCTTGCCCATAGCTCACTTTGATTGGTCAATCATACGACACACGAGATCACCAGATGGTCAAGGGTCACTTAGACTAAATCGCATGTCAGTGAGACACTTATCGTGTCTCCCTGATGCGATTATACCTTCCTGCAATTATCGGCACATCTTGAAAATGTTGATGAGAGTTCATAGTGAGCCCAAATTTCATACGGATATCATTGGAACCATCGGTAAGACTATCGCTTTCGGGAAGACCTCATGGCGAACCATTAGGAGTCATACAAATATCTCTTTCATCGCTGAGACCTTGACTCTTCAGTAAGACCTTTTACTGAGCACATTCCGCTCTCCCTGAGCTCCTTCGTTCCATTCGATCAGACTCCCCGTCGGTCAGTGAGACATCTTCCTGAGCTCCAAATGTTATGCCGAAGGCTCCCTTTGCCAGCAGGACCTTCACCATTGGGCTAGACCTTATGGCGAGTAGCCCTTTCTTTCGGTGATGAGTTTACTTTCTCTTCAGTTGGGGATACATTGCTTGGTCAATGAGACCTCACGCTGAGACCACCATCTCATACCATTGTGCCAATCCGTCGGTGAGACATTCACGTGTCAGCAAGACCTCTTGCCAAAGGAAAAACTCTACATCGAGACCCTTCATTCTTTGGCAGGACCTCACGGCGAGGCTTAGAATCCTTTGGTGAGCTCATTTTTATGTCAGGGAGACCTACGTCAATCATGAAGACCCTATCATGATATCACTTTATTCCCACTGGGCTTATTTCCTTTCGATGAGACCCTACCGGGTCAGTGAGACTTCATGGCGAAGTTCTCTCTTTTTGGCTCGGAGCTCCTATCGGCAAGAGTCCACCCTATCGGTGAGACCTCATGTCGATCTCCTCCTTTTCTTGCCAAGCTCACTCTTCTTCTTTGGGCTTGAGCTCCTTTTCCTTTCGGTAAGACTCCTTCATAATCGCCCAGACATCTCAGTGAACGCCTCTTTTCAGAGAGGGCCTATGCTGAATTCTTTCCGTGTCGCCGAGACTCCCTCCGGTCGGTGAGACTTCATACTGACCAAAGCTTCCTTTCTCCAAACTGAGAGCACCTCGGGGAGACCTTTTGCATTCGGTGAGACCCTTCGGTGAAGCTCAACCACTTCCCCGGGCTTAAACATCTCTTCAGTGAGACACTAAGTCCTCGGTGAGACATTTTGCCGATATCAATTTCTCTCGGCGAGGCCTTTGCCAGTCGCCGAGACATCTTAGTGACTTGACCTTCCTTTTGGTGAACTAGGATCCCGTTGAGGTGACTCTCATGTGCCAGTGAAACTTCCTACTGAGCTCCTCACATTACATCGAAGGCATTTTGCATGTCGGTGTGACTTTTCATTATTGCTGAGACTTCCTGCCGAGCTCACTTGCTTTCAGCGACACAGCTTCCCTTCAGCGAGACATTGCTCTTTAGTGAGACCTCTTGGTTAAGCCTCATACTATCACCGAGACCCTGTCTCGTCAGCCAGACATCTCCTTGAGATGACCATCCTATGCCGGGAGCACTCTATTTTCGTGTGACTTCGCTTAGTCAACGAGACATTTCACCGAACGCATTCGCTCTAGCCGAAGGCACATCCTATCCGCGAGACATCTCCTAATCATCGAGACTTCATGGCAATGAAAACTTGCTTTGTCGATACCATTTCATTCATTGAGACTCTAATGGATTAGTAAGACATATGCCGATATTAGCTCATGTCGACGAGACCTTTTCGGTCGGTGAGACCTTCCACCGACTAAATCTTTCTTTCTCTGAGCCCTGAGCACTTTGGGAGTCCAATAGCCATCGGTGAGACATCTCACCGAGTTCATTTCATTTCAGCCAGACTTTATCTCCTCAACATGACATCACATTGAATCCCATGTACTCTCAGCGAGACACCATGCTTATCAGCCAGATCTCCCGCCGAAGGCAAAATTATTGCCAAACTGAAACTTTGGTGGGGCCTTCTTCTTTCGTGTAGACCTATGGTGATTTCTCTTTTGTGTCACCGAGACTCTAGCACGTCAGCCAGACTTTATGCCGAATGCATAACCTTTTGCCTATCTTTTCATTTCGGGGAGAGCTCCCTATAGTCACGCTAATATGTATTCCTATGTTTCATATTCATCGTTGTAACATCCTCTTATCGGGGAGACCTCTCTGGATTGGCAAGACTTAAGGGACTCGGCAAGACCACACACCAAAGAAGACAACTCCTGCCAAAGTGTTTACCCGATGCGATTAGTCGGTGAAACTTTAAGAAGTCGCCGAGACTTCACCCTGAAGGAAGAAATCTCCCACCGATACGCATACCCTTTTGTCACCGGTCGGTGAGACATAAAGATCTCACCGAGACCTTTCTCCCGAAGGATACCTTCATGCTGATGGGAGACCCCTAGTCACCAGGACGATGATTGATGCCTTGCCGATAGGAACCTGTAGGTGAATTCTACTCACCGTGACATTCCTAGGATCTTGCCGATAGGCAACATAGAAGCATATTTATCCAAATGCATTATGGGTCGAGGAGACCCAGATAGTCTCATGCCGATAGGATCCCTAATGTGAAGCATTCAGAATTGATGGAACCCCTGCTAGTCGGCAAGACATTTGGAAGGTCTTGCTGACTTTCTCCTTAAAGAAAAAATATGCCAAACTCGACTGAGGCCAACCTTTCAACTGAACTCCTTTGTTTTGCATCAGGGTTATGATTTAATCATGCACAACAGTGCCTCCATTTGGCCTTCATGAGCACCTGAAACACAAGTTACCCTGCCTGATTGAGCTCGTAGGTGAAAATTGGGCAACATTTATGGTGAACTTTGCTGGATGTTTGCCTGCTAAACATGGAAAACTAGTAGCCAAAACTTGTCCATTGGGCATGGAGTCATTGGGAAAACCAAGGAATGGACTTGGAACAACTTTGTACATGATCATAACACATTGTGACTCGAGAAACAGATCACTTAGACATTTATGAAAACAGGAAACTACAGAAAGGAAAACTATCTAAATGTGTTGGGACAGCACTTAGGGAATGTAAACTAAATCTAAACCTACCCTACACTAACCAGTAAGAAATTGATCAAACAAACCCATTGACAAGTTGGGTAAAATAACTGCCTTTTCTAAAAAAATTACAATGTTTGCTACGCTAGAGAACAACTAAAGAGAAATGAAGGATGCATGACAATTCAACGGATGGCTGCAAGATCTCTTGCAAAATATATTCAGACTTACTAAACTTTTCATATGGAATGTAAACATTCCCGTTCTGAGGTGGAAAGGTAACTTGAGTGCACTCCTCCTGAGCAGTACCTTCATGCTTGGGTGCGAGCAAGGTATCAATATCTTTGTTGGTCTCCATTTTGGCTAGATGCCTGATTAGGCATCCTTTTGAAAGAATAGCTTCCAATCCAATCCTGCTGGATCTACTTTGATTAGCTCCTTCCACAGTCATAACCCCATGATGATTGGAATGAGCTACCTTGTGTGATTCAAATGAAATTATGGTAGCTCCTTCCACTTGGTTATGTTGCTCACACTCTCTGGATTTAGCTAATGATGGCTTGGCATCAAGTTTTGAGCAAAACTCCTCCACTATGCTTGAAAACATATCCTCTTCAAGTTCCTAATCAGCTTCCTCATGCATGACATGTCCTACATCAATCTCATAACTTTCTCCTTGAACACTTAAAGGAGTACCCATCCCTTTGAAAACATGCTCTTGTTGATCATGCCCCTCTTCATGGATGTTTTCATAGGTACTAACCCTTTCACCTCTTAAGACCAGGCTACCACCATATTCCTCTTGATGAATGAACAACCTATCAAAGAGAATTTCATCTTCTGGTTGTCCAAGCTTTAATACTGGTGTTAGTTCAAGCAGGGTGTCTCTATCATCACCCACAATACTAAGAAGTCCAACGGGCCAGTCTATTGTGAGCTCATCACTTTGCAGCTGAAAACTAGGCATTGAGGTAAGTGCAGTCAAGTACTACTCATATTTACTTATAAATTGTGGAGGTTCATCAAATAAACAAACAAAAATTTGAACTTGAGCATCCTTTCCTTCTTCAATTGTCAGCTGTCCTACTTCCTGCCTCTCCTCCTATTTGAGCTTTTCTTGTTGTAATCAGTAACATGCTACAACTAAATGCATTGGATTTACTTTGTTGATCCTCTCCATGAGGAGTAAGTCATCTGAATCAATGGGATGCTCTTGAGGGATGATGGACTGATCTTGTTCAGGTACTACATTTTCTTGCATTGAATTGAACCCCTTAAAGCTTGGAATTTCAAACTGAGAAGACTTACTAGGGGATTCAAGAGGCTGACTTTTCCTAAAGCTGGAAAACTTCTACTTGGGAACCTCTTGTTTACAAAAATTTAACCTCATTTCTGCATCTTTTGTAGCCAGCTGCTGGGCAAGGCTCTCTTCAAATTTCCTCTTTTGGGTCTCCCATTCCTCCTCACTTGTCTGAGCTTGGTAAGCTTCTTGTTCTTGTTGCCAATCAATCTCCTGCTCATGAAGATAGGCCTGATAGGCCATCTCTTCTTGTTGTTGATCATACTCCTGCTGCCTCCTAAGCTCTTCCATCTACCTTACAATCATCGTCAGTCTATCCTTCATGTTATTCATGTTATTCTTTATATAATCAACCTCTTGGAGCTAATTTTGGACATCCAAATGTGGATACAAAGACTAAGCAGGGGTGGGTTGGAGGTAAGCATGTTGAGCATGTTGATAGGTTGTTGTTGCATGGTTGTTTGGGATTAAACCAACAACATGATTGGCCTGATATGGCTGATAGGGTGATTGGTTGACAGGATTTTCATGAAATGAGGGATGATTAGCAGTTTCGTGACAAGCTAGATGATAGAACATGTCTTCATAAAATTTAGACATTTTGGAGCATTCATAGAAGCTGGAATTGCATTAAAATTTCTTGTAAAACAAGAAGACTAAATCTGATTTTCTGGAAATAAGAACATACCAGCACTTAATCTGCTTGAAACCAGTTGATATTCTCCCGGAGTCGCTAGGTATGTAAAGAAAATTCCTCCTAAAGGCTGAAACTACTGCTACACAAACCAAACAGCAGCAATAAAATGCATAAACATGAACTGAGAAGTAGTTCAGGGTCCCACCAGGCGTGCCAAAACTGTTATCACCTGAAGTTGCACCATTGTTGAACCTGATGTTCAACACCTCAGTGTAACATGGGAAGACCTCCAAAGCTGTGGGTCACTTGTAGACAGAGGTCAACCTCTGGAGAAGGACGGCTTCCTTTGGTGTCACCTAAAACTACTGATCTTGTAAGGAAAAGGGAGAAGGAGAAACATAAAAATGGAAAATTAAATCCTAAGGTGATGCATCGAACTGATAAGAACAATGAGATACTCAATTTACACTTGAAAACTGAAGATGGATATGGGACTGCACAACAAGATTCTATAGATTATGCATACAAATAGGTTCGACATGCACACACTTTCAAGAAGGAAAATAAAATTTTCACAAATTTAAAATCTCATGCGCAATTGAGTAAACACAGTTTGTAACTTACATAATACTACTTTTTCAAAGAAAGGCATGCTAACATGAAACAAAGCTATAAGGAAAAGAAATATTTCACTAAGTAGCTTGATGAATCACTTAAAATTGCAAAATACTTCACAAGAACCAGAAGGAAAAAATTAACCATCAATGGTAACCAAGGTAAATTTTATATAACATGCTCCAAAATGAGTTATAGAATTCTTCTAATCCAAGAGAGGACTGTAGAAGTCATATATTTTAGAAAAGAATCCGGAGAACTCCCTTAGCAAGAGGCAAAAATGCCTTATATACAAAAATGTGTCGGCCCCTCTGGGCTTACAAAATTATTCGTTCAGAAAAGATCTGCCTCTAGATATTTTCATGTAGTTAATGTTGTGCTTGATTGCATCCATGTTGTCCATGTCGGTGAAGAGTCACTTCCATGAATGGTCTTCTTCAGATATTTCTGCAACCACCATATTTACTTTTTCTCCTCGTGTCCACCTTTGAATCCACTAGTGAGCTACCTTGAATGCTTTTGAGCTCATAACAGATACACGTTGCTTTTCATTATGTTAATCTTCTTCTCCTTGGTCAGACCACCACGGCTCGCCCTTAGCTCACTCTGATTGGTCGATCATACGATACACAAGATCGCTAGACAGTCAAGGGTCGCTTAGACTGAATCGCATGTCAGTGAGACACTTATCGTGTCTCCCCGATGCGATTATACCTTCCTATAATTATCGGCACATCTTGAAAATGTCGATGAGAGTTTATAGCGAGCCCAAAAGTCATACTGATATCACACCATTGGTAAGACTATCACTTTCAAGAAGATCTCATGGTGAGCCATTAGGAGTCATACAGATATCTCTTTCATCGCTGAGAACTTGACTCTTTGGCAAGACCTTTTACCGAGCACATTTTTCTCTCCCCGAGCTCCTTCATTCCATTCAATGAGACTCCCCGTCGGTCAGTGAGACATCTTCCCGAGCTCCAAATGTTATGCTGAAGGATCCCTTTGCCGGCAGGACCTTCACCATTCCGCTAAACCTTGCGGCAAGTAGCCCTTTCTTTCAGCGATGAGTTTACTTTCTCTTTAGTCGGGGAGACATTGCTTGGTCGGTGAGACCTCATGCCGAGACCACCATCTCATACCGTTGTGCCAATCCATCGGCGAGACATTCATGTGTTGGTGAGACCTCTTGCCAAAGGAAAAACTCTACACCGAGACACTTCATTCTTTAGCAAGACCTCACGACGAGGCTCTGAATCCTTTGGTGAGCTCATTTTTATGTCGGGGAGACCTACGTCAATCGAGAAGACCCTGTGGTGATATCACTTTATTCTCATCATGCTTATTTCCTTTCAATAAGACCCTACCGGGTCGGTGAGACTTCATGGCGATCTTCTCTCTTTTTGGCTCGGAGCTCCTATCGGCAAGAGTCCACCCTATCGGTGAGACCTCATGTCGATCTCCTCCTTTTCTCGCCAAGATCACTCTTCTTCTCCGGCTTTGAGTTCCTTTTCCTTTTGGTAAGACTCCTTCATAATTTCCCAGACATCTCAGCGAACACCTCTTTTCAGTGAGGGCCTATGCCGAATTCAGTCCATGTCACCGAGACTCCCTTCGGTCAGTGAGACTTCATACCAACCAAAGCTTCCTTTTTTTCAAACTGAGAGCACCTTGGGGAGACCTTCTACATTCGGTGAGACCCTTCGGAAAAGCTCAACCACTTCCCCAGGCTTAAACATCTCTTCGATGAGACACTATGTCCTCGGCGAGACATTATGCCGATATCAATTTCTCTCAGCGAGGTCTTTTCCAGTCGCCGAGATATCTTGGTGACTTGACCTTCCTTTTGGTGAACTGGGATCCCATCAGGGTGACTCTCATGTGTCAGCGGGACTTCCTGCCGAGCTCCTTGCATTACACCGAAGGCACAAGGCATGTCGGCATGACTTTTCGTTATCGATTGGACTTCCTACCGAGCTCACTTCCTTTTGGCGATGTTGCTTCCCTTCGGCGAGACATTGCTGCTCGGTGAGACCTCTTGGTTAAGCCTCATACTCTCGCCGAGACCTTGTCCCGTCGGCTAGACATCTCCCCGAGATGACCATCCTATGCTGGGAGCACTCTTTTATGGTGTGACTTCGCTTAGTCAATGAGACATTTCACCAAATGCATTCGCTCTCACCGAAGGCACATCCTATCAGTGAGACATCTCCTAATCGCCGAGACTTCATGGTGATGAAAACTTGCTTTGCTGATGTTGTTTCATTCATTGAGACTCTGATGGATCAAAAATAATTATGCCGATATTACCTCATGTTAGTGAGACCTTTTCGATCTGTGAGACCTTCCATCGACTGAAGCTTTCTTTCACTGAGCCCTGAGCACTTCGGGAGTCCAACAGCCATCGGTGAGACATCTCACTGAGTTCATTTCATTTCAGCCAAACTTTATCTCCTTGGCATGACTTCACATCGAATCCCTTGTACTCTCGACGAGACACCATGCTTATCGGCCAGACCTCCTTCCGAAGGCAGAATTATCGCCGAACTGAAACTTTGGTGGGTCCTTCTTCTTTCGGGTAGACCTATGGTGATATCTCTTCTATTTCGCTGAGACTCTAGCATGTCGGCCAAACTTTATGCCGAAGGAATAACCTTTTTCTGATCTTTTCATTTCGGGGAGACCTCCCTATAGTCACGCCGATATGTATTCCTACGTTTCATATTCATCGTTGTAACATCCTCTTATCGGGGAGACCTCTCTGGATTGGCAAGACTTAAGGGACTCGGCAAGACCACACACCGAAGAAGACAACTCCTACCGAAGTGTTTACCCGATGCGATTAGTCAGTGAGACTTTAAAGAAGTCACTGAGACTTCACCCCAAAGGAAAAAATCTCCCGCCGATACGCATATCCTTTTGTCACCGGTCGGTGAGACATAAAGATCTTGCTGAGACCTTTCTCCGAAGGATACCTTCACACTAATGGGAAACCCCTAGTCACCGGGATGATGATCGATGCCTTGCTGATAGGAACCTGTAGGTGAATTCTACTCCCCGTGAAATTCCTAGGATCTTGTCGATAGGCAACATAGAAGCATATTTAAGCAAATACATTATGGGTCGAGGAGACCCAGATAGTCTCATGCCAATAGGATCCCTAATGTGAAGCATTCAAACTTGATGGAACCCCTGCTAGTCAGTAAGACATCTGGAAGGTCTTGCTGACTTTCTCCTTAAAAATAAATTATGCCAAACTCAACTGGGGCCGACCTTTCAACTGAACTCCCTTGTTTCGCATCAGGAGTATGATTTAATCGTGCACAACAGTGCCTCCATTTGGCCTTCATGAACACCTGAAACAAAGGTTACCCTGCCTGATTGAGCCTGTAGGTGAAAATTGGGCAATAGTTATCACTACCAAGAAGGCAGGAGACCTTTCCTTGTATTCTTTTATAATTTTCATTGTTCTTATTTATTTTACACTTACATTTACAAATGCACATACATATGCATTTACTGTTTTCATTTATTTCTCATGTAGTTTAATGGTTTGATTGATTTCATATTATATGTGTTGAAGACTTTAGAATTTCAATTACATTAATTTATGCATATGTTGTATCTATAACACTACAAAACCATATGCTCTTTGCATTTACACTTGCGTTTAGAAATACACATTTATATACATAGATATAGATTTCTTTAATGATATGTTGCATTTATTGTTCTAGGAGAGCATCCAATAATTGCATTTACATTTACATTTAAAAATACATATACATACATACATACATACATACATACATACATATATATATATCTGTGTGTGTGTGTGTATGTATATCATTTATATTAGTGTTTAGAAAAACCCATTAGGTCTGTACATGGATAAAAATTCATAAAATTAGATCTCCCATACATATTTTGTTGAAACGTAGGCTTGAACCTCTCATTTCACATGCTTTTCTTCACAAAACTATTGAGGACAAAAGGTATACCTTCTTTATTTCTCATCCTACACCCTATTCATGCATCCTACAATTACAATAGTATCCATGGGGCCTCTTACAAAAGCTACAGTAATCACAAAAAGTGTAAGAGCCCCTTTATATCATTTTTGGACTAAAAACCCTCAAAAGTAGGGTAACTCAGATTATGATTTGTTGGTGAGCTGTATGGACAAAATCATTAGCACCAACTCATTCTTGGAGTCTTTTGAAAGAGAATTGAATTAGGTGGTAGTTAAGTACAAACCTTTTAGTGTCAAGGTGAATGAGGTGATCAATTTTGATTGGCCAACTGATGAAGAGTACCAGAAATGGGCAAATGTATATTTAACTGAGGAAGAGTGAAAAGGAGTAGGCTGCTAATGGTTGACAAATTAGTTGTTGTAGTTACAACAGATTCCAGATTTTTTTTTGGTGACAGTCTAGCCACATAATTCTTCAAGTTTTTTGTTGCTGCATCAACCATTCTCAGCAGGCACGATGAACAAGAACTGGGGAGATTTCTATTGTAACATTTTTTTAGAATATCACAAGGCGGTCCAATCGGCTGGTGACACGTGTGCTTTTTGGCCCAATGCTTGTTTGCTCCTTCTTTTTCTGTAAGAAGGATTTCAAGGAAAAAAGTATGGGTTAGCAAGTTAGATATTTTTGGTCGATTCTAGATGAAGTTGTAGAGAAAATTGTAAAGACTGATGGTTTTAGGGAAAATGCAATTTAGGTTTTGAGTCATTCTGTAGTAGGTTTTGAATTCATGGGGATTTGATATTCTATGACAATACTAGCATTTGAATTGATATGATTAATTCAAAATCATGTCTCTCCATTGTACAAGCATATCTGAATTTTGAATAAAATGATCAAGGGTTGTTTTGTTCATCTCACTATTATGGTGTGTATGATTCTTGTTTTAGCTTTAATTCAAGGAATTAATTAAAACGCTTGAATGGGATTGTAGGTGGATATGTTCTATATAAGGATTTGATAAGTAGTATTGGGTTAGAATACATATTGATGAGATTGTAAAGCAATGTTATCAAGGATCTTATATGTTATGTGTTAAATCTATCATAAACCCTTAGATGCTTATAAATTTGACTCCTCCAATGGATATATTGTACTAATCTAAGTTGTACTTATTCGTATGGTTCAATATTTTTTTCCTTTACCTAGATCTTGCTACAAATTGAAAATCAATGACTATCTTATACTTTGAAATGTTGTTGTAGTTATCTCATGCTCCAAATAGTTGATATTATTGATCAACAGACAATTCTATTCAGTATTATCCTATTATGTTGAGCTATTAAATGATATTATTTGTTGTTGTTAATGTCATTTATGATGATGGTGCAGAGGTTGTAAATGCATTATGGGATCACCCTCTCGGGTCTTGCATAGCCCAAAGTGTAGGAGGTCTTTCAAATCCTCGTCAGTTGGTCCAGGTCCTTCGAGCTACCCTTTATTCGAATTGGCAATTCCATAGGTAGATTAGAAGATCAACCTGCTTACCATAAAAACAACCAACACCTTGCATATGTTTGTGGTGGAGGTATTAAAGGAGAATTGTATGCCTCTATTTCCATTCATTAGATCTACCTTAGCCTAGCATATACTTGGGCTAAGTCTACAATTGCTTCAAACTCATGCGATGAAGGCTATGTGTGATGAAATCATAGACCTCAACCAAGATGTGGGTAGATTATGGGAGTTTTTCCAAGACCTGAGGCTGGTCGATAAAAATGTGAAAGACTAAGATTTTTTTTTTTTTTGGTCTTATCTTATACCATTTTACGAGAATGGGGGTGCCAATGTACGAGAAGATCTTTGGAAACTAGGCATGAAAAATGAAGGTTAAAGAGAATGGGGGTGCCAAACTTACAGTACTCATTGCCCCTTGGTCATCAATTTTTCCTAAGTACCCTCAACCTCGTCCTCGGCACTGGTATTGACCCTGTTTTAACTACTCCAAACTCTTCCTTGGCACTAATATTGACCTTGTTTTCACTCCTCTAAACTCTTTATCGGCGCTGGTATTGACCTTGTTTTAACTCCAAACTCTTCCTTGGCACTGGTATTGACCTATTTTTCACTCCTCCAAACTTTTCCTTGGCATTGATATTGACCTTGTTTTCACTCCTCCAAACTCTTCGTTGGTGCTGGTATTAACCTTGTTTTAACTTCAAACTCTTCCTTAGCGCTGACATTGACCTTGTTTTCACTACTCCAAACTCTTCCTTCGTGTTGGAATTGACCTTGTTTTTACTACTCCAAACTCTTCCTCGGCACTGGCATTGATCTTTCACTACTCCAAACTCTTCCTCGACACTGGTATTGACCTTTCACTTCTCCAATTTGATGAGCTACAACATGGTTTCGTTAGGTTTTACAGTATGTTAATTAAGTTGAACATTTTGATGCCATTTAGCTAGGTTTTAATATTCTACAATATATTTAAGTATATATTAGCTATATTTTACATAATAAATAATATAGTTATTCAAATTATTCAAATTATATATTATATTCTTTAACAAAATTATTAAATATGTATAAAATTATTATAATTAATAATTAATAATAAGTATATTTTTATATAATATGAAATATAATTAATATAATATATATTTAGTATAATAGTAATATATATTAATATGAGAGAGAGAAACTAAATTTTGATTGGTTGTTTCATGTCAACAATCCAAGGATGGCATGTGTCCTTGGGGAGTTATGCTCAAGGTGGCATGCCATTTGATTAAATATATGATAATTCTCCTTTAAGACGTCTTCAATGTACCCATTGCACACTTAAGGAGACAAAGATAAATCTAGGGAAGAAAATATAGAGAGAGAAGGAGATAATGGCAAACATACAAATAGAAAGGGAGACAAAGAGATAGAGAGAGGTAGAGAGATAAAGAGATAAGGATGAATAGATAGAGATATAGGGAGGGTGATTTATATATCTCTCCTTGTCACAACCTATATCTATATATCTCCCACTATCTATGTCACTCCATCTTCCCCCCTCTATCTATTCAGCTATCTCTCCCTCTCTCCCCTTTCTCTCTCATTCACTCCATCTCTCCCTCCATTTCTCCTACTCTATATCTCTATCTCTATTTCTCTTTATATCTCCCTCTCAGTCCTCTCTCTATCTCTTTCTATCTATATCCCTTTCTCTCCCTCCCCCTCTCTATATCCCCCTCTCTATCTTCACCTCATCTCCTCCCCTATCCCTCTATCCACTCCACTCTCTATCTCCCACCTCTCCTTTCTCTCTTCCATATCTCCACATTCTTTCTCTTCCCATATATCTCTTCATCTCTCTCTCTTTCTCTCCCCATATATTAACTAAGAAGCCATGCAATCATACAATAGTATATGTTGGTAAAACTATAATAGTGTTTTATTAAACTATAAGTAACACTTATCTTTCTAATGTCAAGCCTTCTTATAAAAATAGTGTTTTATTAAAATATAAGTAGATTATTGTCACCACTCTTCATTCAACATGAAATGCCAAATGTAGCAATTGTTTTGTTGCTTTTGTCAAGTTTCATTAACCAAGCTATTTATTGGGTTGAATAAAGTTGTGTTATGACCCTCATCTCTTTGGAAAATAATTATACAATATTAGTGAGATCAGGAAGGGGAGAAAACTAAACTCCTTCAAAATAGGGGTAGTTGTGGGTTTGTTGGTTTTCTTTGTATACTATATACTTAGTTCCTCTAGGATAAATAAGTAACTTTAGATCATTTTCTTAGTTGTGTATCCTAACTAATATAGAGTAAGCTTTTTCATTTTAATTGACTACTACATAATAGTTTATGTGTTGAAAGAATTGTTTCCATTCTTTGTAGTTTGTACATTGGAATACAAATCATATTTAATTTCATGCCAATATACTTCTTTCATAAGATATTTGTTTGAAATAAGTGCTTCATAACCCATCTAATCAAATCATAATTAACCTATCAGAAAGGCAATAGGAATTTTCTAAAGAAAAGAACAGTTGACCCAATCATAAGTGCATGGCC
>VDFB02193867.1:730798076-730837153 GCA_007258455.2 Sequoia sempervirens | reverse complement strand
AAAATGACCTAGGCCTGCAAGCTTCATTTTACCACTTTCGTCCTGGCATAATTAAGTTATTTAATTATGTCCTTGGTCCACATTCGACTATTGATTAAATAATTCATAATTATTTAATTAATTCATGCCATTCATTCCTCCTTGATTATTAAATAAATAAATAGTATTTATTTATCTAATACATCACTAATTATCAAAGTCTTCCTTTGATTAAATAAATTTCATAATTTATTTAATTTCCCTTTCATTTAATAATCTTTAACCCGATTAATTAAATAAATTTTGTTTATTTAATTACGTCACTAATTAAGTCCCCTTTTTCTAAAAAATTAAATAAATTCTTATTTATTTAATTCTATCCATTTTCCACTATAATTAAATAATTTATTTAATTATTCAATTATTCATTAGCTTTTTCTCCCATTAAAATTAAATAAATTTGATTTATTTAATTTAGCCATTCCTCTTGAATTTTGAATTAAAATCATTATTTAATTTCAAAAGTGAATTCTTTATCACATTCTCCATAATTAAAATATTATCTTTATTATTTAATTACTTGCTAGTTGTCTGGAGTAAATAAATCTTATTATTTAATTTCTCCAGCAACCTCTTTGTCCGTGCCAGCCTTATCCTCCAATTTAATTCTTGACTTTTGACTTCTTATTTATTTTCGACCGTTGATTGAATTATTTCATAATTCAATCTCCACCCTTCATTCTTACCTGTTGCCCTAATTTTGACCTAACCCTAATGCACACAGCAATATTCAATCTTAAGCATTGATCTTAGGGTTCCTGTCATCTTTTCATCCTGGCCACACATTCAAAATTGCAATTTTTATAAAAGGGCAATTTTGACCTCATTTGTCTCCCTCTCTCAGTCTTTATCCCTCTCTCAGTCTTTAGCTCATTTTGACTTCTTGCATTCTTAGTCTATTTGCTGTCAACTTAGGTCATAGTCATTAACAGTCATCGCCATTTTAGCTCATTGTAGGGTTATTTTTATATTCTGCAAATCAACTAACCTTGCATAGGGCTTAGTCTTTAGTCATAGTTGCTCCCTTAAATCGAGGGCATTGTTATTTATCGCAAGCTAGGAGGTGTAGAGAGAGGTTAATCATGGAAGGTGGAGACCCCATAGAATCCTTTGTCTTCCCTCGCCCATTATTAACTGTTATTTTCATAGGAATTTTGATTGTTATTGTACTATGCACTTAATAATAAATTTAGGATTTTCCCTTGATTACACCTATCTTACCTACTTCCTTAAGTGGATAAGAAGTTGGATATTTTTTATTCATGATTTCCTCGGTCGAGTTTGGGATATATCGATCTGATGTTATTAATCATTTGATATAGGAATCTACTAAACTTCTATTTTGTGTAATAATGTCAAGAGTAAAGGAATCATGTTCTGAATGAAGATCATCTACATGTCCACCCAAAGAAATCATCTCATGGGTATATGGAGTATGTGTTATGTGGATATGATCATCTTGTATAGATAGGAGAGTATCCATTAGACCATTGTAGTAGCTTGGAGATACAAACTCTTGATCTTGAATGATTTCATAATTTCTTTCGACATGCTTTGGATCGAATTCTTGACATGGGTCAGTTTCAAAGGATGGATTACTTACAAAGGGTTCTAGGATATCTTCATTAGGAACGAAAAGTGGTTCATTATCCTCTTGATCTTTGAGTGGGCTTGGATCAAGTGTCGAGTTGAGGATTCCTTCAGTATCTGTAATCATGAGGTCAAAGGGGGTCAACATGTCTTGGAAAGGACCATTGCTAGACCTTGGTGAAAGATTTTGATCATGCTTTGGAATAAATTCTTGAGATATGTCCTCTAACTCATAAGGTAATGTAGAGACATTTTCAATATGATCATTGGTCAATGGATCGTAGATTATGTCCATGGGATCAAATAATTCTAACACTCCTTGAAATAGATCCCTAAAAAGTGGCTCTTGATGTATGGTGAGTTGATCATCAGATGGGGTGGAAACATCTTCAAGGTGCTCATTGATGGAGAGGTCTTGATCATTGTTTTCAACAATTGAGGTGGAGGGATTTTCAATGTATTCAACCATAGGGTCAAATGATGTTTAAATTTCTTGAATTGGATCATTGTTGGGTATTGTTGATGGATTTTGATCATGATTGAAAAGTGATTCTTGATGTATGTTAATTTGATCATTGGATGAGGTGGAAATATATTCAAGGTGTTCATTGATGGATAGATCTTGATCATTGTCCCCAATAGTGATTATCTTTTGATCAATAAGGTCTTGGATGATATTTTTGAGTCGAATACAACTTGATGTTGTGTGTCCCTTTGTTTTGTGGAAATCACAATGGTGCTCCTCGTTATACCTTGGTAGTTTAAATAGGGGTTCTTGATAGTTAGCATAGATGGGGAGCTTGATGATATTTTCTTGTACCAATTGTTGTAGGACTGATTCGATTGGTCTCCCAAGTGGTGTGTATTTTTGTTTGTTACTTTGTGAGATTTTCACTTTGAATTGACCTTGTGGTGGTTGATTTTGGAGATGTGGTGATTGATCTTTAAAATGTGGCGATTGATCTTCAAGATGGGGTAATTGGGTTTGTTGTTGAAGTTAATCTTGATATCTAACCTCTTGAAATTGGAGATTTTGTTCTTGATGCGGTTGTGGAAACAACTCAATGCTTTGATGACATGGTTTAACCAATGGAAGAGTGTATTGATTTTGGAGTGAAGATATCTCTTGGCTCAATAATTTAATTAGTTTGGCATGTTAAGCAAGTTGCTCTAGAGAAATTTGATCTTTCTTTTGAATTTGAATCCCTTGATTTGTCTTTTGTTCAATTAGATTTGGGATGTACACTTGTGGTGTTTGCATGGGATCATGGACAAATTGATTTTGGTCAATGTTCTGACTTGGGATGATGTTCAGATTTGGCATTATGTGTTGAAATTGAACATTATTGATGTTGGAAATCACATTGCCTTGATTTAGGTAAATTTTATTTTGCATGGTGTTACCTTGACTTGGAGTTGTTAACATCTTGTTTGGAATTTCAACAATACTTGTATGATTTGCAAACATATCCATCCCAAAGTTTACCAATTTTGGATTCAAAATGTTCATGTTTTGTAAAGTTGTACTTGGTACATTCACATTTGGCATGTAGGAATTTGATGGGATGATGTTGTTAGATTTGAAGGTCATGATTGAGTGTTTAGTTGATAGATTTGTAGGTTTGGACTTGGATTTAAATCTACCATCAGAAAAGGTGTTCCAAACTTTTGGCTGGGCATACTCACATTTGTTGTACCATTGAGGTTTGTAGGAGATAATGATCCATGTATGGATTGTATAAATGTGAGTTTGAATAATCAATTGGCATTGTAAGGCTTTGATCGTTTGGTTGAATTAGATCACTCATGATGTATGAATCAAGTTTATATTCAATGTTTTTTTTTGTGTTTTTACCTTGTTGACCTCTAAGGTGTGTTTAGGACCAATGATGAGATGAAGGATGAAAAGAATTGAATGATATGGGTGTTGTTTTAGAAAATTTGGATCAATGCTATAGACCAAGGATTTGATTTGATTGGTTTTGATTGGATAATGAACTTGTAAACCTTAAGATGTTTGATGTGATCTTTAGGATAAACTTGTTCAAAGGTGTGCTAATTTAACTAGAGGTATGAGAAAGGATTCATTCCCATACTCCTAATTAAACAAGGTGATTTTTGATTTGGTTTAAGGATGTACCCAAGTCTAGATAATGATGTTTCCAAAGCTACAAAGTTGCTTGTGGGATGGGATGATAAATGTTTGAAATGGATGAAGTGTTTGATTTTGATCCTAAATGAACCTACGAAGGACTTGTTTACAAGGCCAAGGTTTTGAAGAACATGCTTTTCCCTTCAAACCAAAAGATCAATATTTTCTGAAAAGACCATAAGACAATAGATAAACAAGCACATGTGTGGGGTTCAATTGATTTCATCTTGATTAGTGAATTTCTTTTACCACAAACACTTATTTGATTAGGTTTTCCAAACTAGATGTCCAATGTCCCAATTTCTTCAAATCCCACAAAGTATGTTATGTGGAAATCAAGGAAATCAAGGCAAAGGTTCCCTAATGTTTACCTTAGTAGGAGAAAATTGAGATGAAATACAAATGCCTAGAAACCTCTAAGGATATGAATCCCAAGGGCAAGCAAGGGCATGTGAATTCGTTCAAGGATATTTGCTTCTCCTAAAGGGTTTAAGATTTTGATGCTCATGTTAAAATGTTTGTTTTCCAATGTTTTCAATCAAGCAATGTGTTTATGATTTCAAGAACAAGTACAACCCTATGGATATGAAAGACAATATTTGTTGAGTCCCCACTTGGACAAGTCCAGCTACACTTATCTTTAGTGAATGGTTAGATGCTTGACCTCACTGGCTCCCCTCCATGGCACTCACTTATACGGGGAAACCAAGCATCAACACCCATGAAACTCCCATGGCATGCTTTCCATTTCTACTAAAAGACCGTAAAATTGTGGGGCAACTTCAGAATGACCGTTCTTGCACCAACAAATAGATCAAGGATTTTGGAAATTCTAAGACATGGGTTTTAATTAGGACTTTCCATTCGTGGAGATTGACCCATATGGCTGGAGTCCCTTTTTGGATCCATCTTGTTGGAACCAACCGCGTGATATTGGCATTTATTCCAATACCCAGATTTATATCCCAGTTGGAAATACTCTTGGCTTTAGAGTGTTACTGGTTGAGTCATTCCCTTGGGTGAGTACTTTTTCCCCAAGGCAGGCCCTCTAAGATAACAAAAGTGAATAAAGACAATATCTGTAATTCAATCAATCTTTGTTGTTGACAAAGAGAGAGAATGTACACAATAATTTCCCACTCACACTCGCACAAGATTTTTTTCAATTTTAAACCCAAATTGAAGTGTGGAGGTGATTTCTTTGTCTCAACCTAAAATCACAAAAAGGTCATTTTGATTCTCAATATCCCTATAAAGCGTGAGAGAAGCACATACATCCTTTTCCAATGAAGTTAGTTCAAGTAAGCCCTCACAAAACAAGATAGCACATGTTCATTTTAAATCCCCAAAGCAATTGTGAGTTCTTTTTAAAGCACCAAAGGACAAATGATAGACATTTTGTTCAATTGTTAACCAAAGAAACAAACTCTTTTAAGTTATAGTCCTAATGTTTGTTTTAGCCTTTGCAAATTTTTTTTTTTGAAAAAGACCCTTTTTAGAGCCCAAACGAAACTAGTGTCCTAAGAAAGAAGTGATAACAATTTTTTAAAAGTGTTAAGAAAACACTAAAGTGTTTAAAAACACTTTGATCTTGTGAAATATCCTCCTCATGCTTCTCCTTCTTTCATTTTCAATTCCAACCTACAAGAGAGAAAAACTAGTTAGATTCTGCAAAAATATAGAGATTAAAAAGCAGAAAATAGAAGATAAATTGATCATTAATCAAAAGGCACATGCTAAAATTTAATTTCAAATTTTTACTCCCTTCCAGCGACACAACCTATGACTGCGTCAGAGTTTGATTTCTCAGCGGTGCTCTACAGCGCTGCTTACTAGTCAGCGTCGCTCTGTGTTGAGGACAGTGAGCTCAACTACAATGCACTTTTTTACAATGTCATAGTTTGATTCTTTTCAAAAATCCCACGGGTCAGAACAGTCAAGTGGTGCAATTTGGATTTCAAATTTTTGGGTGGGAAGACTCCAGCGTCGTAGTTTGAGTTTCCAGTGATGCTATATTGCAACGTTGAAGAGTCAACGGTGCTAAAACAGTGACACTGAGCTCTCAGCATGGGAATTTTTCTATGTATACACAAAAATGCAGAATTTTGTGAGAAAAGTGATAAAGAATGAGATGAAGCCCTCCTTCTAGCACCAATATGTGGATACTAAATATGCAATATGTTAAGCCTTAACAAGAATAATTCAAGCAAAACACAACAAATCTAATATCCCTATGAAATATTGGATCATGTTAGATATGCTAAATGAGAAATTAAAACAATAAAAAAACTAAATAAGCATATAAACAACATGAATCCAAATTTATCTCATAGTGGATTGGTGCTTCTATGGAAAGAATCCCTTTCCTAATCCTTGCTAAACTCCATGATATGTTGATATGAAACTGCTTTGAAGATGATATGAGGTAGGAAAAATCAGTTCTCAATTGAAGAGAGTGACTTTGCATGAGATTTTTGTGTAAATTTGTTGAAGAATGAAGCCTTCTATTTATAAAATTTCAAGCCCTTAAGAGTGCTCAAAATAGAGGCAATGGGATAAAAGATTTGACCAATGAGATGAAGCCATAACTTGTGATGGGTTGAGGAATGAGCACACATTTTAGTCAATGTGCCAAGGGAATTTCAAATTTAATTTGATGACAAGATGAGTTAAATGCTAAGTTTGACTTGTGTGCAAGAGCAAGAGCTCATAAATGCCTTTTGGATGTACATATCAACTTGTTTTGAATTAAAATTTGGGGAATATTCCTCAAAGATGCCATGTTGATGGAAAATGATGAATTAATAAATCAATTAATTGATTTATTTGTGCAAGTGGGAAAAGCTAGAGGATATGATGGGTGGTTAGATTAGGTTAATCAGGATTAGATTAACTTAGACGATGATTAGATGCTTTTGAAATTCAACTTAAATATTTGAGTTTATTTAAATTAAATGAGAAGAAATTGATCATTAGAGATTTAATTAAATAACTTTGATCTATTTAATTAAATGGATATCTTTAGAAGATTAATTGATTTATTTAATAACCTTTAGGAGATTGATTAAATAAACTTGATTTATTTAATTGATTAGTGAATGTGATGCATAATGTCAATTTGATGTGTCTACAATATCTATGTGTGTTATGTGCCAAAAACCTTGCCATAGTGGCTATTCATAGTCCTCATAGCAGCTGATGCTATAGAATAATAGTCAACAATGCCTGATTGAAAATAACGTAAACTGTTTTATTGCTTTGTTAAGTCATAGATGGTAGGTGTTATTGCAACCATCACCACTACATGAAAACCATAATATTGTATAGTTATCTTCACAAGTACCGTTGATCATTTAAGCCATCTGTAGCATGCATATACATCTATACCAAAAAAAAAGTGCACATATCTAAATATCTATTGCTTGGATATACACATACGGGAAAAAGAAACTGCAGATATTATTATATCTAAAGTAAGTTGCACACAACATACATATATGTCTACATTTAAACTTGAACTTGTTCCTACATGTAATATATATATATAATATATATATATATATATATATATATATATATATATATATATATATGTATGTATATATATGTATGTATGTATACATATATGTATGTTGTGTCTACTAGATATAATAACATTTAATCTTGTTCCTACATGTGTAATAGGTGCACACAACATGCATATATGTATACATACACATACATATATACATACATATATATATATGTATATATATATAAAATATGTAGGGACAAGTTTAAATGTAGACATATATGTATGTTGTGTGCAACTCACTTAGAAATAGCTATATGTCCATTTTATACCTTTTGATGTATATGTGCTTGCATGAAAATATGTATCTATTTCTCTATGTTGCTATATATATAAATACATGCACATATATATCTATCAATCTTTTTTTAGTAGGTGTATATATATGAACTCCTTGCCTTCCATGCATACATACATATCTCTTGCTTGCATATATATACACAGAAAAAGTGTCTACACATATGTGTGTATATGAAATTAAATGCACCCAACATAGATATATATCTACATTTACACTTATATATATGTACTTACATGTATTGGAAAGTTTGGGTGTGGATATCTATGTGTGTTATGTGCAAAAAACCTTGCCTCAGTGGTTGATGGCAATCCTGATAGCAACTCATGCTACACAACAACAGTCAACAATGCCTAACTGAAAATAACATAAATTGTTTTATTGCTTTGCTAAGTTTTAGCTGGTAGGTGTTATTGCAACCATCGCCACTACATGCAAACCATACATGTAATAATATTTTCATTCCATAGGAATTATCAAGACAATGAAAATTGTTAAAATGGTTACAATATCAAATACCAAGAGTTGAACTTGCTTAGAAAAATTCATGTTTCTCAAAGCAATAAAACAAATGCTTCATAAAGGAGGAAATCATCTATTGCATTGATATACACATACAACATAAAAAATTGTGCACATATATATGTATCTAAACTAAGATGCCACAACATACATATATATTTGCATTTATACTTGTTGATACATGTAACTACATTTTGACTTACATATATATGTTCTCACATGTATTGAGAACTATAGGTTTGGATATCTATGTATGTTGTGCAGTTGAAGCTACAAACTAACAGTGAAGAATGCCTTATTGAAAATAACATAAAATGCTCAATTTCCTTGTTAAGTTTTAAATGCTATATTTTATTCCAACCATCACTAGTATATGGAACCCATACATGAAACAATGTCACTGTGTCAAGATGTGCCAGTTGATGTTTATCTCATGTGCTCAGGCAACATACATAAATATCTACATTTAAACTTATCTATATATGTTCTCACATGTATTGACAAGTTTAGGTGTGGATATCTATGCATGTTGCTTGTAAAAACCCTTGCCACAGTGGTGGCTCATAGTGTTGATAGTAGCTCAAGCTATAGAACAAGAGTCAACATGCCTTATTGAAAATAACATAACCTTTTCAATTACTTCGATAAGTTTAGAATGCTAAATATTATTGCGAGCATTGGCACTATATGGAAACCATACATGAAACAATGTTGTCATGGTAGCTTGTGCCAAGTGACATTTATTTCCTCTGCTCTCGTGGTGATTTCTATATTAACAAGTCTACCTATGGATATATATGTGTGTTATCTACATATAACTTTAGATGCAAATATATTTGTATAGATTTTTGTTTCTAAGCATATATGTAGACTATTTTATTCCTTTGCAACCATCACCACTACATGGAAATCATAAATGAAATAATCTTGTTGAACCTATTGAACAACAATAAAAAATTTGTGGGTATCAACCCCTTCCTATGCTTATTATTTTGGAAGGATAGATGTTATTTGTCTAACCCTCTCACCAAGCCCTCGAGCAAGAACATACATTATCCACAAATGTGTTCAATAGTTAGATTAATGTTTCATATTATATTTAATATACATCCTATCATTCTAAGAATTCCATGCAACCATTCCCAACAATTCCTTATCGAAAACAACATAAACTATTTAATCTCCTTGCAACCATCACCACTATATGGAGATCATAAATGAAACAATATAGCTAAAGCCAAAGAACAACAATCAACAACTCCTTATAGAAAATATCATAAACTATAAAACCTAAACTATTTTATTTCCTTGCAACCATTGCCGCTACATGGAAAGGTGCATCTAACTTCAGATACATATATATCATTATATTTTTTTTTTGTAGCTACATATATATGCATTGCATGCATTGGATGCATTGCATTGCATGCATTGGATGCATATGTAGGAATTTGTTGCTTATTAATCTGATAGGCTTATTGCAAGAACACTTAGGCTGAAATTTTTGATAGCCTTCCCATTTTTCCAAACTCCTGTTGTGTGGCTCTTGGTCGGTTGGAAAAAAGGTGGCGAGCTTGAAATTACATAAATAAAAATATACATATGCTTGGCATGTCAATAGAGAAGGCCAATGAAATTGAATGCTAGCTGGCAGGGCTTGGCACTTCAACATTAATTGATATATTCTTTCTGTATAGTGGGAATTGTTTGGTGATGGTTTTAATAACACCTACCATTTAAAACTTGAGTAAACATGATCAAGCAATAAAATAGTTTGCACAATTTTTGATAAGTCATTATTAGGTGTTGTTCTCTAGCTTTACCTACTATAAGAGCTCTGAGCCACCACAATGACTTTCATATTATTTCCCCTATGTGCAGATATGTATGTATGTGATATTAGATGCAGACAACATTCATATATACTCCTTCATATGTTTATTCTTTTGGGATTACCAATTTAATCCACTTTTCTAATTGGGGGCTACTTATGTATATTGTCTACATCTAAATCCACATACATTAATTTCTACACATACTTTTTGTGTGTATATATATGCAAGCAACATATTTATACATATGCATCCAAACCGATATATATGTATCTAAATTTAGATGCACCTCTTAGGTTATTACTTCTTTTAGCCTCAAAAATCAATTCTAAGAATGGAAGGTTGCATATTAAGTGTAATATGAAACATTGATCTAATCATTCAACACAGTGGTAGATAATGTATGTTCTTGCTCAAGGGGTTTGGTGAGAGCCTTTGAGTCTACATGACCCAATATGGTAAGATGGAGAGAAAAACTTCTTTTGCTATGTTTCATTTTATATTTCCTATGTGCATATGTCTATGTTTATGAGATTAGATGTAGACAACATTTATATGTATGATACACTGTATATTAAGTCTGATATTAAACATTGATCTCAACATTGATTATCATGCTAGACAATTTATCTTCTTGCTTGGGGGTTTGTTGAGAGCCATCAAGGCTTCATGATGTAAAATGGTAGGGTGGAGAGAAATCCTTTTTTTGTGTGTTTCCTTTTATTTTCCCTATGTGTAGATATGTTTCTATGTGAAATTAGATGCAACCAACATTCATATATAGTCCAAATGTACATTCATTTCCCACAAAAATTAATTTCTACTTCGCACAGCTTGGCCCTCTATCCATTCATCCAAAAATTGCTAGACATTGATCTCAACATTGACTATAGTGCTAGACAATTTATCTTATTGCTTGGCGGTTTGTTGAGAGCTCTCGAGGCTCCATGACACAATATGGTAGGGTGGAGAGCAAGCCTTCTTTTAGTGTGTTTCATTTTATTTTCCCTATGTGCAGATATGTTTCTATGTGAAATTAGATGCAACCAACATTTATATATGGTCCAAATGTACATTCCTTTCTCACAAAAATAATTTCTATTTCACACGGCTTGCCCCTATGTCCATACATCCAAAAAATGGTGAAACATTTAACAAAAGAACAGGTATATATGTTTCAATTGACAATTGAAGTTTTCTTGTTTGAGAGCAATATTGTACATTTATTCAAATTGATGTTGTTAACTGAAACATATTGTACCTATTCTTGTGTGAAGTAATTGCAACAAACACCCACACTAGCTCATCCTTCCTTGGCTAAATTTTAGAATGATAGCCTGTATATTAAGTGTAATATGAAACATTGATCTCACCATAGATCGCAGTGGTGGATAATGTATATTTTTTCTCAGGGGTTTGGTGAGAGCCTATGAGGCTCCATGACCCAATATGGTAGGGTGGAGAGCAGGCCTTCTTTTGTTGTATTTCATTTCATTTTTCCTATGTGCAAATATGTACATATATATATATATAAGTTTGCATTTATCTATATATGTATATTGTCTGCATCTAATCTGACTTACATACATTTCTACACATACTTTTTGTGTGTTTATATACCCAATCAATAGATATCTACATATGCAACCAAAGTATGCAATGCAGATATATGCAGTTGCAAAGCAAAATCTATACCGATATATATGTACCTGGAGTTAGATGCACCTTTTTACTTTTAATTGAACTCTGGATGGGAAGGCTTGGTGCTTCAACATTAATTGATGTATGCTTTCCATATAGTGGCAATGGTTTGGTGATTGTTGTAATAACACCTACCATTTAAAACTTGAGAAAGCATGGTCAAGCAATAAAACAGTTTGCAGAATTTTTGATAAGCCAATATTGGGTGTTGCTCTCTTGCTTAACCTACTATAGGAGATTTGAGCCACCACAGTGACTTTCATATTATTTTCCCTTTTTGCATATATGTATGT
The DNA here is from genome assembly GCA_007258455.2 of Sequoia sempervirens. Lineage (NCBI taxonomy): Eukaryota > Viridiplantae > Streptophyta > Pinopsida > Cupressales > Cupressaceae > Sequoia > Sequoia sempervirens. Next base: position 730,825,155 of record VDFB02193867.1, on the reverse strand, counting down.
ATGTGATATTAGATGCACGAAACATTCATATATACTCCTTCGTATATTTATTCTTTTGGGATTACCAATTTAATCCACTTTTCTGATTGGGAGCTGCTTATGTATATTGTCTGCATCTAATTCCACATACATACATTTCTACACATACTTTTTGTGTGTATATATATGCAAGAAAAAAATTTCTACATATGTATCCAAACCTATATATATGTATCTAAAGTTAGATGCACCTCTTTGGTTATTACTTCTTTCAGCCTTAAAAATCAATTCTAAGAATGGTAGGCTATATATTAAGTGTAATATGAAACATTGATCTAATCATTGAACATAGTGGTAGATAATGTATGTTCTTGCTCAGGGGGTTTCGTGAGATCCTATGAGTCTGCATGCCCCAATATGGTAAGATGGAGAGCAAGCCTTCTTTTGTTGTGTTTCATTTTATATTTCCTATGTGCAGATGTGTATGCTTATGAGATTAGATGCAGAAAACATTCATATGTATGATACATTGTATATTAAGTATGATATTAAACATTGATCTCAGCATTGATTATCATGCTAGACAATTTATCTTCTTGCTTTGGGGTTTGTTGAGAGCCATCAAGGCTCCATGATGCAGTATGATACGGTGGAGAGAAAGCCTTCTTTTAGTGTTTTTCATTTTATTTTCCCTATGTGCAGATATGTTTCTATGTGAAAATAGATGCAACCATTATTTGTATATGGTCCAAATGTACATTCCTTTCCCACAAAAATTAATTACTACTTGGCATAGCTTTTCCCTCTATCCATTCATCCAAAAATTGCTAGACATTGATCCCAACATTAATTATAGTGCTAGACAATTTATCTTCTTAATCGAGGGTTTGTTGAGATCCCTCAAGGCTCCATGATGCAATGTGGTAGGGTGGAGAGCAAGCCTTCTTTTAGTGTGTTTCATTTTATTTTTCCCATGTAAAGATATGTTTCTATATGTTTCAAATGGCAGTTGCAGTTTTCCTATTCGAGAGCAGCATTGTATATTTATTCAAATTGTTGTTGTTAACTGAAACATGTTGTACCTATTCTTGTGTGAAGTAATTGTCTCAGGCATACGATTTCCAAGTTTTTTTTGTGAAAAAAAAAGAAAAACAACATCCAAAACATATGTGAAATTAGATGTATCCAACATTCATATATAGTACTTCCTATTATGCATACAAGGAATGGAACACATATATATACTTACAAAACAAAATCTATACTGATATATATGTATTTGAAGTTACATACACTTTTTGAGGCAAGATGCTCTATTTTATAATCTTCAACAAAAAAAATTTGATATGTGCACATGTATATCTCTTTAGTTGCATTGTTGCTTTTTAAGTTGGTGTTTGCAAGATGCTCTATTTTATAGCCTTCAACAAATTTTTTTTATATGTTGACATGTATATATCTGAAATTGGTTACAAACAACATCCATATATATGCATCTTTCAAAGTTCTACTTTCATTGCTTCTTGTTTTCCATGCCCATATGCACGTGTTTAAAACTTGTCCTCTTGGTTCTTCTCATCCATCATGCTATTAAACAATTGTGACTTTTTGACTTGGCTTAATCTCTTTAGCTGCATTGTTGCTCTTTAAGTTGGTGTTTGCAAGCACTTTATTGTCTTCATCATATTATGGTTCTAGGCTCTTCAAATGTGTTCAAGTTCCAGTTCTACATCAAGTGTGGAAAAAAAAATCTAGAAAAACACCAAAGACACCAACTCTAATATATATAGAATAGAGACTACATCTGTGAAAATTGTCAGCCCATATACTTGCAACAAACACCCACACTAGCTCATCCTTGGCTAATTTTTGGAATGATAGCCTGTATATTAAGTGTAATATGAAACATTCATCTCACCATTGATCGTAGTGGTGGATAATGCATATTTTTTCTTGAGGGTTTGGTAAGAGCCTATGAGGCTCCATGACCCAATATGGTAGGGTGGAGAGTATGCCTTATTTTGTTGTGTTTCATTTTATTTTCCCTATGTGCAGATATGCACATATATATAAGTTTGCATTTATCTATATATGTATATTGTCTGCATCTAATCCGACATACATTTCTACACATACTTTTTGTGCATTTATATACACAAGAATTAGATATCTATATATGCAACCAAAGCATGCAATGAAAATATATGTAGTTGAAAAGAAAAATCTATACCAATATATATGTACCTGGAGATAGATGCACCTTTTTCCTTTAATTTATTTCAGCATCAAAAATCAATTCTTAGAATGGTAGGCTATACATTAACTGTAATATGAAACATTGATCAAACCATTGATACATCCAATGCATGCAATGCATATATATGCAGTTGCAAAACATAATCTATACTGATATATATGTATCTAAAGTTAGATGCACCTTTTTAGTTATTATTTCCTTGAGCCTCAAAAAGGAATTCTTAGAATAATAGGCTATATATTAAGTGTAATATGGAACTTTCATCTAACCATTGAACACAATGGAGAGCAAGAAAACTTGAAAAAACATATTCGATTCCCACAAAAATAAATTCTATTTATGGTTTTCTCTTTTATAAACATTGCAGATTATGGTTTATGTGATTATGGAGGATAACCATAGACTATTGTCATGTGCTTGTGAGAGGACAAACAATTTGTTCCTTGCATCACATTGTTTATCCTTTTTGCATCAATATACTCGGCCTGCAAAGCAACCTGTATTTTCCAGAAGTGTTAGAGGAAAAACACACACAATCCTTATCACCATGAAAATCCTCCCAAAAAACACCAGTCACTCCTCAAAACTCTCACTGCAAGGAAACCCAAAGAATGACACCCAACAATTCCTTTTCAAAAATTGGAAAGTGTTATTACAACTATCGCCACTATACGGAAAGCATACATCAATTAATTTCGTTGTCCTTCTCTATCAATGTGCCAAGCGCATTTATTTTTAATTAAGCTAATGAATAATTAAATTAAAAAAATGTTGATGTGCCAAGCCCTGCCAGGATAAGCATTGTGAATGAAATGCCATGTAATTCACAAACATGAAATTACTTTTCCCTGGTGAGCATGTTGCTTTTGCAAACAAAAATCTGCATAATTGTAATAATGGGATATGTAGTACATTGGTTTCAATATTTACGGAACATGTATTGCATTTAAGATTGCAAGGATGAAGAAACAAAGGAGCTATTTCGGCCTGCAGAGAATGCAGGGAAATGCTACAAAATCCGTGGCATTTTTCATGACTTAAAAATTCATGGAATTTGCCAAGAAATTACAAGTCATGTTGTTTTCCATGGATTTTGTAGCAGTTATGACTACATGCAATACAGCGAAACAATGTTTTGATGTGTGTGCCTCAAATTTTTCACATGATGATTATGTGCATTACATGCTGCATATATGTCTGCTTCAACACAGGTGCTCCAAAATATATGTTCATCACTCCCAAATATATAATGTTTTCATATCAATAAAAAGATTCGATGAACCAATTGTAAATATTAATCATGGTAGGGTGGAGAGCATACCTTCTTTTGTTGTGTTTCATTTTATATTTCCTATGTGCACATGTGTATGTTTGTGAGATTAGATGAAGAAAACATTCATATGTATGATAGGCTATATATTGAGTGTAATATTAAACATTCATCTCAACATTGATTATAGTGCTAGACGATTTATCTTCTTGCTTGGGGGTTTGTTGAGAGCCCTCAAGGCTCCATGACACAATATGGTAGGGTGGAGAGAAAGCATTCTTTTAGTGTGCTTGATTTTATTTTCTTTTCCCTTTTTCCCAATGTCAGGCACATCAAAACAAATTTTGTTCTTCATCTTGCTCTTCCTTGACCATTTAAAAGTTCAAAAAACATATTTGTTTCCCACATAAAAATTCCATTTACGATTTTCTCTTTTATAACCATTGTAGATTGTGGTTTATGTGATTATGGATGTCAACCACACACTGTTGCTATGTGCTTGTTAGAGGACAAACAATTTGTTGGTTGCATCACATTTTTTATCCCTACAAGCACATGGAAATGGTGTATGTTGCTCCATTGAAAAAAACCATTTTCAATGTTATGGTTGGCTTGGTTTTCATGTTGTACATGTTTTCATTTTTTTGCTTTCTGGTTATTGCTTCTTATATGTACCCATGTTTGCTGAACATATTCCTACATATGCATCCAAATCATGCAATGCCTATATATGTACTTGCAAAAAAAAATCTATACTGATATATAGGTATCTTAAGTTAGATGAACCTTTTTAGTTATTATTTCTTTGAGCCTCAAAAAGGAATTGTTAGAATGATAGAACAAAATATATACTGATATATAGGTATATGAAGTTAGATGCACCTTTTTAGTTATTATTTCTTTGAGCCTCAAAAATCAGTTGTTAGAATGATAGGATGCATATTAAGTGTAATAAGAAACATTGGTTTCACCATTGATCAGAGTTGTGGAGAATGTATGTTCTTGCTCGGGGGTTTGATTAGAGCCCATGAGGCTGCATGACCAAAAAAGGTAGGGTGGAGAGCAAGCTTTCTTTTCTTGTGTTTCATTGTACATTTCCTATGTGCACATGTGTATATTTATGAGATTAGATGCAAAAAAAATTCATATGTATGATAGGGTGTATATTAAGTGTAATATTAAACATTGATCTCAGCATTGATTATAGTGCTAGACAATTTATCTTCTTGCTTGGGGGTTTGTTGAGAGCCCTCAAGGCTCCATGATGCAATATGGTAGGGTGGACAACAAGCCTTCTTTTAGTGTGTTTGATTTTATTTTCCCTATGTACAAATATCTATATATGTGAAATTAAATGCACTCAACATTTAAATATAGTCTTGCCTATTATGCATGCAAGAGATGCAATGCATATATATATACTTGCAAAACAAAATCTATATCGAAATATATGTTTCTCAAGTTAGATGCATTTTTTTGCAGCTTTTGTTGGCTGGACATCTATTTTCTTTTCCCTTTTCCCCAATTTTTGTCACATCAAAACATCCTTTGTTCTTCATCTTGTTGCTTTTCTACTTATAGAAGTGGTTATGCATTGAGACAACATGCTCTATTTTTTCTCTTTGACCAATTTTTTTTTATATGTAGACACGTATGTATGTGAAATTGGTTACAAACAACATTCATATACACCTACATTTAAACTTGTTGATACATACATACATACATACATGCATACATACATACATACATACATACATACATACATATATATGTATACACACACACACACACACACACACACACATCTCTGCAACTTTTTCTCTCCTTACTTCATGTCCATCACATGCATATGCACTTGTGTTTAGAACTTCTTCTCCTGGTTCTTGTCATCCGTCATGCTACTAAACAATTTTGATGTTTTCAGTTGGCTCAATATCTTTAGCTATACCATTGTTCTTTGAGTTGGTCTTTAAAAGCACTTTATTGTTTTCCCCATATTATGGTTGTAGGCTCCTCAACCCTATTCAAGTTCCAGTCCTACATCAAGTGTGGACCCAAAAAAGGTAGTAAAATGCCAAATAAACCAACTCTATTATGTGCAGTATAGAGACCAGATCTATGCAAGTCGTCACACCAAATAATTGGAACAAAGAGATGCCATAGTTCATCCTTTCTTGGCCCCACCTAATCAAGAGGCCACACTGCAATTGCTACCGAGCTTGTTAGAAACACATGGCCCTTCGCAACTTTCACATAACCTTTCTAATGAAGGTGCCTTGATAGTGGGAAGCTATGAATCTCAGTACAACCTTCATATAGTGGATGGTGATCACGGGTGAACACGTGCAAAGGCATACCAAATGTACTCAGTACACATGTCTTAGGAAAAAAGGCCAATAATTACAATGTCGCTACAAAGCTCCATGGAATGCACAACCATCGTCGACATTGGCAATTGGAAATGAATAAAAAAAACCTACAAACCAACAAGAAATTATGAGTGCCTTAATATCCACAACCCTGAGATGCTTATGATCTAGTGAGAAAACATTGATTGCTAGCTAGTCTTGTCAAGACAAATTGTGCTAGACTAAGTTTCCAAATATGCATCAAAGTCTAAAAATAAGTTTGAAAGCTATATTGATATCTTGCAAAGGATTGCAAATACAAATTCATCTAGGGATAAAGTGTTGCTTGCCTATCAAAAGTTCATTATGAACTTGGTTGCAGATCATGACATTTGTGCACAAGAAACATGCCATATGCTGCAAAAGTTTCCCCATGTCATGTCAAGCCGACATTTCCTATCTTTGAATGTGAGAGGAAAACCTTGTACCATTTGAAAAAAATTGATAATGGTGAAGAGCTTGCAAGTAGTTATATTCACTATTACATGCAAAGACCAGCTAACACAGACACTATATCACTTATTCAATCTGCACAATTGTACACCCATCAAAGAAATTGCAAAGGCGGGGCCTGACACTTGTGACCACACCCTACTATGATCATTGTTTACCTGTTATTCAAGTCTACCCATCCTGAGCATTGTGATACATTTGAAGCATTTTACTAGTTAGAATTTCTCCTATATAAACCATTTCAAAATTTTGAAGTAGATATATGCCTCACCAAAGATAGTATAACACAAAACTGGAGGCTATTTCATGTTGTTGGCTATCACCCTTGGCATTTCAATAGAGTTATTTCTCCCCCCACCAATCAAGAAGAAGGTGATAGTGATACCGACAACACCTAGTCTTAGCCTCTTATAGATGAATACGAATGGGAATTGCTTTCTTGCCTCAGTGATACAAATAGTGTTTGCATGGACTAGTTGTAGCTATTAGGTAGGCGAGACTTTGATTTACATCACATGTGGGAAACGCACGATGCTCTTGTTATTCTACATAGCGTTGTTGTAGAGTTCATCTCAACAAGTAAATTGCATACAACAGAAGATAGTCTTTTCCAACTTGTTGCATCTACACTTTCTCATCAGCTATCGCCTAAGCAAGATCTTGCTCTAAATATTATTAAACAACACCACCTTGGCCCATCTTCATCATCACCATTGTGTATGATTACTCAAGGTACTATAGGTATAAGTAAATCATTTCTTATAGAAAACATCCAAAGAACACTAAATACATCGCCAAATTGGAGAATGAATTCTTTTCTTGCTTTAGTGCCAATGGGAGTGGCCACTTACAATATACATGCCTCTATAGTGCATACAACTCTTAAGATACCAATTAGAGATATGAATCCATTGCATGGAAAACCATTGACCATATTTCAAGAGGACTTTAAACACATTAAGTACATCTTAATTGATGAAATGAGCTTCTTGGGACCTATGTTACTCAAAATAGATAGTTGGTTGTGGTAAGCATTTCCTACTAGACATATGCAAGCATTTGGTGGTGCCTCTATTATACTTGTGGGTGACCTCGCATAGTTGTTGCCTATTTTGGATAGGCCTATCTATGCTTCTCGCTCCACAGCCTTGGCTCTTTGGCACACTTTTTATGTTGTAGTCATGCTCGACACAGTCTTCTGCCAACATGGGAAGTCTGATGCACAACAAGAGTTTTGTACACTCCTTTTGAATATTCAAAATACTCATGCATCTCTAGTTGATTGGAAAAATCTTATGAATCAAACAAATGCCATGCTTTCAACTCAGCAAAACCAAGAGTTTGATGTATCTTTCACTTATTCCTAGCAAATAGCTTGGTAACCTTGTATAATAGAAAAATGCTTAAACTATTAAATGTTCCCATTGTAATCAGTATTGCTGAAACTACTCAACAAAACATGCCTGATTATGGCAATGATGAGAAACTTCAAGAAAAGCTCTTACTTGCAATTGGTGAACAAGTTATGTTAACAACAAATCTTTGGGTGGCAGTTGGCCTAGGCAATGGATCATTGGGTATTGTCAAGGCTATCATATATGCTACGAGTGCTAAACTACCTCAACCACCTCAATATGTTGTTGTGCACTTCCCAAACTACATTGGCCCAACATGGGATCAAGACAACCTAAAATCCATCCACATTCCCCTAATCACGTAGGGCAGCCAAACAAAAGTCCCCTTGACAATGACTTGGGAAATAACAATACATAAATCTCAAGGCTTGACATTGGAGAAAGCTACAATAAATATTGGAACTAAAGAAAGACAAGGAGTAACATTCAGATCTCTTTCCTGTGTAAAATCAATTGCAGGAATACACATAGATTTTCCTTTCTCTTTTGACAGATACTATAGATTATGTGCTGACAAATACAGTGCACTTGGAATCAAATAAGAGGATCACCTCCAACAACTCTATCCATTTGCATTATGATGAAATTTTTTTCTTCTTTTCGGTAACTATATCACTTTTCCCTTTCCTTTTCATTTCAATGCATTTAGAATTTCAACCATTTCTAATTGTTTAATTCCATATGTAACTTGACTCATTACTTCCTAACGTTCTTAGCTCTAACTGCATATCTCCATAATGCTAAATAGCTTCACAATGGCATGTTTTGCATGCTATACGAGCTACAACTACACTCCAATAATATACAAGGTAAGGCTATATGTAATTTTTTTGATCTCTTTTTCCACAACTGCATTTTACATTCTTTCTCATAAACGATACAATTGTATATAATTTTAATAATGTATAACACCAATTTCAATTCTACAAAATCCATAGGTAATGGAACATAATTAAATGGGACTTGTAATTGTAAAGATATCGGATCCTGCTACACCAAAAATGTATGTTTGCATCTTATTTATTTGATCTCTTCTATTACACGTGCACTACATATTATTTCTTATAAATTATAGAACTGTTTATGTTTCTTAATCTAGATATTCACTAACAATAACACATATTCATCGCACTAAACTACACATTTTGTTCAATTCCATATGTAACTTGACTCACTGCTTCCTAATGTTCTTAGTTGTAACTACAAATCTCCTCAATGCTAAATAGCTTCACAATGGCATGCTTTTCATGCTATACGAGCTGCAACTACACTCTAGTAATATACAAGGTAAGGCTATATGTAATCTATTCCATCTCTTTTTACATAACTGCATTTTAAAATCTTTCTCATAAATGATACAACTCTATATAATTTTAATAATGTATAACACTGATTTCAACTCTACAAAATCCATAGGTACTAGAACAAAATTAAATTGGACTTGTAATTTTAAAGATACTGCATCCCATTGCATGCACAAGGTATGTCTGCATCTTATTTATTTGATCTCTTCTATTACACGTGCATTACATATTATTTATTATAAATTATAGAACTGTTTATGTTTCCTAATCTAGATATTCACTAACAATGACACATATTCATCGCACTAAACTACACATTTTCCTTTCATTTTTTCAAACCATACTCAGGTCAAACAAATTCAGCAATAAGAAGAATACTACAATGGACATAATGACAATAATCATATCATCAAAGAACCAACCTACAACCACTGATTGCCAATATGGGCTATTTATATTTGTTAAATGCTTCACACTTCCATTTACTAGAAATGTTTCTCTTCATTTATAATATTGACTATGGTTGTTCTCGATTAACATGGAATACTTTTGGGATTTCAAATAACTTCAAAATATTCTCCGGTGCGTAGTTGTATTCAGAAAAAAAAAAAAAAACAACTTATTTATTTATTTTTTCTTTGAGCCTCACAAAGGAATTATTAGAATGATAAAACTAAATCTATACTGATATATAGGTTTTAGTTATTATTTCTTTGACCCTCAAAAGTGAAATGTTAGAATGATAGACTCTATATTAGCTGTAATTAGGAACATTGGTTTCACCACTGATAACAGTGCTTAGAAATGTATGTTCTTGCTACATAACAACAATCAACAATGTCGTATGGAAAATATCATTAACTATTTTTGAAAAATAGAAGAATCACAGATCACATTGTTGATAGCAGTTGGACTTACTATTTTTGAAATCCTGTACAAAGGGTTTTTACCAAATGTATTTATCTACCACTATGTTCAATGGTTAGATGAATGTTCCATATTACAGTTAATATACAACCTATCATTGTAAGGATTACTTTTTGATGATGAAAGAGATAATAAGTTAAAAGGTCCATCTATCTTCAAGTACATATATATTGGTATAGATTTTTCTTTCCAACTACATATCTCTACATTGCATACTTTTGATGCATAGATATACTTCTGGTGGTGATGGTTGCAAGACAATAAAGAATTTTATGCTATTTTCCATAAGCCATTGTTGACTATTGTTCTATGGCCTTGAATAAATTATTTCATTTATGGTTTATGTCTACTGGCAATGGTTGCAAAGGAATAAAATTGTTATTGAAAAAAACATAAAATGTTGTTAAATGCTAAATGATTGTTATCTCCTTGCATAGACATAAGGGAGGTGCTTATTATATAGCTCATGGTGTATATCATTTGATGGTTGCAACACTTCTTTACCAAAAACAACATAAATTGTTGTTAAATGCTAAATGATTGTTATCTCCTTGCATAGACATAAGGGAGGTGCTTATTATACAACTCATAGTGTATATCATTTGATGATTATTTTATTATTTTCAAGGTGTCATTTAAATGATTATTGTTACAAGTCAAAGTGCATATACTTTTGAGCATTCTAAAGAATAAGGTAAAAATGATGGAGATCAAGAAAGGTGAAAGTATTTGATTAACACATGTGATTGACACACATTATAAAGTATTACACGGGTATTATGATGGCCATGTGCAAATGCTAACATAATGAAGTGTTTTATTTGTAATACTGACACAATAATTATGCCCTAAAATAATTACCATCGCTGCTACATGAAAAGCATAAATAATAGGCCATTGTTGATTTTTGTTCTCTTGCTTTAGCAATACTTACACAACAATAGTCAACAATGCCTTATTAGAAATAACATAGACTATTTAATTCCTTTGCAACCATTCCCAATAGTGGCGTATCAAAAACAACATATGTTTCATTTCATAAATGACAATTACTTTGACCACTTTGTAATCAAAGTTGACATCAATGTTCAATATTACACTTGATATACAACCTATCATACATATGAATATTGTCTACATCCAATTTCATATGTCTATTACATGCAAAATAGCTTGGCATTTGGACTTCCCCTCTGCCTATCGACTCACCATTGCATGTCACTCCATGCAACTGCTAGTTATGCATTGTTCCAAATTTTGTGTACTTAATGAATGAGGATTCGAAAGTATACTTACCCACTATTTCACTAACATGTATGGAAACGACCTAAATGATGGTCAACTAAACATACATTTTCCACTGTTTTGAATCCATACCTTCACCCAAACTTCACTTATAAAGCTTAGTCATCCTTTTCTCTATTTCAAGAATAGGTATGTTCATTATGAGGTCACTTCTTCTCTTATAGCTACAGCTGTTGCTTTCCCTAGCTCCAACCCTAGCGCCAATATTTAACTCATCAAATAAGATCTTAGCTTGATTTACATAATTATCAGAGGAGAAAGTAAAAGTCTAATACTCAACCATTTGCATAAAATGAAACACCACTTCCCTTTTAAACTATGAATTTGTAACTCATGGTTAAATGAAAACATCATCCATTTGTTTCACCAGTTCCTTCTCTCTATAACAATCCACACGTGTAAAGAGTTACAATTTATTTCTTTCAAATTCATGACTTTACACTTTGGGATCTACAAGACCAGGGAGGGTGATCCCTAACAATGTTCTCAAGCTCTCTTGTGCCATTTTACCTATGAACATTGTAACAATAGATATATTCTACAAATTGTTGTTAAATAGATGAAAATCTAAAAGACTTGGCGGATCTTACAACATTTATCAACCTATAACATGAGAATATGGTGGAACTTAACTCAAAACATACATTCAAACTGAAAGTAAAGATTTAAATTATTTTAGTGAATGTAATTTCTATGAACAATGATAGGATTATAACATAGACACAAATTATGGACTAGTGCCTTATCTTATGGTATGGAGTCCTCAAACATTCAATTAAAATCATACAACAATGTTTCACCCATCACAATAGAGCTATTAAGCAATGCATTATACCATCTAACTCAAAATTTTGGACCAATATTACTTAGTTATCCATCCATACACTCACATAAATCTTCATTCATGTTAATGAAAATAAACTTGTTCTTTGAACAAGAGCATCAACAATGAATAAACATTCAAAGGAAATAAAATGAAGATGAATAGAAAGATATTTGATATGTTTTATTCATAATTCATAAAATGTATACAATTGGAGAATAAAGTCTCAAGAAATATTCCATTTGCCTCCAAAAGTGATAGTACTAGTATACAATGCTAATAATCAATGACTCAAACTCTAAAACCTAGAAATAACTTAGACAAAAAGTATCTACATTCTCTATTACAATCTGCTTCTCAAGATCTCTCAACAACCACCCCATCAATGGCCTTGAATTCCATTTTATAAAAAAAAGGGAGCAAAACAAGCTTCAAGCCAATTAACACTTGTCATATTTTCATTCAAGACAATTATAATTCATCTTCAAAGACCATTATATTTGAAAGCCTAGGGGGGAATATTTGTATGAGACAAAAGTCATTTCCCATTTGTTGATGAAGATAATTCCTACCTTCTAAAAGGAGCTTTAGTCGATGATGATATTCCTTCCATGAGAAAATCACTTCTTGCACATCCTCCCAAAATTTTAAGACATAAAAAAATTTAAAACAAAGAAATGGTGAAGCAATACCCATGTCAGCACCAACCATCAACAACTCTGAATTGAGGAGGTTAACATTGATATAACAAAGGCTTAATCTGTAAACTTTTCAAGCAATGTATTGTATTCATCCTCAGTAGGCCATTTAACATCCAACAACCTTTGTATCTTAGAATCATGCAATTTGTTCCTAGCATCCATCATTATTATAGCCTCCTTGACAAATGCATCCATGTTTACCTCAATCCTAAACATATCATCAATGGCATTATTTAACGTTGCATAATCAAATTTTCTAGAAATGTAAATAATTTGAGGGAAAACCTTGAGGAGATCTTCAAACTCTTCCTTCCATATGTTGAAATCCTTTATTTCCCCCTCCTCATTTAGGGTCTTTCATACCCCACATCCCTCCAAATATTTAAAAATTTTAATCTTTCTTTGCAATCGCACTCTTAACTTTCCATGGAAGGTTGATATCTCTCCCAATAACTCAATTGATTTTATTAATTCTAGGAAGTGTGTGGGTGCCTTAGGATCATCTTTCATGTTCACCATCATTTCCATAAGAGCACTAGATCTTGCACTCCACTTACTCCACACATTCTAGAAAGCATCCTGCACCTTAATATACCTTTGATGAGCCTCATGGACACTCTTATACACACTCCAAGAATTTTATAATTTATGCATTACATTAGATAACCTATGCTATAAAATTTCATCAATTATCTCCTTGGATGTTGTTGTAGTCTTTTACCTAGCTTGCTTTACATTTTCTTTCTTCATTTGCAGTTCCTCCTTTAAGTTCTTAATTGTGAGAGACAAAGTCTGTCTATCCTATGCTGATGATTTAGAGGAAGAAGCTGGAGATGGTAGAGCCCTTTGTGATGAGCTTGCATGATCTACAGTGACCCTCATCTTATTGCACTCATCAAGGAGAGTGTTGTACTTATCCAACAATTTTTCATACCTCTCTTGAGATATCTATGTAGTATCCACAATACACATAGCTGCATGTGCATTATCAATTTGTCCACGGTGTGATGCAAGATCATCAACTAACAACACAATTTAATAAGGTACATCAGAACCATGCTCAACTTGGAGAAGATCAATACAAAATCTCAACAATTCCCTATTCATTTTACCAAATTACACTTAACAACTCAACAAAATCATCAATTTTCCTTAACCCTTCATTCATCCATTTTTCAAATTAGTAGACCACATCATTATCAAATATAGATTCATCTTTACCATAACTGAAACAAGTCAATAACCTGATTAAAGGAAGTGAACTAACTAACCCTTCACCAAATCACTCATCAATTCTACTTGCTTTACAAGGAAAAAATATCCACAATTCATGCAATCTTACTTCTAAGCCTTCACCATTCCTTGAAACACCATTAACAACCTTATTGCAACTAATCAAAGGAAAAACTTCATTAGTGAACTCTGACCTAATCAATACAATCAACATTTACCAATTCCTTCTTTGAGGTAGCTTGCATTCACCAAGCACCAAAACATCAAAATTACCAAGCCATAATCCTAGACCTCTGCCAAACCATTATACACCTTCAATGTCACCATTCAGACAAAAATAACTCAATACAAACATTTACAAGGGTTTGCCTATCAGTATTTTGGTCTTGCATTCTTCTAGCAAGCATTTCCTAGTAGCCCTGCAAGCAAAGACTGTTAGTCATAACTCCCATTATACACCTTTCCTCAGGACTGTAATTAGAGTTTTGAATTCCCCTGAAGGGACTTTAAAACATATGTGATTGAATCAATTTAGGTTTCTTTATAAAACATACTCCAAAAATGAGTTTCTTTGCTTGAAATTAGGCCTAATTAGGCCAGGGTCAGCATAGGGCTTATTGGTTCTCCATGTCCCAAGTTCAAATACTCTTGTTTAGTGCTTTAAATAGTTTTCATTTGGTTTGTACATGCTCATAAATCCATCAAGATTCCTTAATCAAGGGTATTTTAATAAACCCTAGGCTTTATTCCTCCAAACTGTTTGCAAATGCTTTGTTTGACAGTCTGTACAGTCATAAACTTCCATATTTCATACATCAAACTTAATAATTTGGCATAAAATGTTAGGAGAGTGAAATATGATGCTATCTAGAATAAATCCACTATATTTTAGCACATTTCAATGAGAAAATTGAGAGAAACAAAAATTTTGCATGCCACTGTTTACCCTAGGCAGGGGTTTTAATAGTTTTGAGAAAATTTACCATAACTAACTCTAAATAGAACCAAAATGTATGAAATAAAAATGAAAAGGGAGGTTATTGATCAAAACATCATTTATAAACATTCAACTACACTTTCATGCCTGTACAGGGCCGTACACAAGCCTGGAACAGTGGTTTTCTGATGAAAAATGCATAAAAGTTGTATTCTTCTTTATTCAAAATCAGAATCTCAATCACCCCCATCAATACAAATGAGCATATGAACTTTTAAAGTAATTTCACTTGTCTAATCATCTTCTAACTACCTCCTAATGACCTAGGACAAAAGTGACCTTTCAGATCTTCTTTGTGCAATTTTCCACTTTTGCATCTTTTTACATTATTAACAACTTTCACCCTTTTAGCAATATTTTTATAGTTTTGTCAATTTACATAATAAACCTCCTAAAATACCTATTCAAGGACTTAATTACATCAAATATTACCTCTCATGACCTATTGCAAAGATTTACATACTTAGAAACTCAAATTTTGAGGACAAGGTGCTCCTGCACCACTGTGTGGGGGTGATTTCAATTGCTCTTTTCACCATGACTACCCAATCACTTCTTCAACTAATTTGACAACTTTTGGTTTCCCCGTATTTGGTGTCATAGAGAAAATTTCCAAAGTGTGTAATTTGGGGCTAAAACTAGAACCAAATACCTTGTTATCAAAGTGTTCTTCAACCACAAAAGCCCTTGGATCATTTCTGATTGCATCCAATGCATTTGATGAGGAAAGGTCCCATCTAGGAAATAAAATCATTCCACTATCTTTCACCAATTTCTTTGCTTCCACAAGAGTTATTGTAGCAATTTCATTCATAATCTTCTCCTCTTCTTCTCTCTCAATCTCCTCTTGCATTGATGATGAAAAATTGAATAATTCAACTCTTTATGGTCTTTGAATGTAGGTAGATACACCATTAATGGAAAGGGATAGCTCACATGAGTGAACAAGAATGCATTTGACACTTATTCATTCATATTTGAATTCTCAGTGTTGATCAATTTTTTTTAAAACATGATCAATGGTTGTCCATACTCATCACTCATCACCATTCACTTTTTGGTGCTTTTCTGTGAATTAAAGATGTGAGCATTTGGTGTGATGTCTTGTAGTGATGACACATAGCCTCTTTAAAACTTAGCTACCAACTTTGTTTGCAAAGGCATTGCTCATCCTTGAAATTCTTTTGCTTGAAGAGTTGAAAACCACGATGTGAAGAGTCCTAGCAATGGAGGGAATATTCTTGAGAATATACTCCAATCACCCATCACTCATCACTAAAATGTTATTCATGTTTAAGAGCATAATAGTGATGTATCAAGATCATGTGATGAGAGAAAATCTTAAGCCTTTCATCACTCATCGATATTTCCTTTCTTTTAAAAAAAATGCTATTCACAATACATAGGATGTATGCGATGCATTTACAATCCTTTGATTGGAATATCTATTTCAACATATTCCTTTCATTATTTTTTGTTATAATAGCACATTTCCCATCACAAATTTTATGAGTATTTGAAAATAGAATTACGATGCAGTAGAACTACACAATTTATTGACTAAGATCAACATCTTCAAGAATATTCTTCATTTGTTTCATCACCCATTTCTCATCACTGTTATGTGCTTTAGAGATAAATAAACATTAGCAATGTGAAGGAGTGGGGCGATGGATGGGATATGAGACACATGTCCCTTATATGAAATCAAGGGTTTCATTAGATGTAGTGGAAATGAAGAAGGAAAGTAGTAAGAAAACCATGATGCATTAGAGTGTTATGATGAACAAAATGCACTCATCGCATATTGCTAAAATAAAATGAGTGGGGAATATGCAATCAGTAATACAATGGAAACTAGTGATGCAAAGGAAAACATAAGGCATCACCCATTGCACAAAGGATTTAAGTAGGTAACTAACAACTCGCGATGTGAAGGAAACTAGCGATGGGAAGAATGCAGTGCATCACACATCATGGATATGGTGCTGATGAGGAGGAGACTAAATGTGATGTACATGGGGTGTGAGATGGGTAACACTTAAGTGAGAAAATTAAGCACATGTTCAAAAGTTATTTTTAAAAGGGAGCCACCTAGGTAATATGAATAACAAAGACATAACAAAACCTAAGGCATAAGTCCCACTTAGTATAATGAAAATATTTTAAGGTGTCAACCATAGGTAAACATTAGAACACAAACCAAAAAATATCAATGAGGAATTAGACCAAAAGGTACTAAGGTTTTAAAAGAAAGGTTGATAAACCCTAAACCTTGAAAAATAAAACCTTATCCAAAGGACAAATAATCAAAGACCAAAAAACTAGCCAGATATGGACCTAAAATTAGTGGAACACATAATTTTTTTGAGGGGTTCCATCAAGCCACACGTTCTTCCATAATATAAACAAAAATCAAGTAACTTCTCCCTCCTTTTCACACTTAAAGAAGCTTCAGTTAGCGGGATTACCTTATGAATAGCCAAGCTTACCCTAGTCAAGAAAACTTTATAGTTGATTTCACTATAATCAGTCGTGTCGTGAATTATGCATTCTATAACCTAACCAAAAGAAAACAAATTCAATGGTGAGAGCTTTCTATTAAGGATTTTCTAGAGGACTTTTACCTCTCTCTCACTTTCCATACTAGGCTCACCCAAACCTCTAACTCATAGTTGTAACTTAGCCATATGACCAAGACACCAATGCCTTCTAAGAAGAAAGGGACAATGAGTTGTCCCTCCTTCTAGTACCAATTTGTTGACATGAGTGTTGCAAACACACACCAATAGGCAGATCAATTGTCACTCAAAGAACGCAGGAACCTACCTTTCTGGAAAGATCCACTCGGAATACCTAAATCTAAAGGCAATCTTAGTTGATCCCAAGGCTTGAGAATGTCAAGTCTTGACACACTAGATTCACTTAGGGTTCATTGTGTAATTTTTTTTTAAATCCTAAGGGGTCTATGGTTTCTTAGGCTTACTAGTGTCCAAAGGATCATAACAAAGGTTCACCAAATCAAATGTGTATCACTTCACAACTTCATGAAAATAGAATATTTGCACAAAATACTTCTTGAACTAAAATTATTTGCAAAGACTTTAGGATTTAACATAGAATGGGCTATAACTTCATGAATACTAAAATATTTATAGGAATACTCCATGAATTTATCACTTTATACAATGTTTTTCTAGAAATATTTAACATCTACTTCTAAAGAAAAGCATTAAAGATCCTAAAATTTAAGGTTCTCCTGTTATCCACACATACACCATGAAATAAACTAAATAAAACCACCCTATACTTCACTAGATTGCTTCATAGCTAGGCATAGAATGATGCAAGAATTTTGAAGAAACATGAGATCATTTGCCACGAATAGTGTCAATGTGCACCTAAGTCTATTGCAACATACAATTTTTTTTTTTTATAGAAACAAACAATCAACTACGTAAGATTTCATATTAGGAGATAGCTTCAAATTGGCTTAGATATTAGTAAACTTCAAATGGAGCATACAAGTTTTATACTAGAATGGTACAAAAAATAGGATATAAGAAATAAAATTGGCAAGTCCCAATTTTAAGTCTTTGTAATCCCAATAAATTTTGAACTTAAAAAATAAAATAACTCTCAACCTTTTTGGTGCGGGAGCACCTAAGGAACAACAGGCAGTTTCTTAGGTAAAGAAGAAACCTAGAGGGTTAATTTTTGTTTTTGTTGTCATAAGGTCATGTAGACCATTTAGTGTTGAGCTTAGAGGTGTTTTTGATCTTTTGGAAAGAGGTTGTCAAGAGTTCAATAAGTTTAGAGGCTTATTTTGCTGAATGGTAAAAAAATTGCCAAAGATTGAAAAACACAGTGGGTTTTCTAACTTTTGCCATTAGGTCATCTAAAGGCTCGACCCAAGAAGCTCAACTATTTTTGGAGCCTATTTAAGACATGGCTCGACCATGAATTAGGGTTGGAAGCACTATTGTTGTGGTAACATTTTCTGAAGTGGAAGGAAACAACGTTCTGAGAGGCAGTTTTCTTGATTTTTGCATCCAAATTGTGCTTTAATGGAGTAAACCTACTGTTATTTTGTTTGTAGAATGTAGTGTGAATATTTTGTAAGCTTAGTGTGCCATTCATTTGTCTTTGTAAATCATTTTCATCTTTTATTTGTAAATAGTTTGTTTTCTGTCTTTTTCTGGCCTGAATCAGGCAGTCTTGAGAGAATGGAGTTCTAGAGCACTTTCCCACCGTACAAATTGTACGGCCCTTTGGGAATAGTGACTAGGCTCCATGAGTGTAAATATGATAGCTTGTAGGGCTTGTGTGAGTTCAGGAGATGCTAGCAAAGTCTTGCCCTAGGCGAGCCAGGCAGGGTCCGGCTAGGGAAGACCTGGAGTAAAAGACTTATAACTTGCAGGGGTGCTTAGATCTTGGAGAAATTCTTTTTGGAGAATTTTGTTGAGGGTCTTGGAAAGGCCTGGTGATCAGGAGGAGGCTCCACCAATCCTTTTGGAGTGAGAAACCTTTGACAGTCTGAAAACAGTCTGGAAAAGCTTGCAAACCCTAGTTTTTTGGCTTATTTTGTGAATGAGCAGTGTACGGCCTGTACAGGCTCAAAACCCCAAGAATCTTTAAGGTGTGGGGAAGGGAAACACAAACCCCAAAGGAGGAACCCTGGTCATTTGGAGGATTTAGGGAAAAATTGCACTTTTCTCTGTTGAGAGGCCTAATTGGGGCTCTAGGCTTGTAGCCTTTTCTAACCCTAGGAAGGGATTTTGTGAAAGCGATGGTTAATTGGAGTTTTGTGATGAAACAAGAACCCTAGATTGATTACCTTGAAGCAATTACAACATTTACACACCCCTGCAAGAATCAAATTGAATGTTGAGAGGATTTGGCCTTTAGGGAAGAATAAGGGTCAATGGTGAGATAGTGGCAAGGCACCAAGGTTGGCTTGGTAGTATGGAGGAATGTTGATAGAGGGGTTGGCCAGTAATACCAGGGGTGCCTATACCTGTGATAGGACCTAAAGGTTATGGTGAAGGAGTCACCTAGAAGTTCTTGAGAACAAAGACCTGAGCATGGGACTGTGAGAGTCTCATCCAACCCTACCCTATCACTTTTATAAGAACAAGGCAATGAAAGAGTTCCAAAAGAGCACATGAAAGAGAATCAAAGGAACAAATCATAGAGTAATAGGTGGTATATGATAGTTGGCACATGAATCTTCTAGAATAAGCCAAAAGATATTATGAATTTCTTCAATAGTTGAAACCTTTCTGGACTCAGGTTTCAAGACACAATCAAGGTATCAAATTGGATTGAGCAGGTCGTCAACCGAACCTTCAAACAAAATATAGGAACTAGCTAGATATTTAGAGTGATCAAGTGGATATAGAAATATTGATCTATTGGCCTTGTGCTCCCACCTTCAAGCTACTAGTTTGGGAAATATGCAAGCCAATGTAACACTCCAAAACTTGGTGTTGCACTCATCATCCATCAAGAAAGAATTGGATCCCCAATTCCTTGGTTACCCATGCTCTCTCACTATATGCATCTCATACATATGGGTTCCCAAGATATGTATCCCATCCTTGGCAACATTCTTTGATCTACTCACAACATTAGTTTTCCTAACCATCCATACCCAAACCTTCTCCAACAACCCATTCCTCCTACACATAAAATTCCTCGTGTCATTTCCCTTTTAACCATTAATAAGAACATTATTAATATGAAACATTCCTTAACATTAGATTCTTCACAACACCAATCTAGAAATAACATGCTTTAACATTTTCATGAATTTTTTGACTTAAGGTGGATTTCTGGATACTTGATGCACCTGAGAAAAATTGAGTGGCATGTTTAAACATTTACGTGCATGTACCATTTACCCAGGTACTTGGGTACCCAACACTTGATCACCCGACTTCCTTTGAAACACTCAAGGCTCTTTCGGTGTTTTCCTAGAATAAATTGTAAAACCTCATTGATGCCCTCGCTAACCTTTTCATACCCACATAATTTTAACTCACAGTTGTAGCATCTTGCACATCTTTCTCAACTAAATTATCCTAGTTATACATCTGAGTCCATAGTTCCCAAAAACCCACCTACCCAGATTCTCGGTAACCTTGTACTTCAATGTGAACCATTTTAGGATCTCTAACATTCCTTATTCTTACCTCTTGAGGCAATTAGTCAACTAACAACTTCCAAAAGTAATGATTTTTTCAACTTGTGTCCCCAAGCCTTACATTCTTGGGGCATGTTGTGAGACCACACAATGTAAAAAGGAGGTTACAATGGGATTAGTCCTAGAAAATATAGAAAATTAAGAAGGTGGCAATCCTATACATGAAAAAATAAAGCAACAAGGAGAAAATTCTGCAATATAGGTAGATTAAGTATTAGAAGAATGTCCCAAAGATCTAGGAGAAAATGATGACATCCCTAATTGGTTAGCTCAACAATTACAACCACCAATGTAGGTATAGTCAGTGCCTTTATAATTCAAGAATATTATGCAAGAGATAGAGACTTGCAAGCCTAAGGCCAAGGTAAAAGTTACAGATATGATTAAGAGAAATGTAGATGGGGTGAAGATAGTATAAGTTGCTATATCTATAAGAGACAAACACAAAGGAGAAATGATTGTTTGTGATTATCAAGTATTAATATTAAACCTTGGACACACTTCATGGGAGTAGGATATATAGGAAATGAAGATTAATTTGGAAACAACTACGACTTGGTTGAGAAATGATAAATAGAGAAAAAAGGAACTAAAATAGTGACTTTCTCAAATCAATGACTCAACCAAGTCAACCCCTAGCCAATATACTTTCAAATCTAGTATTAATGTGCATGGAACAAGTGGATTCCATTGATAGTGTAAAGAATAAAGAAAATATGCTTGATGAATAGATGGAGGACATGATTAAGTAGGGGGGAAGAAATAATGAAAGAGGTCATTGGGAAATACAAAGAAGCCGATAATGGAATTAAAAATTAATGAAAGTAAAGGTGAATTGTGATGACAACTTGGTGAAGAATGGCATAGAGTTGTGCAAAATGGTAATGACTTAAAAGATGGAGAATTAGCAGCTAATGGAAGAGGAGGTGTTGATAGATGAGGATATCACAAGGTTGAAAACCTATGGATTGTAGTTAAAATGGGAGAAAGAGTTAGTAAGAAATCCAAAGAATAAATAAAGACTAGATCCTTAAGTTAGCTGAAAGAATGTTTGATAAAGACCTAATGTTGATTGAGACCCTTAATCAAGAGCTAAATGATAAAAATAATATAGGACAAGGAGATGTTGAGGTGAAAAGCTTTAAAGGTCTATTTCAGAAGATAATAAATAATCATGTATCTTAGCTAAATATGGAATCAATGAATGACATAATCAAGGTCAAGAACTTTATTATGAAATATGAAAGAGATATAGGGAATATAAATGATGAAACTAAGAAAATATCATAGATATATGCTCAAGAAAATATAGAATATTGTAATATTCCCTCCATTCAACCCATTATTTTACTTAGGAGTCCATCCCATTACTTCCTCTTAATTTGATATTTCCAACTCACTCAAAACCACTTAAATTAAGTTTATTAAAACAAATCAAAATATTGTTTATTTTTATTTACATCATGTGTGCTCTTTTAAATAAAAAATAATAAGTATAAATAAAGAAAAAAAAAAATTAGACTATCATAAAGTCACACAAAAATGTAAAAGACTTGATGATGAAATTATATTGACTAATTATAAACCCATGTACAATGTGAGCTCTTGAGGTTATGGTTAATAATCCATGTCATTGATATCTACCATTCTCTCCCAAATGATAATCTCCCTTGACACACTAGAGGAGAGTTATATCATGCATTCACCTCAAATAATGTAATATTAGTTAGTCCATTATTAACACCATTAACCAAAATCAATTAATATAATTAATCAATATTTTGTAGAGATAAAGAATATCCATTGTCACAATATTGTTTAATACATAATGCAACATTAAAAAAAATCTTTTTTTCTTTCACCCTAATAAATTATTTAATTATTAGAAATATTGAAAATAAGTGATTATAAATGGAATGTGATAACAAGAGACTTGATAAGAGAGAATTGACTAATATAGGAGCAATGAGTGATTATAAAACCATGCATTGGAGATGAAAAATCTAAGAATAATAATAGTATACACTATAATGAGAAATATACTTACTACAATGAAGGAGGAAGTAATGATTTCTACCACAATAATAGAGATGCAAGTGATGCATATTACAATGAAAGATTAGATGGAACTCAAAGAGGTAGAAGAAGGCATGATAGGAATGATGGCATATTCTATAGAGGGGTATATTTCAAGTGTGTATGAAGACATCGATAATCTTAGTGTTATATAGGCCAAGGAACCACCAATATAATATTTTAATGTAATAATATAACTACATATCCAGGGGAAGAATCTAGAGGATCATAAATTCTAAATAAAAAATTAGAATAGTGTGCAACATTAGATGTAAGTGTCTAAAATATATTAATGATATTGTTAGTGGAAATAATTTATTTTTAGAAGAAATGGTTGATAAGTTTAAACTAAGTGGTTATAACACCCTATTTCATGTAAAATACTTGGTTACAAGTTAAAAACAATATTTTAAGTGAACAATATCTGGTGAAATTTAAGGTAGGAACATATCATGATGAAGTTTTATGTGTATTATTCCAATTTATGCATGCTATTATTAATTAGGTATATGATGATACTATGATAGGAAAGCCACAAATAATGGGATAAAGACTAAGCTTTTACCATAACAAGAGATTATAAGAGACATGCTTTTGCACATTTGGAAGGTACATATAGTCAAGTGTGTGTTAGTGCTAAAATTTATTTAGTGGATGAAAAAATATTATTATATGGTTTAAGATATGAAACTATAAAATTTTATTTGATTTCATAGATATTGGACACCACAATAGTAATAGAAACCATCACAACTGAAGATACAATATCACAAAATAATATATCAAAACTATTAGTAAAGTATAAGGACATTATTTTATACAAAATGATAGATGGATTACCACTACTAAAACGTATCATTCATCAAGTGGATCTAGTTTTAAAGAAAATCATAAAATGGAACATAGGATAACACCAAAAAAATTAAAATGACAAGTGCATTCTTTTTTGGGGAAATATTTTTTTAGAGAGATTTTGAGCCCATATGTGGTACCAATTGTAATAACATCTAACAAGATGGAGGGTGGAGAATTATTTATAGGATCTAAATAAATCAACAATTTCACAATTAAGTATAAACTCCCATTATATCGAAAGTATTTCATAATGGACTATTTTGAGTTGAGAGAGGTACTTTACTAATATTAATTTTGAGAGAAGTTATCATTACATAAAAGCTAGAGAAGGGGATGAGTGGAAGATAATATTTAATAAAAATAAAGGATTATATAGATGGTTTATTATGTCTTTAGGGTTGACTAATACACCAAGTACATTTATGGTGTCAATGAGTGACATGTTGAATAAATTTTTAGGTAAGTTTGTTATTTTTGCATGTGATTTTTATTTTCAATAAGACTAAGGAAGAACATCTATATCATATTATATAAATATTATAGAGATTGAGGGATTTATTTATTAATATGAAGAAATCTAGTTCCATCAATAATAAGTTGGTATACTTGGGATTTGTAATTTTATCTAAAAGATTAATTATAACTTTGAAGAAAATTAGAGTTATTATTGAGTGGCCAACATGAATGGATGCTAGAGAAGTAAGATCATTGTATGATTTATATAATTCTTATAGGAAATTCATCAAAATATTGAATGGTTCTTGTGTATTATTATCTAAGAAAATTTTGGCGTACAAGTTAGAGTTGAAGTAGATATCAAGAGAAAATAGAATTTTTAAGCTGTTAAAAAAGAAGGTGATAAAATTAAAAAATTATCATATTTCCAAATTTCAACAAGATATTCCTAGTGGATTTTAATACAAGTAGAATGGACATAGGTGTGGTGTTGAATCAATATGTAAGACAATTAATATATTGTAATGAAAATTTGAATGATAGAAGTATCATATATTCAATCCATATTCAAGAATTGCATGAACTAATTCAAACATTAAAAAAGTGGAGACATTAATTGTTTCCAAAATAATTCATATTGTACATTGATCATTAAGTATTATAGTATCTAAATATGCAAGATAAGTTGAATTAGATATATATGAGATGGGTAGAATTTCTACAAAGTATACTTTGTGTTGAAGTGTATGAGATAAAAGTAAACAAGTTTGTTGTTGTCTTGAGTAGAAGATATATTGTGTTAAAAAAAATGGGATG
The DNA here is from genome assembly GCA_007258455.2 of Sequoia sempervirens. Taxonomy (NCBI): domain Eukaryota; kingdom Viridiplantae; phylum Streptophyta; class Pinopsida; order Cupressales; family Cupressaceae; genus Sequoia; species Sequoia sempervirens. Next base: position 730,799,672 of record VDFB02193867.1, on the reverse strand, counting down.
AAAGTTTTTGGATTTGAATAGTTGAAATATTTGTAAATGAAGTCAATATTCATTTTTTTGAAGCATAGAAATCATGAAATAAAATAGAACATGTGGATACAAGTAAGAATCTAAATATTATTTAGAATGAGATGTTATTGAAGGTGAATTAGTTATGTATTTTGAGGAGCTCAATGGTAGATAAATTAATAAAGGAAAATCATAGTAGTGGTTTAGTGAGAATATTTTGGAGTAGATAAGATAATGGAACTTGTGAGTGAGATTTTTTTTATGAAAATATACAAGGATGTGAGGAAATTCGTTTAAAGTTATAGGATTAATAAATTTACAATAGAAAGTAATTATAATGATGGATTGTATCAACCAATACCAAATTCTAGAGAAATCTTGGAAAGATACAAGTGGGTTTTGTATTAGGGTTTTGAAGAGCATAGAGAGACAATGATTATATATTTTTTATTTGTGGATTTTTTTTAAATAATGTAAATCTTATTCTACATAACAAAAATAATGATTTTTTTCATGTAGAATATGAATTTATAAATGAATTTGTAATGTTGCATGGGATAGCAAGAATTATTATATTAGACAAGACACTAAGTTTGTAGGTTGTGTTTGGAAGAATTAGTAGAAAAGATAAAAATATCTTTGAAATTCAATTCAACATATCACCCAAATATTAATGTATAGATACAGGTTGTAAACATGAGTTTATTAAATTCATTAAAATATTCATTTGGATAGAATACAAGAAATTGGAACATGCTTTTAGTATAGTTAGATTTTAAATATAATAATTTATTAAAGAAGAGTATATGAAAAACACCATTTGTGGTGTCATTTGGTAGTAGTCAAATAATAGTATGGGGATTAAGGGATATCAAATTTAGAAGAAAAATAATATAAAAGTAGAAGAATTTTAAATCACATTTAAAGGAAGTGCATGTAGAATTAAAGAGTCGCTTGAAGATGATGAATGGTATGTTGGAATATGTTGTCATTGATGTCAAAAGGGGATCAAAGAAGTGTGTTGATCTTGTGCAGAAGTGCATATAGCTATCATTGATGTCAAAAGTGCATATCATGCAAAGGAGATTATTGGCATGATGACAAAGGATGAATGTGAGAGTAGAGGATCTGATGGGTAATTAGGTAGTAGATTCAATATGGGTTTTTTAAGAAGAATTATAGTTATGTGCTCTATAGGTTGAGAAAGTGAAGGATGCACCTAGGAATGAATTATATTCACCTTTAGGTTGTAGGTCACTTAAGTGATAACTTATGTCATTCATCTCATGGAGGTGACTGACCCCTCTGCCTAGCGCTTTAAGGTTGTACACTTTCATCAGTTCAGAGGAAAATGACTTCTTTTTAAGTCATGGACTTCAAAGTTTTCCTAACCTATGTTGTGAGGTTATCAAGTTTCAAAACCTTCTGACTTAGTGATCTCTTTATTGTCGGTGAGAGTGAATGGAGTCACGGGGTTCCAAGTTTTCCTAAACTATGTCGCGGGGTTCTCAAGTTTCGAAACCTCCCGACTTGGTGACTTAGCTAATGGAGTGATAAGGAAGAAGGTTCTGTTTGTTGGTCAGCAAT
>VDFB02193867.1:730630120-730797976 GCA_007258455.2 Sequoia sempervirens | reverse complement strand
TCTCTCACTGAGTCCATCTATCTATCTCCCCTCTACCTATTGGTTGTTTTTACTATAACCAGGTTGGTCTTCTAACTTACCTATGGAATTGCCAATTCCAATCAAGCGCATCTCAAAGGACCTGGACCAACTGACAAGGATTTTAAAGACCTACACTTTGGGTTGTACAAGAACTGAGAGGGTGATCCCTTAATTCATTTACAACCTCTACACCATTATCATAAACAACATTAACAACAACAGACAATCTCATTTAATAGCTCAACATAATAGCATAATACTAAATAGAATTGTTGTTCATCAGTAATATCAACTATTTGGAGCATGAGATAACTGTAACACATTCAATAGTGTAAAATAGTCATTGATTTGATATTTGTATCAAGCGTTGGGTAAAGACAAACAAAATACTGAACCATACAAATTAGTACAACTTACATCAGTGCCATATATCCATTGAGGGAGTCAAATTCATAAAACATCTAAGGGTTTATGATAGATTTAACACATAACATATAAGATCCTTGAGAACATTGCTTTACAATTTCATCAACATGTATTCTAACTTGCTAACCCATACTTCTACCCTTGAAATCCTTCTTATAGAAAATGAAGGAGCAAACAAGCATTGGGCTAGAAAGTACCTCTCATTTCACATGCTTTTCTTCACAAAACTCTTGAGGATAGTAATTATACCTTCTTTATTTCTCATCCTATGCCCTATTCATGCATCCTACAATTACAACAGTATCCATGGGGCCTCTTACACAAGCTACAGTAATCACAAAAAGTGTAAGAGCCCCTTTATATCATGTTTGGACTACAAAACCTTCAAAAACAAGGTAATCGGGCTGTATGCAAAGAAATGAAGCTTTTTAACTCAAATCAACACCTTAAGCCCTCAAATCAGATTCAAATCAAATCTAACACATATCTTCATGACTTGGAATTGATTTCACATCAAATTATGGCTGCATGTGACTCTACAGTGCTACATAACAAGAAAAATACAGAAATTTTGAAGAAAACACGCATTTTCAAATAAGAGCTTGTATTTTCTTAAATCCTCAAACCATCAACAACCATTACAATGATCACTTTATGCCTTTAAAGGCCTTTACATGTCAACCACTAAACAACCTCCTCTACAACTGACTTTTTAATCTTTTACGATCACATTAAACATAAAACACACTAATTTCAAGGTTGTTAACATCACTATTGAAATTTTTTAATTTTTTGACTTTTCAAATATTAAAAAGTATATCATTAAATTAATTATGTAATGGAATAAAAATTAAAAATATCATGAATTAATTATGTAACCACATAATTCAAATATAATTCTATCAAGAAAATTAATATCAAATAGATAATATAATCACATAACCCATACCTTTCAATGTCATTGATCTTCTTCTTCATCCAACTCTTTGTCTGTATCATCCGATCCAGATTCGACATTGTAAGGATTGGTCATATCATCATCACCATCATTGATATCAATTTTGATAATGTCATCATCCACACAAATATCATCTTCATGAACATTAACTCCTACGTTATCATGATCTAGTTCCTCCTCTTCGACATCTTCGTCAGGGACATCATCAACTAACCATTGATCTTGATCATCTACATCATTTTCTAGTTCTTCGATATCTTCTTCTTCCACAAAATTATACTTTATCGGCCTTCCTCTTGGATCATTTCTAACATCAAATGACCAACCCAGTTTACCTAGAACCTCTAAGTAAAATACCTACTCACATTAGCTTGGAAGAACATAGGTTCATTTCCAGCTCACTCGATCAACCTTGTATTAACCATGGTAAATCCATTATCATGTTCAATAACAGTTCTCTCAAGATCATTTTCATTCAATCGTAGCCTGTACCATAGGATGATGAACAAAATTAATCTTAAGGACTTAAATTCACACTCAAGTATATCATCCAAAATCCCATAGTCTCAATTTTCTAAGACTTTTGGATGTATATCGCTTCTAGATGAAACATTAGTCACCTGAAAGACTGCAGTTATACCAGAATCACAAGTTTTCTTCATGTCATCCAACATTTTGATTTGAAATTTATGACCATTGCACCACATAGCCTTGTGGTGTTTCACCTACAATATGTCAAACATGTAAAAATTATTGCAATATCATCGCTTGATAAACATATTCTGGGTCAATGTATGCAAAGAAAACAATCTCAACATATATATACATTAATATAATTAAAAAATACTAAATAATATGGGTGATTAATATATTTATACGTACCTGTTTATCTCTTAAACCATATACTAAATCAATTTCCTTTTGTGTAACATTGGAATCTCCATTACGATGAGCTTCTTTAACCAATGAAGCCACACCTTCCCATGTTAATGCGCGACCAGATTGTTGACATCGTTCAATCCATACCGTCATCCAATCAAGATTGTTTGTGACATACAAATGTAGTGCATCCCACTCTCGACCAACTATATAAAAAAATTGAAATTCACAAATGACGTATAATTAGTTAAATACCACAGCATACTACCTTAATTTATAATTGATGTATATTGAAGATTAAAAATTAAATAAATAAGTACAATATACATAAAAAAAACATATGTAAACTGTATTCCAATTAATCTCCATGACCATCTTCTAATTACCTCTCACCTTCCTCAATCTACCTTTCCCCATCAGGTACTCCCCTTCAAATTTTTTAATGGAGTTTGGATCCCAAATACAATCTACATGGATCTTTGCTACAAACTTAGCAAGATATTCACTAATGTACACCATGGTCTGGTATACCATATATCCCTCCACCATAGAACCCTCAGGGTGTGCTCTTTGTCTAACCAAATCCTTCAAAAATTTCAAGTGTCTCTCAACCATCCATATTGACCTTGTGTGTACAGGTCCACACAATTCAATCTCCTCAACTTGGTGTATAAGGTAGTGTTCTTGTGCATTGAAAAATGTCGAAGGTAGACACTTTTTCATTTCACACATTAGACGAGAATTTTTCTCTTCCAATAATTTATATCTTCTTTATAGATTTCTTTAGATAACAGCCATCTACAAGTAATTCAAGGCGCAAATATATTAATGAGATTTAACAAAAATATACAGTATATTACATAACAAGTAAAACAAATGGAAATTATAAGATGTATATAATGAATTGAACAAATATCACTACTTACCTTATGTATTTTCCAAGATCATATATAACTTGCTTGATGTTGTTGTCAAAGTTGTTTGGGAGAGATAGAGGTAGAACGTATTGCAACAATTATAAAATGATTTTTTCATTATTTTTCCAAAAGTAGTAAACACAATACACTGAAAAGTACATGAATTATACAAGTGTATATAATAAACCTGAATAATTACCTTAATGAAGGTATGCCAATCATACATTTTCATCCCTGACCCAAATTCACCTTTCTTTGTTATTATATTGTTTATGTTCGCAACAAATCCTGTGGTAAATCAATTTTTTTTGTATGACTTCTTTTATAGCATTGCTTTGCTTCTCTATTAATAACCAAGGAAGGGCACTTATATTAATTTGGTCTCCATCATTATTTAATTGAATGATATTTTTCATTGCATGATTGGCTTCCTAAATGTCACTACAAATTTTGACAATTTTTTCTTTGTCATGCTTTCCATCCAATATTTTCCTTAATGTTTGTGTTATATTCTTTTTGATATGCATTGTATCAAACAAATGCACAATTTGTAGCTGCTCATAGTAGAGCAACCTACAAAATTATCTGGGATAACTTTTCAGTCCTTGTGGAAGTCGGCCATTAATGCCTTGATGACCTTCATGAAGCATATAAGTTAAACAAATTAACAATGACAATCATCGTCAATTACAGCATGAGTAAACACAACACAATATAAAAATATAAATTCAAAACATATCATATATGATAGATAAACAATTTGATCTGACGTATAACCTTGACGATTAATTCTATTATATTCCAACTTCCATAGGTGAGGTGTCATTCTTCGTGGTTTTGATGTAGTCTCCTCTTTCCCATTGAAAAGATGTTTTTCAAGAGTTCGATACTTATGATTTCTATGGAGGAAGTGCCTATACTCATCAAACACCTACTTTCCTAAACTTGTTGAACGATAAGATTTCATCTTTGGACCACAAATTGGACATGCAAATTTTCCCTTTGTTTGAAGACCTGCAAGATGATATATAATTGGATTAAATATGTCAATTTTTATAATTATATATAATGAATAGATTATTTTAAAAATATGCATGATATATACTTCATAAAATTAAATATTATTAAAGTGCAGTTGAACGTTATAACATACCACAAAAATGTGTTAGCCCTGGGGCATCATGAATTGTCCATACAAGCATTGCATGGAATTGAAATTGTCTTTGTCCTATTGGTCTAGAGACGTCATACATACTGACGCCATTCCATAACTTTAGTAACTCGTCGATAAGAGGCTCGATATATACATTCATATTTTTAACTTGTTACTTACCTAGTTGAATGAACATAAACATTACATTATTATTATAACCATTTTACTGCAATATATATAAATTAATGTATATGACTATTGAATGAAAAAAATATAAGTCATTATGCAACATATAAGACAAATGAGATGCTACTACGTTAAAGAAAATTGATGTGAACAAATACCTGGAACAATCATTGACAACATTATGTGCTCCCTCTTTATTGACATCCATGGAGGAATGTTAATGTTGATAACAAAAATAGGCCACACCGAGTAAATAGATCTCAGCTCTCCAAATGGATTGACACTGTCCACTCCTAATGAAAGCCTAAGATTACGAGGTTCTTCTTTAAAGTGTGGCAATTTTTCCTCCATGTTCGGAAATGCATAACCATCCGTAGGAATTCGAAGAATGTCATCTCCACTTCTATTCCGTGCATGGTAATCCATAAATTGTGCTAAGCTTTCGCACCTAAATAATCATTGCATACGTGGAATAACGGGAATATAACAAAGAACCTTGCGAGGCACCTTTTTTGTTAGTTGATCTGTTTGATATCTACTGATATGGCATTCTGGGCATTCAATGCAAATTCCTACTGTTTATGATATATAATATGATCATTGGTACATGCATCTATTGCTTGATACTCCATTATGATATCTTTCATAATCCCAAATAAATTTTGGTATAAGCGAGGTAAAATATTTGATGGTGGTAAAAAAAATTCACCAATCAATCTACAACAAAAAATAATTTGTTAATATAAATAATATTAATGGTACATATTTCATCCTTTATTTACTAGTGATGAACTAACAACAATTAAAATAGATGAAAAAGGATGACATAAATGACATACCTTAACATCCGTGAGATTGCTATGTTTGATAAACCATTCATAACCTTCAAGTTCAACAGCAAAAATACAATAGAGAGAAGAGTTGTTTGGGAGCCTTCATAAAGGGGCTCGTATGCCTTCTCAAGTACAAGTAAATCATGAACATCATCAAAGTCTCTCGATCATCATGATCAACTCTGCCACTAAATGTGTCATGGATCAATGTATTTGTACCATCATCTTCAACTATGTTTTCTAGCGCATGACCATCTTCTTACATAAGATCATTAACTTCATCTTCGATATTCACAGCTCCATATTTGTCCGCTTGCAAAACCACATTCTCTAAGTCGTGATAATCCATATCATCTACCATAGGGCAACCCACCTTTATAATAATGATAGACACAAATAAACCATGATCTTGATCAAGTGATTATATATATATATATATATATATATAATGTTAAAACGATATAAACATTTACAAATTCAATCAATATAAACACATATAATGAACAACTTACCAATGGACGATAATCATGCCCCCCTTCAACATGACCATGCTGCCTACAATGTTTCACCGATTAAAAGTTGTCTTGTCTTTAAGCCCTGCAATTATTGCAAGGACAATAACATTTCCCATCACCCTTTCTTTTCAATCTAGCCCACAATCTATCAAGTGTCTCTTCATTTTGTTCTGGACTAATATTATCTGACATGATTTTTATTTACCAAGCTTGACTATTTAGATCTTCAAAAACTATCAAACTCACACTCCAATAATTTTTATTATAGACAGGTAACAAAATCTAATAATTCTGATATTTTACACCAAAAAAATTGCCATGCAACCACCCCTGCAAAAGAGAAGATAGTATGAAGTTAATGACCCAAAAAAACACTTTAAAATGCTAATTCCAAAATTTATTAAATTCTTATTTTACTATGATTTCCAACCGTTAGACTCCTAAAATCATATTGATCACAAACTTCCTACAATGATGGAGGTAGCGAGCTAGTAAGAGCAAGTGACCCATTCCTAAGGAGCAACAAGTCAGAATCATCATTGCTAATGTCAATACAAATTTATCCTTTTAGTTAAAGATGCAATGTGTCACTTCTTATGACGAGCTTATCCCTAGGGCCCTCAACATTGAGAGAGCCCTAATTGCACAAGGAAGCACACACTAGTAGAATTTGGAAAATAAATGACTAGGTGACTAAAATTTTAGTCACAACAACTAAAAATGACTAAATTCTGCTCATTTTTTGCAACTCAGCTATAAATGAGTAAATAAATTACTAGTTTGGTCATTGATTAAAAAATATTTAGTCACACAAATAAAAATGACTAAATAGTTAGTCATTTATTTAGTCACAATCCATTTGAATAAATCATTTAAGGAATCAAGAATATAGCCTGCCAAAATACTCTAAAACTTTAATAAACATACCCTAAAACTTTGGTCAAAATCTTATTTTTAGGTGTAGCCCGCAAGAATGGAGTTTTCATTTAATAAACATACTCTAAAACCTTCGTCAAAACATTATTTTCAAGCATAGACCGCCAAAATGGAGAATTTTTTCCATAAATAATGACAGAGAATGGTTAGGAGATGTGCGTGAAAGGAGGCATAGGATTCATTGCTGCTTATCTCATTCCTGCTCTGCTCAACAAATCTTACATTGTTCCCGCTACTATTTGTAATCTAGGTATTTACTTGACATATATTTGCATAATCTCAAATTCCTTTAAAGGCTTTTGAAGTATCAATGTATCCTCTATAGGGTTTAGAATGATTTCTTTTAATTAAAAAAATAAATAAATAATGTATTTCCCTATAATTAGATAATGTGGAGATCTCCTAAATCTGCCCCAGCACACTATCCTCTTTGGCACTGTATTCATTACTCCAGCTACTAGGGTTTTGCATGTGACATCTTTAATATCTTCATGACCGTGGATTTTAAATAGATCTCAGTCTTTGCTTTAATCCTTTTCATGGTAACCCTTGAGTTCCATAATCCACCTTCAATCTCTTCTAAGAACACTGTCTTAAGCTAGACTGTATAGTATGCATATAAAGCGAAGTCCTTCATACGCCATTGTTAGAACCACCTCCCCACTTCCTTGCTTAAAAGCGTTGCCTCCATAAAGCACAATAGCATGTTTTAAAATCATGGTTGCGATGATTGACCATTAAGGTCACCACTTTCATCAAGATACAATGAGATTGTCTTCAAACTCAAGGCATTATGCAAGATAACATTGTGAATTGTTTGTTGTGTACGATTCGATTTTCTTGCACATTTACTGCTTTGCTAACTTCCTTTAAGACTGGGTATTGCACCCTCAGCTGCAATCTCAAACAGCTCACTCACTATCACTTGAAGATTCCTTTAATGAGCATCCTTCTATAAAATCAAACTATGCCCTATAGACTGCCTACTTACTATAGGAGACTCATTGTTTCATGGTATTGTAGATCTTAAGATCCTTCAACCTTATTGACACTAATTCATAGTCCACAAGGTATTATTCACTATTCTCCCATCTTTGATGAGTCTCAAAACACTGCTCAAACATGCAATCCACTACCTCCATTATACATTAATGGCTAAGAAGAAACATTGAACCTATGATTACCACTATTGCTTCATTTGGAAAGTCATTGATTGCATTGCCTTGTCTAACACTACCAAAGCATTTAGAAAAACCCTTAAAAGGTCAACAAGGGGTAAGAAACTTCATTTACATTAAAATCTCCCTTTACTATGCAAGGTTTGAGCTTTATTATCTTGTCCTTTGCTCAAGCTGCTTTTTTGGTATCACATCTCAGAGTGACTATGTTCTTCTTCTTGTAGATTGCATTTACAAATGTCCGCTACTTTACATAGTGTGCTTGTTATTGGCTACAATCTTTAGATTGCAAGATTTTGTTATTACCTACATTGTCTCAATATTTCTGGTATTGCAACCTCACTAATCCGCTATAGTTATTGTTTATGTTTCTACGGAGGCCTAGGGTTTGTACCCTAATCATGCTCTTACCAATGCTTCTGTTGGTATTAAAAAATAACCTTAAATCTTGGGTCAGAAAATTAGTTGTCTTGACAAAGTTGTGGTATGATCTTGGATTGTATCCTAGAGTGTGGGAAGCTTGTGTTTGATCATTAAGGTATGTAAACCTGATTAGGGAAATGTATCCTATATAGCATGGGTCTTGCTTTAATACTTTCCATAATGGTTATTAGCATATCACATTATTATAGTTTGTAGTAACCCAAGATTGCATTCAAGTATGTAACAAACTTGGTTTGTAGTTTAAGCTATACACTTTTAAGTAACATTCATAAGGTTTAGAAAATCTTGATCACTCTCTAGAATAGCCCATTAAACATGGGTTGTGCTTGAATGCACTACATAATTTATATAACACAACCACTCTACATATCAACCAGAGTTATAGGCTCTTTATTGCAGCAAGAGGTAATCACTCTTCGATCATGCTATAATTACACCCTAACCTGTTAAACTTGAGACAACCTGAATGCACCCAATGATGATTGACACCTACATTATACAACCTGAATTAACTACATTATATGAGTGCCTCCATTTCTATCACAACATAGCCACATTAAACTTGGGTCACATGAATGCATCTTGTATTTGTTATAGCACAACTATGCCATTGTAGAGTTATGCATGCATAATTCTGATCACAAGAATATGTTCCTTGGTTGTGATCTTATGCGTCGATTCCACACAACAAAATCTAGACATGAAATTACTCAAAACCTAAACCTCTAAAATTAAATCGGAGATGAGATGTTGCTTTAAAATATGATTTTTCAAACCTAGAACTTCGTCGGCTTCACAACTAAATTTTGCAAAAGACAATGACTACCCTCAACTTGGCGATATCTTCTTGAATTTTTTCTGATTTTTCCCAAGAAAATCGTCCTTAGTTCTCCACAAACTATCTCAAGTAGAGAGCAAAACACTGTCGCAATAAATCAGCGAACTCACTTTTCTTTATGTCGGCCACAATTTGATTTTTTCTTATTTTTCAGGTTTGTCAAAATTTTGGCCAAACTTATAGTCAAAATTTTGATGAAACCCAGGTTCGTTGAAATTTCGACGAAACTTATAGTCAAAATTTTGATGAAACCCAGGTTCGTCGAAATTTCAACGAACGTCGGGGGTAAACTTTTAAAAATTTGAAAATTACACATCAAATTTTACAAGCACCCGACGATACATCAAATTATACATATTTTGTCAGATATTTTTTGTCGAATTTTGCAGTCAAATGAGTTAGTGCAAGAATAAAACTCTATTTTTCTACATTTTTAAATGATTTCTCACTACTACAGGGATTAGTACGGCTTGGTACAGCTTGTGAGTGATCACACATTAGTTTTAATTGATGATTCATTGAATTTACATTCTTTTTCCTTTGGTTTCATCTGGTTTTATCAAATTTTGAGTAAATTAGAGCACTTTTTCTCCAAACTACTTGAAACCCTCATTAGGGTGAGTTCTAACTGAAAATCATGGATTTCTCCTCATTCCATTGTTGATTAAACCTTAAACCTAGTGGAATGAGGGTATACATGTTGTGTTTTGTGTTCTTGAAGTTGCAAGAATAGGGGAGGGAGGTTGATACAAATTTGTTGATGCCCTAGTTGGAAAACTTCATGTTTTTGGCATAAAAGTTTCCTAAGAGTTAGGGTTTGCTAAAAATCTCTTAAGAAAGTGTCTGAAGTGAAAGGAATTGTTGAGGCAGGCCATATAAGATCTATTTGAGGTGTTGGTTCAAAGAATTGAATCCTGGTGATCAAAATCCTCGCTGCTACCTAGCTAATTCGAGGAAACTAGGCCTAGTTAAGACTAGGACAGTCATATTTTGAGGTGACCTTTCCAAAGAAACATTGACCCATTTTAGGATATGTTTTAAAGGAGAAAAAAGGGTATTTTAATATGTTTTTGGATTTGGGGAATCAATTCTTCCTCGGGATATATGCTATGTCAAACAGTTTTGGAGTACTACAAGGACTAGGGATAGTTTGTGAAGGAAGTCACTTTGTTTGAGGTGTTAAGACTTTGGAAAATAATTGATTGAGTTAGTTTTGACCTTTTGATACCTTGATTTGCATCAAAAACATGTTTGAACCACACAACCAAAGGAGAAAATTCTAGAGCAAAACTTGAAGCAACCATTGAACACCTACAATTTTCCTTCATTACAATTTTCTCAATATCCTTGACATATACATCCAATAACCTACATATATGACATCAATGATAATAGCAATCGGTTGATATCCAATTGACCAATTGACATCAATAACAACACCTTCATTCTTCCAATAGTTTATGCCAAATTTCTTGAAATTACAACACTACAAGCTGACATTAGATCTAGGAGAATAAAATCCTGCCAAGAATTGAATTCAAAATTAAGTCCAAGCTAAGCAGGACTCATACACCGATTGGGGTGTATGAGTCCCAATAGGCCAAGATTGGGACACAAATTTTAAGAGATGTTATTTTTAATGCCAAATTTAGGTTTAGGCCTTGAATCTTAGGTGGGACTCATACACCCAAGGTGGAATATGAATCCTAGATCACTAAATTTGGGTCATACAAACCAAAATCATTAAAGTATGATTGGCCTTTTGATATGTGTCGAGGTTATCCTTGGAAAGATGCATTAATTAAGGCTTTTGGATGCAAAATAGAGCCAAATAAGGCATAAAGAAGCCCAATTTTGGCAAGGAGGGCCCAAACAAGTGTGAAAATGTAGAGGGATACATTTTCCTACACTACATTTAGCCCCCACTTTAGTGAAATGAGAAACTTGCTTCAAAAACACATTAAAGTAGATAAATTCACATCAAGAGGGGTCCAAGTGTACCAACGCTAGTAAGATAGGAGGACAATGATCAAGAGGGATGATCAAGCCCCTAGGATTAAAATCCTATGACAAACCAACATAGTTACAAAAGAAAACACATGTAAATAATATAAGGAGCAACAACAAGGCACACGCATACACTACCAAAGTCATAAAGAACAAAGAAAAATAAAAACAAAAGGGGTGGATCAAGCTTTGACCACATGTCCCACATGTTGTGGATCAGATCTAACTTGTTTGTCCAAGAAACATTTACAAGTGGAACACAATGTCTACTATGCAAACCAACACACACTCACAAGGGCTAGTGGAACCTTAGGCCATCCACTAGGTGAGCCCCCAGCAAGACACATATATATGTGGCCATTATGCATTCATATAGATAAGAAAGTGGCCATGGGAAAGTCACACCTAAGTTTGGCTCCCATATGTACAACCATACCAAATCTATACCTCCGAATAACTTTGATAAGGTACCACACAACATGAACAACAAGATTCATGAGGCAAGTAAAGCTTCGTATGCTTGACACCTATGAACAAACAAGATGGATCCACAAGCAAGAAAAGTGTTCTATGAAAGGTGGCCATATAATAGATGTTGTAAATAAAAAATAGTGTAAAGGTGCATTCAAATGAGTTTTGCTTAGTTCATGTAAGGTCTTAACTTATAGAACATTATGCCTAATGTCTCCAAGAGAGGAACAATCAAAAAATAGAAGATTCACAACTTAGGGGATGCAGTGTCTCACATCAAGCCACTAAGAGGAATATAATATGCTAAGACAGATCACACTCTTGAAGGACATCGCACCCAATATCACCATAAAGCAAAAAATGCATTGCATGAAGTAAGAAGACTACATAATGAAACATGCATTGAAAAAGAATAATTCCAATGTATGCCCCCACTTTAAAGAAATTGCTAAACACCATACTATGAGAAATTACTTTAAATTAGCAAATGATAAATGCTAAAAATAAAGAGGACATGAGGGCTTCTTTGGAAAGCCCTATGCCAAGTCATATGTTTCCATATAAAGCTACGTCATGAAAAGGGAGGGGTTTCCCCCAAAATGAAACTCCAAACATGTGAGGGATCCTTGGATTTGGGGTCAATATGTCTTTGCTACAATGTTTTTAGAGAGCTTAGAACTTTCATCATTCCCCAAATAATCATGGAACAAGAAGAATGACACAAAGAGAGAGAAGATAAATAAAATCATTTTGGTTCAACATGGAAGAGACTGAAATGTTTCAATGCCTTGCATCATCCCCAAAAGGAAAACACAAGACAAAGAAAAAGATAAAGGAAAATATTTTGGTTGAACATGGAAGAGACCTAAATGTCTCAAGGCCTTGCATCATCCCCAAAAAGGAAACACAATTCAAATGAAAAAGATAAAGGAAAATATTTTGGGTAAACATGGAAGAGACATGAATGTTTCAATGCCTTGCGTCATCCCCAAAAGGAAAAAAACAAGAAAAATGAAAAAGATAATGGAAATGCTTTTGGGTCAACATGGAAGAGACCTAAATGTCTCAACTCCTTGCATCATCCTCAAAAGAAAAACACAAGAAAAATAAATAATATAAAGAGAATCTTTATGAGATAGAGAATAATGTAGGTACAAATATAGGAATGCCACAAAGAGAGAGATACATCAAGCAAAACATCACGAGGGATCACATTATGCACATGAAATCGCACACATAACGTGAAAAGAAAAAAATGAAAAATAATAGTAAGGCACATGTGAGTCAACCTATTAGCAGGTCATCCAGATCCCAATCGTGTTCATCATATATAGAAGGTGGAAAACTAGCCAAGGGGACAATAGCAAGTGCCAAACTAGGGTCATTACCAGGTTCAACACTCTTCTGGGGAGAATTATCGTTTAAGTTCATAGAAGAGGAAAATAATGTATTTAGTTCATTATGCACTTCTTCATCAATTTTAGCAACCTCATCATCATAATCTAGGTTAATCACAATAGAAGGTCAAAGGATAATTTCTAGAGAATGGTTTAGCTCCTCTTGTGGTTGCAATATAGAATCTTTTTGTTGCAGAAAAAAGGGGGATTCATCGTGTATTGCTTTAGTAAATTTTGGATGTTGATTTTCTTTGTTTTTTCTTCATTTAATCTTCTAGCAAGAGCACGATGTCTACGCCTATGCTCTCTAGAATATATATTTATTTTAGTACAATTCTCAAGTTGTGTTTGTGGAGCAGATTTATCAACCATAGGTTTCTTTTCTTCCCTAACGATAGGAATAGAAGGAAGCATAGGAGGTTGTTCAACCAATTGCTCTTTAGCTTTGTAAACTTGTTTTATCTTAGGAGGCGTGACAGGATTGTTTATGTTGTCTCTTGGTTGTTTATAGGAGACAGGAAAAGGATCTTAGGTAGGTCTTATTTTTTTGGAATGTCTTTTGGTTCTATCATGGTTCATCAAGGATGGGTGGTTCAATCGCAGGTTGAGGCATGTTTATGAGGGAGATATTTTCTATGCATTTCATCTTAAACTTTTGAGAGGATTTTAAAAAGAAGTGATCACAAGGTTTTATAGGTTCCATAGGCTCAGGCCAAAAGAAATATAGTGAAAAGTTCCCACAGGAGGACACAAGATTAAAGCCACTATGGTGCATAGTAAAGATTTCATTTTCAAAGGGAAACTTTAGGAATTTATGCATGACCAATGGGATGGCTTCCATGGAGCATAGCCATGGATAACCAAGCTTCAAAAAAAATTGATCTGACATCAAGATGATGGAGAATGAGACATCTAATCATTTTGGTCCAACTTTTAGAGGATGGGTGATTGATCCCATCATAGGGAAATCGAAACCAATATACATTTTTATACATGCTTTTGGTTGATCATATGTTTCTTCATAGAGTTCATGCACAAGTAATAATTCCTCAGTGATTGCATTCTCACCATAGATAGGATCAATTAATATCCCATTAGTGGGCTTGTCATTGATTTTTTCAGCTATGTATCGAGAACCGTTAGGTGCATTTCTAATAATATCTTTAGATGAGAAAACAATTTTAAGAAGATTTTAAGTTTGAACCTTATGAGGTTGAGTTTCGATCAATGCAAGCAAACCATCGATAGGATGTTGTGCATTAGTATCTATAGGACCTTGTTCAATAGTATCAATGTTATCATCATCTGTGTCAACATTCATCACATCATTCTTAGTTTCACTAGCTTTGACAAATGAAATGTTATCATTAGGCATAGGGTTGGTTAAGATTTGCAAGTTTTGCTTGGAAGGGGCAACAAACTTATTTCCTTGATCATTAACACCTCCAATTTGAAGTCGACTGGAATAAATGAGGTCTTGCACAAGATGTTTAAGACGCTTACAATGTTCCATGTCATGTCCATTTTATCGGTGATAATGGAAATAGGAATTCAATCTAAATTTCAAAGGTAAAAGGCTTATTAGAATCAATATTTTTAATAGTAGGTACGATGATCATTTTATTTTCTATAAGTTGTGACATTGTGCTATGTAGGGTATCAGGTAGGGGAGTGAATTGTCGAGCCAGATCCCCAAATGTGAAAGGATTTTCCTTCATTATAGCATCCACTTGGGTACCAACATGTTGAGTTGGTTGAGGGTGGTTAAGTTGAAGGAACCATTTATTCTATTTTCTAAAAGGTTGATCATTGTTTTGGTTTGTGGATTTGGACTTCTCAAGATGACTAGAGGTGGGTTTTCTTTCACGACTACTAACCAAGTTTTGATAGTCAAGAAGGATAGTACACAAGTGTATGAAGGAAGGAAACTTCATCATGCTAAGCTTATCTTGTATATCAGTTTGTAAGTTCTCAATGAAAATTCGTTAAAGGTGAGGATCGAGAATCTTTACGTCGATTTGGGAATAAAGCATTTGGTAGCGTGAAATAAATTTAGTAACCTTTTTCATCATCTTTTTGCTTACATCTCATCAAATAATCTAAGGTCATCTTAGGAGTCATGTGCATTTGGAAATGGTTAATAAAGGCCTCAATAATTTCATTGAATGAATGAATTGATTTTTTCAGTAACAAGGAAAACCATTCTAAGGCAGTATCTTTCAAGGACCTAGGGAAAAGCTTAGCCAAGAGCTTATCCTCAAGAACAAAATCACTACATAGGGTAGTATAAGCGGAAACATGGTTGGAAGGATCTCCTTTCCCCCAATATTTCTCAAATCTAGGAATCTCTATACCTTGTGGTAACAGTGTTCTCAATATCTCCAAGGATAAGGAATTGCTTTTGACATAGTATGTAGGTTGTCCATTTTGATTTTGATTTATGGTGGAAATTTTCTTTTGAAGGGATGAAACATTTTACAAAAGTTGATTTATGATGGCGTCGTTGGTTGTATTTTCAGATTGAGGTGAATATTGTGGAGGTGTATATGTCTTTGATGGGTAAGTGAATGGAATGCTTACGGGAGGTAAATTGGTAGGATATATCACATACGATGCCATAGAGGTACTAGGATTTCTAGCAAAAATACCCAAGGTAGGAAAGACATTAATATTAGGTTGCATCATTGTTTTAACTTGAGGGTTGGTATAGGTATGAATAGAGGAAATGATTATAGGAGGAGGAATTTGAGTTCCTCTTTGAATTTGGACATTGTTTAAAGGTAAAGCACAACTAGTTGTTGAGGTAAGATATTTTTCAAAAATTTGAGCTAGGTTACGCACAATTTCAACTCCTTCACTTTCAATCACGTGATGTATGTTATCTTTGTTAGGAATAGAAGTGGTTGAAATTTTTTCAATACTCAGTTAATTTTTTAGGTTTTCTAAGTCTTCATGGATTTTGATTATGTTTTCTTGTGGAATACTAGCAACCTTTGTTTCAAAACTTGTCACACTACTTTAATGCAAAGAGTTGTTAAGGGTATGGTCCAAACCTTGTGAACTAGTGTCAACACTAGTAGTGAAAGAGCTATATAACCAAAGATCCATGATGATTGTGCTATCATGGGATGACATGAGTCTCAAACTTCATCTCACTATAGTATTAGAAATAGGACACCAAGTTGTAAAGCTCATGCAAGGGACAATCAAAGAATGCAAGATGCAATGAACACAAGATAAATGATATACTTTGATTCAAATTAAATTGAGGTAGATCCAATTAAATGAATAAAATAGAAACTTAGTAAACTAAAATAGAGATCTAACAATAACGAATAGAAGCATAAAAACAATGTTTTCAATGTTGTAAAATGCAATTTTAGGTCTAACATAGGACTAAATCATCTAGAGGGGAATATGAGTCCCAGTTAGGGTTTTTCAAGGGTTCAACTACTGCAAAACAGTCCACACAGAATACCCATAAATCATGTAAAACCACCCACACTAGGACTAAATTGCCCAGAGGGGCGTATGAGTCCTAGATGAGGGATTTTTCACTAATTTCAAAAAGATTGAGTTAATTTTAGGTTTTATGGTTTAAATGATGTCTAGACTAAGTGCAATTATAGAATTCAAGTGAATCTCAATGATGTAAAATGCAAAAATGCAACCTATATGCACTTTCACTAATGCAAGATTTAGAAACTCTAGATGCAAATTAACTAATGTGATACCTAATGCAAAGTTAATGTAAGCTAGATATAGGACTATGATGCACTCAAAATAAAAAGTAAGGTGCTCTAAAGGCTAGGTTCACCAAAATGAAACCTAGAAAATAGTAGTATCTATGTTTTGGGAGATAGAACCACCAATTTGGACTTCAAGTTTCATTCAAGGAAACCTTGGAGATCTCAATTTAGGGATGGAAATGAGGGAAACAAATATAAAATAAGGTTTCCTAAGGTGTGATTAAAGACTAAAAATGGGTTCACCACCAAAAAAGGGCTTAGAAAGAAGAAGATACAAATGATATGCAAATTTAACTATGGAACTCAAAATATGAAACTGAAAAATAGAATATTGAACTAAGAAAGGACAAAGGGGCACCTAGAAAATTGAAGAAGATCAAAATAAGGTATACACTCCCAAAAATATGAATTTTAATGTACACTAGGAATCATATGCTAGTAGGGGAAATTTAGTCCTAGTTTAGGGTTTCAGGTCGGAACTAGAATCTAGAACTGCTAAACTAGGATCTACAAAAAATGCCTAAAATATTGTATACTGGAACTCATATGCCACAAGTGGTTATTTAGTCCTAATATTAGGGTTGATCTAAAACTCTGATATCCTCTAATTTTCTCCTATATCTTCTCTCTTTTCAAATCTTTGATTCTGAAACACTTAATTGCAACTTGTAGGTGACTTTCCGTGATCTTGCAATGTAGATGAAAACTTTGACAACTTGACAAATTTTCTCTTATCTTTCTCTTTAATGGATCTTCAACCTAGATCTATAAATCACACATCAAAGAGAGGGGAAAATGTTGTTTTTTTTATTAGATAGGGGTTTTCCTTGGTCAAACCCCATTTTGGTGATCAAACCTTGAAATAAAATCAAATAGAATGAAGGAATGATAAATGAACAAATAATTTATGTTGCAACTCACCAAACCCTTGAAAAAAAGGTTGCAATCTTGTAAGTAATGGCTACCATGAATGTAGATCTTTACTCTTGGTTGAATACTATGGATCTTGACTTGAATGCTTGCTTGAATCATAAGAACCTACATCATAAATGTTAGCTCAAAAACAAACATGATGCATGATGACTTTGACATGATGCTTGATTCTTGAATAATACTCCTAAATGCTTGATAATCACTCTTGAATGCTCTTGTAAACTCTTGATCTAAAATTTTCTATAAGAATGCTCTCTTCAACTTGCTAGGAGAAAATATATGAAATAACCTTGTATTTATAATTTTTTGTGCCAAATTTCCCAAAATTACAACACTAGAAGCCGACATCAAATCTAAGAGAATAAAATCCTTCTACGAATTGAATTCAAAATTAGGTCCAAGCTAAGTGGGACTCATATGTCAGTTTGGGTGTATGAGTGCTAGTAGGCAAAGCTCAAGACATAAATTTCAAGAGATGTTATGTTTAAAGCCAAATTTAGGTTTAGGCCCCAAAACTTAGGTGGGACTCATACGCCCAAGGTGGCGCATGAGTCCCAAATCACTAAATTTGGGCCATACAAACCAAAATCACTAAATTATGATTGGTCTTTTGATATTTTTCAAGATTATCCTCATAAAGATGCATTAATTAAGGCTTTTGGATGCAAAATAGAGCCAAATAAGGAATAAAGAAGCCCAATTTCAATAGGGAGGGCCCAAACAAGTGTAAAAATTTATAGGGATACATTTTCCTACACTACACTATTATTCCCAATGGTAAGAAAATTTTGAATTATGAATTTGTCATGATAAAAATCTTTAAAAAATAGGATTCATTTTCATAAGATAAATGTAGAACATACATTCCCATTTTTTATGATGACTAGAATGTGAATGAGAACCTCTAAGAAAATAAATAAAGAAAAATATTTTTTGGGGTGATGTAATATTTCTCTCACTCTAGGATTCTCTTGCATCAAACAAATAAGCTAATTTAAAAGTGATTCCCTCACATTTTTTGGCTATATAGAAACCATGATAATATACCTTAGCCTTGTCCAATTTGAATATTTTATAGGATTTCCTTTGCACTTCACTTAATACTCCTTATAATATTTCTTTTATAATGCCTCTTCCAATACTTATATACAAAATATCCTTAATATCCTCCTTTTACTATGGTGGTATTTGATTCTCCCAATGTACTTAAATCCACCATCTTATAACTATCCTTCATGGTACTTATATAGATTTATAATATTAAAAGTTGGATATATTCCCAACATTCTATTAACTCTACTTCATATGCATTTCCTAAATCAAACTTTTAGATAATTCTATTGGGACCAAAATTCATCTTTAATTTATTTATGTTCCAAGTAGAAATATTTATTTTCCTAGATATATCATCACTCCATCTACAACTACAAACTTCTTATGTCTTCTCTTCTTGTTATATTTTCTCTTATATGTACCATGTTGGAACACAATCATCTACTGAGAGGGGGCGTGAATAAGTAGATATTAAAAATTTAGCTCTTAAAACCTTTTGTGCAGACTACTTTCTTTAACCCTTAATGTGGAGATATTAATCAGGTGATACAAAAATATGCATGCACACAGAAACATCACATAACACCAGATATACATGGAAAGCCCAATATGGGAAAAACCACGTTGACTAAGGCTACTTGAGTCTACTACTCAAATCCAGTGTCACAGTCCAAATTTTTGTTACAATGTGTGACTAAGGTTGCTTGAGTTTGTTGCTCAAGTCCAACGTCACAATCCAAGTCTCTATTTCAATGTTTTAGGGCTACAACCCAAGGAAGTATCAACTACCTAATTTAGAAGCAACCACTTCAAGGATGCAACAATACCCTAATTTAGAAGCCACAACTTCATGGAGACTACAATCCCTTGACCTGAGCCACAACTTAGTACAACGTTACAAATTCATATATGCATACAATTTGGCTCTACACAACCTATAATGCATCATTAAATTTAGTGCATTGTTGCTTTCACTACAACACACACTCTATTACTGAAGCTACACACTCAGCAACACATACCTCTACTTTGCACTTTGCTTTGCTCTGCACAACACTTTCTTCCCTTTTTGTAGTGTCTTACACATCTACGCTCTCCTGAATTCCAACCTATATGATGTTATGTTTTATAGTCTAGGACTTTACAAATGCATTCTCTATCTGCTGCACATCTCTCTCTTCCTCACAGACACACAAAAAATACTTCTTATCTCTGTTGCATTCTTCTCTCTTAGATGTTACACTATGCAACACTCCTTACAACTACAAGTTGTTCTCTCTATTTCTGCACACTTACTACAACCATCTAACATTGAAAATATTTGATTGTCTTCTATCTCCACCGACCTGCAATCTCTACCTTGAGATTCTCTCTATCATTCAGATCAACTCGCATTAGATTAGGGTTTTTGCTTGCTTGAAAACTTCACCAGCAAGCTACCTATTCATTGAGATACACACCATCATCATAAATAAATCTAATAAGGTTTATCAGATATCACGATACCTCTACATCGAGCCACACAAAATTTAATTTTGGTGCAGATAATTTTCTAAGAATATCATTCTGTCAAACCCTGAAATATGATATGCATTTAATGCTTTATGCTATCCATTCATTTTGATTCGATCTTGATCCCATCTACAATTTGTTTCATTGCCTTGAAGATCAAATCTTCATTTCATTGGTCACTTGGTGCAGCTAGAGCAATTAACTCCTTCCTTTGTGTTGGTTACTAGAAGATACCCCTATTCACATGGACCAGACCGTTGTAGATCTTCAAGTTTGAATATTGGTCGTTGATCTTCTCTCTCGTGCCAAGATACTCTATTCATCTCAGCACCTTTGAATGACCATCATTCGATTAGATTCAGTTTTACTATCGCCATTGATCCTCATCTCATGCCAGTCACTTATTTCCATCAAATCTTTACCTCTTGATCGCCACTGTCAATCTATCATATCGCTCTATCACTAGGACACTTTACCAACTCCCTCTTAAACAAACAGATCACACCAATATGCTTGCAATGTTATCTAATGAGGCCCACAACCTACATTTCATCCATTTCATCACCACCTAATTCACAATAGTGATGCAAATTAGCACACTGAGCAATCATTCTTTGCCACCTGTCAATCCTTCATCACAAATGGGTCCCAATGACTTCTCGCCTTATCACTTCATCGAAGGGACATGTTTCAAAGTCCTAGTGATACGCCACTGTCTCACCAATGAAAGAGTCATTGGATTTTTGAGGATACATTCTTGAAAGTCTTTCCAACAACCTTAAGTCACGTCGATGAAGAAACTTGATGATTTCATCTATCCACCTCATCACCATGTCACTCCATCATAATCCACAACAAGGATGTGGATTACCATTTATCCAGTCTCATTACATTGTGCATCTAATTCGTCATCTTTGTCATCCACATCATTATGGTTGGGTCCTTCTTGCCTTCTAAATACCCTCATTACTATCTAGTTCCACTGCCACATGCCATCCTTTCATCTACATTATCTCTATGTCGCTAAAAATTTGAACTTCAGAACCTCTAATCGTAGGTTGTGAACTTTTGAAAAGCCGCAACATTGCCAACCAATAAAGAGAAACTTCTTTCTTATCACTCCATTAGATAAGTCGCCAATTTGTGAGGTTTTAAAACTTGAGAACCCCGCAACATAGGTTAGGAAAACTTGGAACCCCATGACTCCATTCACTTTCACCAACAATAAAGAGATTGCTAAGTTGGAAGGTTTCAAAACTTGAGAACCTCGAGACATAGGTTAGGAAAAATTTGAACTCGATGACTTAAAAAGAAGCCATTTTCCACCAAACTAATGGAAGTGTATAACCTTAAAGCGCTAGGCAGAGGGGTTGGTCACCTCCATGAGATGAATGACATAAGTTATCAATTAAGTGACCTACAACTTGAAGGTGAATATAATTCATTCCTAGGAACATCCTTCACTTTCTTGACCTACAGAGCACATAACTAGAATGATTCTTGAAAAACCCATATCGAATTTGTTGCATAATTATCCATCAGATCCACTACTCTCACATTCATCCTTTGTCATCATGCCAACAATCTCCTTTGCATGATTTGCACTTTTGATATCAATGACAGCTATATGCACTTCTACACAAGATCAACACACTTCTCCTCTGATCCCCTTTTGACATCAATAAAAACATATTCCAACATTCTCCCCCTTTGTCATTGATGGAAAAACTTAAATGCTCAATGATACCAATTAATCAATTCAACATTTGTGCCAGTATCATCATTACTTTCTAGTTCTATTGCAGCTTCCTCCAATGCTTCGCTTTGAGCATTTGCATACTTTCTTCCTCTTTGACATCAATGGCAAAGGGATCACTCCTGAAATTATTCTCCTCCTTTGACATTCCTTCTCCTTTGCTCATCCTTTCACTCACTTTTAGCATTTCTCACTTCTTCTTCCCTACGCTCAAATATTTACCTCATGCCACCATACTATTGTAGCCTTCACTTCTTCTTAGCATGGAAAAGGGACTTAGCGCCCCCTTTGACTAATACCAATTGAAAAAAAAAATCTCTTGTACTAATTGTTGCATTTGAATTTTTTACTGCAATGGAAATACCATATGCTTCAACTGCTCTATACCAATTAAAAAATATATCTGATGCTAGTTGAAGTACCATTATAAGCTCTTCTCCAATTAGGTATGATACCAATTTTAGATCTTTTGATTCATGGTCTATGCCAATTGAATCAAATTCCTAATACCAATTTGTGATATCATGCCCTAATACCGATTATCATTTTGATACCAATTGTGAATGTGTTCACTTTAAACTATTGTACCAAATGATACCTTGGACTGTACTATATCAAGTATAACACTACTTTGATACCAATAGTAGCTCCCACTTAGACCTTGCACCATTCTCACGAGCTTCATTTCAAGGACTTTGTACCAACTAATATGTTCTGAAGCAATTTATAATGGTCTGATACCAAATTGAAAACAATATACATAAAACAACTCCCCCTAATACATATATCTTCTTCTTAGTAGGAAAGAAGCATTTCTCTTAACAGAGAACATACAAGACCTTTTTCTTCAATAACCGATACCAATTATTGATATCAATTGCTACAATAGAATATCCACTATCTTTTGATGTTCTTACCCTCTGATGAGTTGTTCAAAGAGAAAGAATGTGACCATGAATCTACAACCATCAAGTCGTTAGAAATCTGTAAAACATATTTTACCTAACTTGATCTCCTTCTTCATTTTTGGGAATGAATGAAACACCAATTTAGCTCCCCTTAGACTCATGCCCTATCACTACAAATTAGTGATATGAGGTAGAAGCAACCTCATGGAGTGTTGCCTACTAGTCTTTCTCTCTCCAAACCTTCTTTTCTTTTTTCTCTATCTGATCAGCCTTCTTCTCAAGAATGTGTGAACCATTTTTCACCTTGGGGGTCATACTCCTTTTCTTACTACGTGCTTTTTGTCTTAAAGGATTCATTTTACAATGTTTCACAAAGTGACCAATATTGTGGTAGTTAAAACACATCACACCCATGTCTACACTAGGAGAAAATGAATTTGTATGCTCATGTTTTATGCTCCTACTAGGTGTTGTTGTACACACATGCTTTATGATGAAATTGATTATAGGTGAAATAGTAACCATAAAAATGTGAAGAGTATCTGGTCATATAATTCCTTTGAGTAGGATGAGGTGGTCTTCTTTACTTTGAAATTTTGGCACATCTCATCCTAATAAGTCTATCTACATCAGATCCCATTGTATATTGATTCTTCCCTAATGTTTTAGAGACTAATTTATTCATTTTCATCTCTATTGCAGGCTTCTTTTCCTTGGTACACCATCTTTCTTCTGCAATAGATTTGTCATATAGTTTCACAAAATTACTGGTAGAGGAACTCATTCCCTTCTCAAATCCAAGGCCAACCTTCTCCTTAGATTTTGATGGCATTTTTTACTTAACTAGTTCATCAAGAATATCAATACCTCCTTTTAGTTTCAGACCCTTATTGATTTGCTCCTTTTCCTTCTCCAATTCTTTTCTTAGAGTGACTACTTCTACTTCTAACTTCATGCATCTCTCTACTTCAAATTCTATCTTGGTCTTCATTACATCCTCGCCTCTTTTAGCTTCTTCTAATTGTAGTTTTAGATTTACCACCAACTTACTTGATTCTTCAAGTTCTTGATTTAATCGGTTAGTCTCCTTTTGAGCTTTCATTTTTTAGCTTCGTGTTTTATTTCTTAAGATCATCATATTTATCTCTTAGTTCATCAAGATCTTCAAGAGCACTGATTAGTTCTTCTTCAAGATCAATGACTACCTCCGCTTCTCCTTCATATGAGTCCTCAATTTGTACATCTTTATGATCCTTAGTTTCTTTAGCCATAAATAGAGATTCTATTCCATTTCTCATTACAAGGGAATGATCTTAATCCTCTTCTAAACTTTCACTAGCATCAGATGCTTCACTTTCTTCATTGATGTATAGACTCTTCTTCTTCTTTCCAAAATTATTCCTTTTAGGATAAAACTCATTCTTCTTTTTCCTATCTTCTTGTTTGGAGTTATCCACTTCATCATATAGTCATTTAGAAGCAAGATGGCCTACTCAACCATAGTTAAAGCATTTTAAGGGTAGCTTACCTTTGTATTTACCAGATCTTCTTCTTAGTCTCCTTATGAAGTTTATTCTTCTTCATTAGTTTCTTCAATGTCTAAAACAGTGACTATAGCTCCGTCTTTCTTCTCCATTCCATTCTTTCCTTTCTCAATAATCTTAAATGCAACTTCTCTTCTAGATGATTCAGCACTTGGAATTCTCATCTCATATGTAGTAATTATGCCATGTACCTCATCAAGAGTAAGTTTATCAATTTCTCTTCCTTCTTCAATAGCAGAAATCTTGGCATCATATTTAGTTGTCATAGACTTGAGAATTTTCAACACAACATCTTCTTCTTTTAGATATGTACACCATATCCTTTAATGGAATTTACCACATCATCAACTCTCTGAAGATAGTCTACAATCTTCTCTTCTTATGTCATCTTAAAGCCTTCAAAATTTTCACTCAACACTTGTAACTTTGCTAGCTTCACTTTGGTGACACCTTCATAGATCTTCATCAGTTTTTCCCATAAATCATAAGCATTTTTATAAAGCATTACTTTGCTATGTATAGAGTGAGACACATTGTTCAGAATAATGAACCAAGCTTTCTTATTGTCCTCATGAATTTTCTTTGCTACTGAATCAGGAGTTGTAGAAGGAATAGTATATTTGGTTTCTATAGTTGCCCAGACTTCAATTTCAAGAGATATTAAGTATCCTTCCATCAATTAGCTCAATTTAGCATAGTTTGTTCCATCAAACCTAGGTGTCTTGTTTGAACCTTCCTGAAATACCATTGTGTTCACCTATCTAAGATTAGCCTAAGTTGGTTAAGCTTCTCCTAGGGAACCTAGGGCTCTAATACCAATTGTTGGAACACAATGATCTACTGATAGGGGGTGAATCAGTCGATATTAAAAATTTAGCTCTTAAAACCTTTTGTTGAGACTACTTTCTTTAACCGTTAATCTGGAGATATTAATCATGTGATATAGAAATATGCATGCACACAGAAACATCATATAACATCAAATATACATGGAAAACCCGATATGGGAAAAACCACGATGACTAAGGCTGCTTGATTCTACCACTCAAATCCAACGTCACAATCCAAATCTTTGTTACAATGTGTGACTAAGGCTTCTTGAGTTTGTTGCTCAAATCCAACGTCATAATCCAAATCTCTATTTCAATGTTTTAGGGATACAACCCAAGCAAGCATCAACTACCTAATTTAGAAGCAACCACTTCAAGGATGCAACAACACCCTAATTTAGAAGCCACAACTCAGTAAAACATTACAAATTCATATACGCATACAATTTGGTTCTACACAGCCTATAATGCATCATTACATTTAGTACATTGTTGCTTTCACTGCAACACACACTCTACAATTGAAGCTACACACTCAACAACACATACCTCTACTCTGCACTTTGCTCTACTCTGCACAACACTTTCTTCCTTTTCTATAGTGTCTCACACATCTACACTCTCCTGAATTCCAACCTAGATGATGTTTTGTTTTACAATCTAGGACTTTACAAATGCATCCTCTATCTGTTGCACATATCTCTCTTTCTCACAGACACACAAAACATACTTCTTATCTTTGCAGCATACTTCTTTCTCAAATGTTACACTATGCAACACTCCTTACAACTGCAGGTTATTCTCTCTATTCATGCACACTTACTACAACCATCGAACATTGACAATATCTAATTGTCTTCTATCCTCACTAACCTACAATCTCTACCTCAAGATTATCTCTACCATCCGGATCAACTCACATCATATTAGGGTTTTTTCTTGCTTGCAAACTTCACCAGCAAGGTACCTATTCATTGAGCTACAAGGTGTCATCGTCAAGACATCTAATAAGGTTTATAAAACATCACCATACCTTTGCATCAAGCCACACAACATTTAATTTTGCTGCATAGAATTTGCTAAGAATAGCATTTTATCAAACCCTAAAATATGATATGCATTTAATGCTTTATGTTGTCCATTCACTCTGATTCAATCTTGATCTCATCTGCAATTTGTTTGCCACCTTGAAGATCAAATCTTCATTTAATTGGTCACTTGGTGTAGCTAGACTAATTAACTCCTTCCTCTGTGTCGATTACCAAATGAAACCCTTGTTCACATGGACCAAACCATTGTAGATCTTCAAGTTTGAATACTAGTCATTAATCTTCTCTCTCATGCCAAGATCCTCTATTCATCGTGGCACCTTTGAATGACCATCATTCGATTAGCTTTACTTTTACTATCACTAGTGATCCTCATCTCATGTCAGTCGCTTATTTCCATCTAATCTTTACCACTTGATCTCCACTATCGATCTATCATATCGCTCTATCACTAGGACACTTTACCAACTCCCTTTTAAATAAATAGGTCACACCGATATGCTTGCAATGTTATTTGATTGGGCCCACAACCTACATTTCATCCATGTCATCGCCACATAATTTACAACAGTGATGTGAATGAGCACACGGAGCAATCGTTCTTCACCACCTATCAGTCCTTCATCACAAATAGGTTCCAATGACTTCTCACCTTATCACTTCGTTGGAGGGACATGCTTCAAAGTCCTGGAAATTCACCAATGTCTCACCAATGAAAGAGTCATCATATTTTTGAGGAGACATTCTTGAAAGTCTTTCCAACAACCTTAAGTCACACCAATGTAGACACTTTATGATGTCATCTATCCACCTCATCGCCATGTCACTACATCGTAATCCACAACAAGGATGTGGATTACCATTTATCTAGTCTCATTATGCCATACATCTACTTCGTCATCTTTGTCATCTACATCATTATGGTTGGGTCCTCGCCTTCTAATTACCTTCATTATTGTCGGGTCCACTACCACATGCCATCCTTTCATCTGCATCATTGCTATGTCACTAAAAATCTAAACTTCAGAACCTCTAGTCAGAGGTTACAAACTTTTGAAAACCTGTGAGATTGCTGACCAACAAACAGAACCTTCTTCCTTATCACTCCATTAGCTAAGTTATCACTCCATTAGCTAAGTCACCAAGTCGGGAGGTTTCGAAACTTGAGAACCCCGCGACATAGTTTAGGAAAACTTGGAACCCCGTGACTCCATTCACTCTCACCGACAATAAAGAGATCACTAAGTCAGAAGGTTTTGAAACTTGATAACCTCACAACATAGGTTAGGAAAACTTTGAAGTCCATGACTTAAAAAGAAGTCATTTTCCTCTGAACTGATGAAAGTGTACAACCTTAAAGCGCTAGGCAGAGGGGTCAGTCACCTCCATGAGATGAATGACATAAGTTATCACTTAAGTGACCTACAACCTAAAGGTGAATATAATTCATTCCTAGGTGCATCCTTCACTTTCTCAACCTATAGAGCACATAACTATAATTCTTCTTAAAAAACCCATATTGAATCTACTACCTAATTACCCATCAGATCCTCTACTCTCACATTCATCCTTTGTCATCATGCCAATAATCTCCTTTGCATGATATGCACTTTTGACATCAATGATAGCTATATGCACTTCTGCACAAGATCAACACACTTCTTTGATCCCCTTTTGACATCAATGACAACATATTCCAACATACCATTCATCATCTTCAAGCGACTCTTTAATTCTACATGCACTTCCTTTAAATGTGATTTAAAATTCTTCTACTTTTATATTATTTTTCTTCTAAATTTGATATCCCTTAATCCCCATACTATTATTTGACTACTACCAAATGACACCACAAATGGTGTTTTTCATATACTCTTCTTTAATAAATTATTATATTTAAAATCTAACTATACTAAAAGCATGTTCCAATTTCTTGTATTCTATCCAAATGAATATTTTAATGAATTTAATAAACTCATGTTTACAACCTGTATCTATACATTAATATTTGGGTGATATGTTGAATTGAATTTCAAAGATATTTTTATCTTTTCTACTAATTCTTCCAAACACAACCTACAAACTTAGTGTCTTGTCTAATATAATAATTCTTGCTATCCCATGCAACATTACAAATTCATTTATAAATTCATATTCTACATGAAAAAAATCATTATTTTTGTTATGTAGAATAAGATTTACATTATTTAAAAAAAATCCACAAATAAAAAATATATAATCATTGTCTCTCTATGCTCTTCAAAACCCTAATACAAAACCCACTTGTATCTTTCCAAGATTTCTCTAGAATTTGGTATTGGTTGATACAATCCATCATTATAATTACTTTCTATTGTAAATTTATTAATCCTATAACTTTAAACGAATTTCCTCACATCCTTGTATATTTTCATAAAAAAAATCTCACTCACAAGTTCCATTATCTTATCTACTCCAAAATATTCTCACTAAACCACTACTATGATTTTCCTTTATTAATTTATCTACCATTGAGCTCCTCAAAATACATAACTAATTCACCTTCAATAACATCTCATTCTAAATAATATTTAGATTCTTACTTGTATCCACATGTTCTATTTTATTTCATGATTTCTATGCTTCAAAAAAATGAATATTGACTTCATTTACAAATATTTCAACTATTCAAATCCAAAAACTTTCATCCCATTTTTTTTAACACAATATATCTTCTACTCAAGACAACAACAAACTTGTTTACTTTTATCTCATACACTTCAACACAAAGTATACTTTGTAGAAATTCTACCCATCTCATATATATCTAATTCAACTTATCTTGCATATTTAGATACTATAATACTTAATGATCAATGTACAATATGAATTATTTTGGAAACAATTAATGTCTCCACTTTTTTAATGTTTGAATTAGTTCATGCAATTCTTGAATATGGATTGAATATATGATACTTCTATCATTCAAATTTTCATTACAATATATTAATTGTCTTACATATTGATTCAACACCACACCTATGTCCATTCTACTTGTATTAAAATCCACTAGGAATATCTTGTTGAAATTTGGAAATATGATAATTTTTTAATTTTATCACCTTCTTTTTTAACAGCTTAAAAATTCTATTTTCTCTTGATATCTACTTCAACTCTAACTTGTACGCCAAAATTTTCTTAGATAATAATACACAAGAACCATTCAATATTTTGATGAATTTCCTATAAGAATTATATAAATCATACAATGATCTTACTTCTCTAGCATCCATTCATGTTGGCCACTCAATAATAACTCTAATTTTCTTCAAAGTTATAATTAATCTTTTAGATAAAATTACAAATCCCAAGTATACCAACTTATTATTGATGGAACTAGATTTCTTCATATTAATAAATAAATCCCTCAATCTCTATAATATTTATATAATATGATATAGATGTTCTTCCTTAGTCTTATTGAAAATAAAAATCACATGCAAAAATAACAAACTTACCTAAAAATTTATTCAACATGTCACTCATTGACACCATAAATGTACTTGGTGTATTAGTCAACCCTAAAGACATAATAAACCATCTATATAATCCTTTATTTTTATTAAATATTATCTTCCACTCATCCCCTTCTCTAGCTTTTATGTAATGATAACTTCTCTCAAAATTAATATTAGTAAAGTACCTCTCTCAACTCAAAATAGTCCATTATGAAATACTTTCGATATAATGGGAGTTTATACTTAATTGTGAAATTGTTGATTTATTTAGATCCTATAAATAATTCTCCACCCTCCATCTTGTTAGATGTTATTACAATTGGTACCACATATGGGCTCAAAATCTCTCTAAAAAAATATTTCCCCAAAAAAGAATGCACTTGTCATTTTAATTTTTTTGGTGTTATCCTATGTTCCATTTTATGATTTTCTTTAAAACTAGATCCACTTGATGAATGATACGTTTTAGTAGTGGTAATCCATCTATCATTTTGTATAAAATAATGTCCTTATACTTTACTAATAGTTTTGATATATTATTTTGTGATATTGTATCTTCAGTTGTGATGGTTTCTATTACTATTGTGGTGTCCAATATCTATGAAATCAAATAAAATTTTATAGTTTCATATCTTAAACCATATAATAATATTTTTTCATCCACTAAATAAATTTTAGCACTAACACACACTTGACTATATGTACCTTCCAAATGTGCAAAAGCATGTCTCTTATAATCTCTTGTTATGGTAAAAGCTTAGTCTTTATCCCATTATTTGTGGCTTTCCTATCATAGTATCATCATATACCTAATTAATAATAGCATGCATAAATTGGAATAATACACATAAAACTTCATCATGATATGTTCCTACCTTAAATTTCACCAGATATTGTTCACTTAAAATATTGTTTTTAACTTGTAACCAAGTATTTTACATGAAATAGGGTGTTATAACCACTTAGTTTAAACTTATCAACCATTTCTTCTAAAAATAAATTATTTCCACTAACAATATCATTAATATATTTTAGACACTTACATCTAATGTTGCACACTATTCTAATTTTTTATTTAGAATTTATGATCCTCTAGATTCTTCCCCTGGATATGTAGTTATATTATTACATTAAAATATTATATTGGTGGTTCCTTGGCCTATATAACACTAAGATTATCGATGTCTTCGTACACACTTGAAATATACCACTCTATAGAATATGCCATCATTCCTATCATGTCTTCTTTATTGATGTCTTCATACACACTTGAAATATACCCCTCTATAGAATATGCCATCATTCCTATCATGCCTTCTTCTACCTCTTTGAGTTCCATCTAATCTTTCATTGTAATATGCATCACTTGCATCTCTATTATTGTGGTAGAAATCATTACTTCCTCCTTCATTGTAGTAAGTATATTTCTCATTATAGTGTATACTATTATTATTCTTAGATTTTTCATCTCCAATGCATGGTTTTATAATCACTCATTGCTCCTATATTAGTCAATTCTCTCTTATCAAGTCTCTTGTTATCACATTCCATTTATAATCACTTATTTTCAATATTTCTAATAATTAAATAATTTATTAGGGTGAAAGAAAAAAAGATTTTTTTTAATGTTGCATTATGTATTAAACAATATTGTGACAATGGATATTCTTTATCTCTACAAAATATTGATTAATTATATTAATTGATTTTGGTTAATGGTGTTAATAATGGACTAACTAATATTACATTATTTGAGGTGAATGCATGATATAACTCTCCTCTAGTGTGTCAAGGGAGATTATCATTTGGGAGAGAATGGTAGATATCAATGACATGGATTATTAACCATAACCTCAAGAGCTCACATTGTACATGGGTTTATAATTAGTCAATATAATTTCATCATCAAGTCTTTTACATTTTTGTGTGACTTTATGATAGTCTAATTTTTTTTTTTCTTTATTTATACTTATTATTTTTTATTTAAAAGAGCACACATGATGTAAATAAAAATAAACAATATTTTGATTTGTTTTAATAAACTTAATTTAAGTGGTTTTGAGTGAGTTGGAAATATCAAATTAAGAGGAAGTAATGGGATGGACTCCTAAGTAAAATAATGGGTTGAATGGAGGGAATATTACAATATTCTATATTTTCTTGAGCATATATCTATGATATTTTCTTAGTTTCATCATTTATATTCCCTATATCTCTTTCATATTTCATAATAAAGTTCTTGACCTTGATTATGTCATTCATTGATTCCATATTTAGCTAAGATACATGATTATTTATTATCTTCTGAAATAGACCTTTAAAGCTTTTCACCTCAACATCTCCTTGTCCTATATTATTTTTATCATTTAGCTCTTGATTAAGGGTCTCAATCAACATTAGGTCTTTATCAAACATTCTTTCAGCTAACTTAAGGATCTAGTCTTTATTTATTCTTTGGATTTCTTACTAACTCTTTCTCCCATTTTAACTACAATCCATAGGTTTTCAACCTTGTGATATCCTCATCTATCAACACCTCCTCTTCCATTAGCTGCTAATTCTCCATCTTTTAAGTCATTACCATTTTGCACAACTCTATGCCATTCTTCACCAAGTTGTCATCACAATTCACCTTTACTTTCATTAATTTTTAATTCCATTATCGGCTTCTTTGTATTTCCCAATGACCTCTTTCATTATTTCTTCCCCCCTACTTAATCATGTCCTCCATCTATTCATCAAGCATATTTTCTTTATTCTTTACACTATCAATGGAATCCACTTGTTCCATGCACATTAATACTAGATTTGAAAGTATATTGGCTAGGGGTTGACTTGGTTGAGTCATTGATTTGAGAAAGTCACTATTTTAGTTCCTTTTTTCTCTATTTATCATTTCTCAACCAAGTCGTAGTTGTTTCCAAATTAATCTTCATTTCCTATATATCCTACTCCCATGAAGTGTGTCCAAGGTTTAATATTAATACTTGATAATCACAAACAATCATTTCTCCTTTGTGTTTGTCTCTTATAGATATAGCAACTTATACTATCTTCACCCCATCTACATTTCTCTTAATCATATCTGTAACTTTTACCTTGGCCTTAGGCTTGCAAGTCTCTATCTCTTGCATAATATTCTTGAATTATAAAGGCACTGACTATACCTACATTGGTGGTTGTAATTGTTGAGCTAACCAATTAGGGATGTCATCATTTTCTCCTAGATCTTTGGGACATTCTTCTAATACTTAATCTACCTATATTGCAGAATTTTCTCCTTGTTGCTTTATTTTTTCATGTATAGGATTGCCACCTTCTTAATTTTCTATATTTTCTAGGACTAATCCCATTGTAACCTCCTTTTTACATTGTGTGGTCTCACAACATGCCCCAAGAATGTAAGGCTTGGGGACACAAGTTGAAAAAATCATTACTTTTGGAAGTTGTTAGTTGACTAATTGCCTCAAGAGGTAAGAATAAGGAATGTTAGAGATCCTAAAATGGTTCACATTGAAGTACAAGGTTACCGAGAATCTGGGTAGGTGGGTTTTTGGGAACTATGGACTCAGATGTATAACTAGGATAATTTAGTTGAGAAAGATGTGCAAGATGCTACAACTGTGAGTTAAAATTATGTGGGTATGAAAAGGTTAGCGAGGGCATCAATGAGGTTTTACAATTTATTCTAGGAAAACACCGAAAGAGCCTTGAGTGTTTCAAAGGAAGTCGGGTGATCAAGTGTTGGGTACCCAAGTACCTGGGTAAATGGTACATGCACGTAAATGTTTAAACATGCCACTCAATTTTTCTCAGGTGCATCAAGTATCCAGAAATCCACCTTAAGTCAAAAAATTCATGAAAATGTTAAAGCATGTTATTTCTAGATTGGTGTTGTGAAGAATCTAATGTTAAGGAATGTTTCATATTAATAATGTTCTTATTAATGGTTAAAAGGGAAATGACACGAGGAATTTTATGTGTAGGAGGAATGGGTTGTTGGAGAAGGTTTGGGTATGGATGGTTAGGAAAACTAATGTTGTGAGTAGATCAAAGAATGTTGCCAAGGATGGGATACATATCTTGGGAACCCATATGTATGAGATGCATATAGTGAGAGAGCATGGGTAACCAAGGAATTGGGGATCCAATTCTTTCTTGATGGATGATGAGTGCAACACCAAGTTTTGGAGTGTTACATTGGCTTGCATATTTCCCAAACTAGTAGCTTGAAGGTGGGAGCACAAGGCCAATAGATCAATATTTCTATATCCACTTGATCACTCTAAATATCTAGCTAGTTCCTATATTTTGTTTGAAGGTTCGGTTGACGACCTGCTCAATCCAATTTGATACCTTGATTGTGTCTTGAAACCTGAGTCCAGAAAGGTTTCAACTATTGAAGAAATTCATAATATCTTTTGGCTTATTCTAGAAGATTCATGTGCCAACTATCATATACCACCTATTACTCTATGATTTGTTCCTTTGATTCTCTTTCATGTGCTCTTTTGGAACTCTTTCATTGCCTTGTTCTTATAAAAGGTTGAGAGTTATTTTATTTTGTTAAGTTCAAAATTTGTGGGATTACAAAGACTTAAAATTGGGACTTGCCAATTTTATTTCTTTATCCTATTTTTTGTACCATTCTAGTATAAAAACTTGTGTGCTCCATTTGAAGTTTACTAATATCTAAGCCAATTTGAAGCTATCTCCTAATATGAAATCTTACGTAGTTGATTGTTTGTTTCTATCAAAAAAACTCATGTGTTGCAATAGACTTAGATACACATTGACACTATTTGGTGCCAAATGATCTCATGTCTCTTCAAAAAATTTGCA
The DNA here is from genome assembly GCA_007258455.2 of Sequoia sempervirens. Lineage (NCBI taxonomy): Eukaryota > Viridiplantae > Streptophyta > Pinopsida > Cupressales > Cupressaceae > Sequoia > Sequoia sempervirens. Next base: position 730,763,144 of record VDFB02193867.1, on the reverse strand, counting down.
TCATTCTATGCCTAGCTATGAAGTAGTCTGGTGAAGTATAGGGTGGTTTTGTTTGATTTAGTTTATTTCATGGTGTATGTGTGGATAATAATAGGGAGAACCTTAAATTTTAGGATCTTTAATGCTTTTCTTTAGAAGTAGATGTTAAATATTTCTAGAAAATATTTTATAAGTGATAAATTCATGGAGTATTCCCTTAAATCTTTAGTATTCATGAAGTTATAGCTCATTCTATGTTAAATCTGCTAAAGTCTTTGCAAATAATTTGAGTTCATGAAGTATTTTGTGCAAATATTTTATTTTCATGAAGTTGTGAAGTGATACACGTCTGATTTGATTGAACCTTTGTTATGATCCTTTGGACACCAATAAGCCTTAGAAACCATAGACCCCTCATGATTAACAAAAAAATTACACAATGAACCCTAAGTGAATCTAGTGTGTCAAGACTTGACATTCTCAAGCCTTGGGATCAACTAAGATTGCCTTTAGATTTAGGTATTCCGAGTGGATCTTTCCAGAAAGGTAGGTTCCTGCGTTCTTTGAGTGACAATTGATCTGCCTATTGGTGTGTGTTTGCAACACTCATGTCAACAAATTGGTACTAGAAGGAGGGACAACTCATTGTCCCTTTCTTCTTAGAAGGCATTGGTGTCTTGGTCATATGGCTAAGTTACAACTATGAGTTAGAGGTTTGGGTGAGCCTAGTATGGAAAGTGAGAGAGAGGTAAAAGTCCTCTAGAAAATCCTTAATAGAAAGCTCTCACCATTGAATTTGTTTTCTTTTGGTTAGGTTATAGAATGCATAATTCACGACACGACTGATTATAGTGAAATCAACTATAAAGTTTTCTTGACTAGGGTAAGCTTGGCTATTCATAAGGTAATCCCGCTAACTGAAGCTTCTTTAAGTGTGAAAAGGAGGGAGAAGTTACTTGATTTTTGTTTATATTATGGAAGAACGTGTGGCTTGATGGAACCCCTCAAAAAAATTATGTGTTCCACTAATTTTAGGTCCATATCTGGCTAGTTTTTTGGTCTTTGATTATTTGTCCTTTGGATAAGGTTTTATTTTTCAAGGTTTAGGGTTTATCAACCTTTCTTTTAAAACCTTAGTACCTTTTGGTCTAATTCCTCATTGATATTTTTTGGTTTGTGTTCTAATGTTTACCTATGGTTGACACCTTAAAATATTTTCATTATACTAAGTGGGACTTATGCCTTAGGTTTTGTTATGTCTTTGTTATTCATATTACCTAGGTGGCTCCCTTTTAAAAATAACTTTTGAACATGTGCTTAATTTTCTCACTTAAGTGTTACCCATCTCACACCCCATGTACATCACATTTAGTCTCCTCCTCATCAGCACCATATCCATGATGTGTGATGCACTGCATTCTTCCCATCGCTAGTTTCCTTCACATCGCGAGTTGTTAGTTACCTACTTAAATCCTTTGTGCAATGGGTGATGCCTTATGTTTTCCTTTGCATCACTAGTTTCCATTGTATTACTGATTGCATATTCCCCACTCATTTTATTTTAGCAATATGCGATGAGTGCATTTTGTTCATCATAACACTCTAATGCATCATGGTTTTCTTACTACTTTCCTTCTTCATTTCCACTACATCTAATGAAACCCTTGATTTCATATAAGGGACATGTGTCTCATATCCCATCCATCGCCCCACTCCTTCACATTGCTAATGTTTATTTATCTCTAAAGCACATAACAGTGATGAGAAATGGGTGATGAAACAAATGAAGAATATTCTTGAAGATGTTGATCTTAGTCAATAAATTGTGTAGTTCTACTGCATCGTAATTCTATTTTCAAATACTCATAAAATTTGTGATGGGAAATGTGCTATTATAACAAAAAATAATGAAAGGAATATGTTGAAATAGATATTCCAATCAAAGGATTGTAAATGCATCGCATACATCCTATGTATTGTGAATAGCATTTTTTTTAAAAGAAAGGAAATATCGATGAGTGATGAAAGGCTTAAGATTTTCTCTCATCACATGATCTTGATACATCACTATTATGCTCTTAAACATGAATAACATTTTAGTGATGAGTGATGGGTGATTGGAGTATATTCTCAAGAATATTCCCTCCATTGCTAGGACTCTTCACATCGTGGTTTTCAACTCTTCAAGCAAAAGAATTTCAAGGATGAGCAATGCCTTTGCAAACAAAGTTGGTAGCTAAGTTTTAAAGAGGCTATGTGTCATCACTACAAGACATCACACCAAATGCTCACATCTTTAATTCACAGAAAAGCACCAAAAAGTGAATGGTGATGAGTGATGAGTATGGACAACCATTGATCATGTTTTAAAAAAAATTGATCAACACTGAGAATTCAAATATGAATGAATAAGTGTCAAATGCATTCTTGTTCACTCATGTGAGCTATCCCTTTCCATTAATGGTGTATCTACCTACATTCAAAGACCATAAAGAGTTGAATTATTCAATTTTTCATCATCAATGCAAGAGGAGATTGAGAGAGAAGAAGAGGAGAAGATTATGAATGAAATTGCTACAATAACTCTTGTGGAAGCAAAGAAATTGGTGAAAGATAGTGGAATGATTTTATTTCCTAGATGGGACCTTTCCTCATCAAATGCATTGGATGCAATCAGAAATGATCCAAGGGCTTTTGTGGTTGAAGAACACTTTGATAACAAGGTATTTGGTTCTAGTTTTAGCCCCAAATTACACACTTTGGAAATTTTCTCTATGACACCAAATACGGGGAAACCAAAAGTTGTCAAATTAGTTGAAGAAGTGATTGGGTAGTCATGGTGAAAAGAGCAATTGAAATCACCCCCACACAGTGGTGCAGGAGCACCTTGTCCTCAAAATTTGAGTTTCTAAGTATGTAAATCTTTGCAATAGGTCATGAGAGGTAATATTTGATGTAATTAAGTCCTTGAATAGGTATTTTAGGAGGTTTATTATGTAAATTGACAAAACTATAAAAATATTGCTAAAAGGGTGAAAGTTGTTAATAATGTAAAAAGATGCAAAAGTGGAAAATTGCACAAAGAAGATCTGAAAGGTCACTTTTGTCCTAGGTCATTAGGAGGTAGTTAGAAGATGATTAGACAAGTGAAATTACTTTAAAAGTTCATATGCTCATTTGTATTGATGGGGGTGATTGAGATTCTGATTTTGAATAAAGAAGAATACAACTTTTATGCATTTTTCATCAGAAAACCACTGTTCCAGGCTTGTGTACGGCCCTGTACAGGCATGAAAGTGTAGTTGAATGTTTATAAATGATGTTTTGATCAATAACCTCCCTTTTCATTTTTATTTCATACATTTTGGTTCTATTTAGAGTTAGTTATGGTAAATTTTCTCAAAACTATTAAAACCCCTGCCTAGGGTAAACAGTGGCATGCAAAATTTTTGTTTCTCTCAATTTTCTCATTGAAATGTGCTAAAATATAGTGGATTTATTCTAGATAGCATCATATTTCACTCTCCTAACATTTTATGCCAAATTATTAAGTTTGATGTATGAAATATGGAAGTTTATGACTGTACAGACTGTCAAACAAAGCATTTGCAAACAGTTTGGAGGAATAAAGCCTAGGGTTTATTAAAATACCCTTGATTAAGGAATCTTGATGGATTTATGAGCATGTACAAACCAAATGAAAACTATTTAAAGCACTAAACAAGAGTATTTGAACTTGGGACATGGAGAACCAATAAGCCCTATGCTGACCCTGGCCTAATTAGGCCTAATTTCAAGCAAAGAAACTCATTTTTGGAGTATGTTTTATAAAGAAACCTAAATTGATTCAATCACATATGTTTTAAAGTCCCTTCAGGGGAATTCAAAACTCTAATTACAGTCCTGAGGAAAGGTGTATAATGGGAGTTATGACTAACAGTCTTTGCTTGCAGGGCTACTAGGAAATGCTTGCTAGAAGAATGCAAGACCAAAATACTGATAGGCAAACCCTTGTAAATGTTTGTATTGAGTTATTTTTGTCTGAATGGTGACATTGAAGGTGTATAATGGTTTGGCAGAGGTCTAGGATTATGGCTTGGTAATTTTGATGTTTTGGTGCTTGGTGAATGCAAGCTACCTCAAAGAAGGAATTGGTAAATGTTGATTGTATTGATTAGGTCAGAGTTCACTAATGAAGTTTTTCCTTTGATTAGTTGCAATAAGGTTGTTAATGGTGTTTCAAGGAATGGTGAAGGCTTAGAAGTAAGATTGCATGAATTGTGGATATTTTTTCCTTGTAAAGCAAGTAGAATTGATGAGTGATTTGGTGAAGGGTTAGTTAGTTCACTTCCTTTAATCAGGTTATTGACTTGTTTCAGTTATGGTAAAGATGAATCTATATTTGATAATGATGTGGTCTACTAATTTGAAAAATGGATGAATGAAGGGTTAAGGAAAATTGATGATTTTGTTGAGTTGTTAAGTGTAATTTGGTAAAATGAATAGGGAATTGTTGAGATTTTGTATTGATCTTCTCCAAGTTGAGCATGGTTCTGATGTACCTTATTAAATTGTGTTGTTAGTTGATGATCTTGCATCAAATTGGTATCAAAGCTAGCAAGGATCTGATGGTTTGTTCAATTGATGGTTTGCTGATGTTGTCACTGAAGTTGGTTGTTGAGTTTTTTTTTGGTTGGTTGCATGTGCTTGATCCATCTAAGCTACAGAAAAAGTTAGTTTTTTGTTAGTTTGTGGTTGTGTGCAGGTTAAGAAAGAACCTGGTTGATGGTTGCCAAAAGACTAGGGAGAGAAAAGTGGAGACAGCTAGGTGAGGAAAGGAGGTTTGTTGAGTTGTGATGTAGTGAGAACCAGATGGATGCCTGATTGTGAAGCACTTGAGGTTGCAACTTGAAGAGTTGTCCACTGATGGGAGTCGTTGAGAAGATGAAAAAGGTGATTGGTTAGAGAAGGTTAAGGATGAATTGTGAAAGAAAGGAAAATTTGAAAGGACAATCCTGTGTCCTTGGTTGAGGAAAAATTTACTGGAATGTAGAGAATTGTGAAAGGAAAGTCCTATGTCCTTTTGAGTAGTGAATGTGAACCTAATGACAGAGAAAGAGAAAGGCAGGTGAAGACAAGAGAAGACAGAGGTGAAGACTAAGTTGAAAAAAAAAGATGGAACCAAGACAAAGACAGATGAAGGATTCAAGAGAAAAGAAGAAGAAGAAGACCAAGACTTGAATTTGTTTTTCAGGTACAAGAAAGGTTGAAGCAACAAATTTCCAAGGGACTTGGAAAGGTTTTGTTGGTTGGTTGTATGGTGCAGGAGCACCTTGTCCTCAAAATGCATTCATAAGGGGAAAAAAATTGAAAATTTGAGTTTCTAAGTATGTAAATATTTGTAATAGGTCATGAGAGGTAATATTTGATGTAATTCAGTCCTTGAATAGGTATTTTAAGAGGTTTATTATGTAAATTAGAAAAAATGTAAAAATGTTGCTAAAAGGGTGAAAGTTGTCAATAATGTAAAAAGATGCAAAAGTGGAAAATAGCGCAAAGAAGATGAAAGGTCACTTTTTTCCTAGGTCATTAGGAGGTAGTTGGAATATGATTAGACAAGTGAAAATTCCTTTAAAAGGACATATGATCGTTTGTATTGATGGAGGTGATTAAGATTCTGATTTTGAATAAAGAGGAATACAATTTTTATGCATTTTTCATCATAAAACCAATGTTCCAATCTTGTGTACAGGCATGAAAATGAAGTTGAATGTTTGTAAATTATAGTTTGATAAATCACCTCCCTTTTCCTTTTTATTTCATGCATTTTGGTTCTATTTAGAGTTATTTATGGTAAATTTTCTCAAAACTATTAAAACCCCTGTCTAGGGTAAAAAGTGGCATGTAGAATTTGTGTTTCTCTTGATTTACTCATTGGAATGAGCTAAAATATGGTGGTTTTATTCTAGATAGCATCATATTTCATTATCCTAACATTTTATACCAAGTGATTAAGTCTGATGTATGAAATATGGAAGTTTATGACTATACAGACTGTCGAACAGAGGATTTGCAAATACTTTGGAGGAATAAAGCCTAGGGTTTGTTAAAATACCCTTGAGTAAGGAATCCTGAGGGATTTATGAGCATGTAAAAACCAAATGAATACTACTTAAAGCACTAAACAAGAGTATTTGAACCTAGGACATGGAGAACCAATAAGCCCTATGTTGACTTTGCTTAATTAGGCCTAATTTCAGACGAAGAAAGTCATTTTTTGAGTATTTTTGCCAAAGAAACCTAAATTGATTGTCACAATGTTTTAAAGTCCCTTGTGGGGCATTCAAAACACTAATTATAGTCCCAAGGCAGGGTGTATATTGGGAGTTATGACTAATAGTCCATTCTTGCAAGGCTACTAGGAAATGGTTGCTAGAAGAAGGCAAGACCAAAATATTGATGGGCAGACCCTTGTAAATGTTTGTATTGAGTTATTTTTGTCTAAATGGTGACATTGAAGGTGTATAATGGTTTGGTAGAGGTCTAGGATCATGGCTTGGTCATTTTGATGTTTTGGTGCTTTGTGAATGCAAGCTACCTCAAAGAAGGAATTGGTAAATGTTGATTGTACTAATTAGGTCAGAGTTCTCTAATGAAGTTTTGTCTTTGATTAGTTGAAATAAGGTTGTTAATGGTGTTTCAAGGAATGATGAAGGCTTAGAATTAAGATTGCATGAATTGTGGATATTTTTTCCTTGTAAAAGAAAGTAGAATTGATGAGTGATTTGGTGAAGAGTTAGTTCGTTTAGTGCCTTTAATCAGGTTATTGACTTGTTTCAGTTATGGTAAAGATGAATCTGTATCTAATAATGATGTGGTCTACCAATTTGAGAAATGGATGAATGAAGGGTTAAGGAAAATTGAGGATTTTGTTGAGTTGTTAAGTGTAATTTGGTAAAATGAATAGGTAATTGTTGAGGTTTTGTATTGATCTTCCCCACATTGAGTGTGGGTATGATGCACACTATTAAATTGTGTTGTTGGTTGATGATCTTGCATCAAATTGGTATCAGAGCTAGCAAGGTTCTGATGGTCTGTTGAATTGATGGTTTGTTGATGTTGGTTCGAAAGTTAGTTGTTGAGCTTTTTTTGGTTTGTTGCATGTGCTTGATCCATCTAAACTGGAGAGAAAGTTGGTTTTTTGTGAGTTTGTGGTTGTGCGCAGGTTAAGAAAGAACTTGGTTGATGGTTGCCAAAAGACTAGGGAGAGAAAAGTGGAGACACCTAGGTGAGGCAAAGAGGTTTGTTGAGTTGTGATGAAGTAAGAACTAGATGGATACGTTGTTTTGAAGCACTTGAGGTTGCATCCTGAAGAGTACTCCACTGATGGGAGTAGTTGAGAAGATGAAAAAGGTGATTGGTTAGAGAAGGTTGAGGATGAATTGTGAAAGAAAGAAGAAAGTTTGCAAGGACAGTCTTTTCTCCTTGGTTGAGGAAAAAGTTAGTGGAAAGTAGAGAATTATGAAAGGATAATCCTATGTACTTTTGAGTAGTGAATGTAAACCTAATGATAGAGAAAGAGAAAGGAAAGTGAAGACAAGACAAGACAGAGGTGAAGACTAAGTTGAAGACAAAAGATGGAACCAAGACAAAGACAGATGAAGGATTCAAGAGAAAAGAAGAAGAAGAAGACCAAGGAAGACTCAAATTTGTTTTGTAGGTACAATAAATGTTGAAGCAACAAGTTTCCAAGGTACTTGGAAAGGTTTTGTTGGTTGGTTGTATGGTGCAGGAGCACCTTGTCCTCAAAATGCATTCATAAGGCAAAAAAATTGAAATTTTGAGTTTCTAAGTATGTAAATCTTTGCAATAGGTCATGAGAGGTAATATTTGATGTAATTAAGTCCTTGAATAGGTTTTTTAGGAGGTTTATTATGTAAATGAGAAAAAATGTAAAAATATTGCTAAAAGAGTGAAAGTTGTCAATAATGTAAAAAGATGCAAAAGTGGAAAATTGTGCAAAGAAGATGAAAGGTCACTTTTGTCCTAGGTCATTCGGAGGTAGTTGGAAGATGATTATACAAGTGAAAATTCCTTTAAAAGGTGATATGCTCATTTGTATTGATGCGGGTGATTGAGATTCTGATTTTGAATAAAGAGGAATACAATTTTTATGCATTTTTCATCAGAAAACTACTGTTCCAGGCTTGTGTATGGCCCTGTACAGGCATGAAAGTGTAGATGAATGTTTCTAAATGATATTTTGATCAATCGCCTCCCTTTTCCTTTTTATTTCATGCATTTTGGTTCTATTTAGAGTTAGTTATGATAAATTTTCTCAAAACTATTAAAACCCTTGTCTAGGGTAAATAGTGGCATGTAGAATTTGTGTTTCTCTCAATTTACTCATTGGAATGTGCTAAAATCTGGTGGAGTTATTCTATATAGAATCATATTTCATTCTCCTAACATTTTATACCAATTGATTAAGTTTGATGTATGAAATATGGAAGTTTATGACTGTACAAACTATCAAACAAAGCATTTGCAAATAGTTTGGAGGAATAAAGCCTAGTGTTTGATAAAATACCCTTGAGTAAGGACTCCTAAGGGATTTATGAGCATGTACAAACCAAATGAAGACTGTTTAAAGCACTAAACAAGAGTATTTGAACCTGAGACATGGAGAACCAATAAGCCCTATGCTAACCATGGCCTAATTAAGCCTAATTTCAGGCAAAGAAAGTCATTTTTGGTGTATTGTTTTCCAAAGAAACCTAAATTGATTCTCACATATGTTTTAAAGTACCTTAAGGGGAATTCAAAACACTAATTATAGTCCCGAGGTAGGGTGTATATTGGGAGTTATGACTGACAGTCTGTGCTTGCAGGGCTACTAGGAAATGGTTGCTAGAATAATGCAAGACCAAAATATTGATGGGAAAACCTTTGTAAATGTTTGTATTGAGTTATTTTTGTTTGAATGGTGACATTGAAGGTGTATAATGGTTTGGAAAAGGTTTAGGATCATGGCTTGGTCATTTTGATGTTTTGGTGCTTGGTGAATGCAAGCTACCTCAAAGAAGGAATTGGTAAATGTTGATTGTACTGATTAGGTCAGTGTTCTCTATTGATTTTTTTCCTTTGATTAGTTGAAATAAGTTTTTTAATGGTATTTCAAGGAATGATGAAGGCTTATAATTAAGATTGCATGAATTGTGGATATTTTTTCCTTGTAAAAGCAAGTAGAATTGATGAGTGATTTGGTGAAAAGTTAGTTGGTTCAGTGCCTTTAGTCAGGTTATTGACTTGTTTCAGTTATGGTAAAGATGAATATGTATCTAATAATGATGTGATCTACTCATTTGAGAAATGGATGAATGATGGGTTAAGGAAAATTGAGGATTTTTTTGATTTGTTAAGTGTAATTTGGTAAAATGAATAGGGAATTGTTGAGGTTTTGTATTTTTCTTCTCCAAGTTGAGTGTGGGTCTAATGTACCCTATTAAGTTGTGTTTTTTGTTGATGATATTGCATCACACAGGTGGCCAAATTGATAATGTGTGCAGCTATGTTGATTGTGGATATTGCACAGATATCTCAAGTGAGGTAAGAAAATTTGTTGGATAAGTACAACACTCTCCTTGATGACTGCAATAAGAAGAGGGCCATTGTAGCTCATGTAAGCTCATCACAAAGGGCTCTACCATCTCTAGCTTCTTCCTCTAAATTTTCAACACAGAATAGAGAGACTCTATCTCTCAAAATTAAGAACTTAAAGGAGTTGCAGATGGAGAAGTAAAATGTAAAGAAAGACAAGTCAAAGACTACAATACTGTCTAAAGGGATAATTGATGACATTTTGTGGCATAGGCTTTCTAATGTATTGCATAAATCAAACAATGTTTGGAGTGTGTATAAGAGTGTCCATGAGGCTCATTAAAGGTATATTCAAGTGCATGATGCTTTCTAGAATGTGTGGAGTAAGTGGAGTGCAAGAGCTGGTTCTCTTAAGCAAATGATGGTAACATGAAAGATGGTCATTCTTGAAATTTAGGAAGTTGGTTGTTTGGTGACCATGTCATTTTCACTTGTTACTTGTGGTTGGTAATTTGCTAGGTCATGAGGACTTTTGGATTGCGTCATTTAATTTGATTTTTATATTAGACAATATCACTAATATTATGACTAGATGTAATTTATCAAATTAATCTAATCTTTAAGGTCACTTGATTTGGTTTGGGATCAAATAAAGAGCTAGATTTAATAATAAATGTTAATTGTATTATCATTGAAAATTTCTTATTTTAAGATGAAGGAAATATAATTGTAAGAAAATGAATTTAATAAAAATAATTATTGTCTAATGAGTGAATTTATTTAAGAAATTTAAAATGGAGAAGATATTAACATAGATAAATTATTTAGAAAATTTGAACTCAAGATTGGATAAGGATTAAAGCAAGGAAATCAGTTGAAAATGGAAAAAGAATTGTTTATTGATAATAATAAAGCATCAGATTTTGGGAAGAGGAAAGGGCAAGAAAAGCTACAAAGATGGTATATGTTTTATCTTCCTCTGTCTTATCACCTTCCAGGCAGAGATTTCAATCTTTGAAACTTATAAATTAGAAGGGAAGAGACAACTCTGGGGGGATTAGGAAGAATGAGAAAGGAAAAAAAAAAGGATGGAGATGTAACATGGCAGCTCCAAAAATCACAGGACATGATAAACCATTATGCAAAATGACCAGGGAAAGCCAGAAGAATGGGAATGTTGTGAGAGGAGGGAACCATGAAGGATAATAGATGAAGCTAACATGGTAGAATGAAATATCAAATCCTTGGAGTTAAGCTGGAGGTGATATGCACTCCCTTTTTACTGTAAGTACACCTAAGCCCGCATTTGAATGTTAGAAATATCATGACCTTTATGTTGCGCACTATATATGATGACTCTCTTTGCATCTGGTTAAGACGTTGGAAGTAGGATGGCCCTATTAGGGTTGTTATAATGTTGTAGCATTGTAAGATTTATAGCCTATGTTTTATTCTTTTCTCTTCATACTTATCTTCTGGAGATTTCCCAATTGTGTGCACACATCCTTTATCCATTTTGTTGATCACCTGCAATTGCATTCGCAAGAAAGTTTCTAAAACTCTACCTTCAGCGTTACGCATATACCCTGAAATCATAGTATTCCATAAAACTATATTTTGATTCAAGCTTCAGATGCTGGAAAGGATATGGAATTTGGCTTTACACCTGTAAATTGCTTTGCTTGAAAGTTTTGAAGCTTTTTTTTCTCCAAAGTCATTTTGTACATATTCTGCAACTTCTATAACACTCCTCTATCGGTCATCATTCGATGAATGTCCCCCTTATACCTTGGCAACTTGCCTCAGCAACAACACTTGAGCATAGAAGACTGTACAGGTGTGAACAGCCACCCTGTTTCTGTCGGCAACCTATCACTTCTGTAGTACTCAAAAATAGAATGTTGTAAAGGTTTACAATAATCTCTCTGATTTACTTGATAACCTGTGACAGCATAGCCCTTGAGCATGGTAGGATGTATAGATTTAATTAATCTCTCTGAGTTCTTTGTCATTCTATCTCATCCACGCACTTGTTCACAATAGGAAGTTTAGAGGTTTTAATATATGTCTGATTTCTCTGGTAGCCTGCCTCAGCCGCGCACCCAAACATTTGGGCAGTTTAAAGGTTTAAATGACTTGCTCAGTTCTTCTAACAATCTATCGCAGTTGCAGCACTTGAAAATAAACATTGTCAATGTACTATCATAATAGAAAACTTATCGTTGGACGTGGTGAAGTTTATCTTCCAGAATTCAAATTGGAGCACGTCTCTGAAACTCGCCACTAAACAGAAATGTGCCAAGTTCAAAACAGAAAGTTGTACATTAATTCTTCTTCTCTTAAGTCACGTATTTGCACCTCACCTTTCTCCTTCCCTTCTGACTGGTGAACAACATTTTGGATTTGATAATAATGCAAGTAGACAGCGATATTTCCAAATTACAATATTCACTTTCTAATATACAAGGCAACCTATCCATGTTCAGCATTTAGAGTTGAGATATTGTACATAATTTAACAACCTCCCTGAAATCATTGATCACCTGTCACAGCTGCAACCTTTCAACTTACATGGGCGTTCAAACTTAAATAATCTCTTTTATTTCACTATCAACCTGTCTCTGCTGCGGCACTTGGCCATAATAGGAAGTTTAAAAGCTTATGTAATCTCTCTTATTTCATTGTCAACCTGTCACTACTTGGTAGTCAATATAGTTTGCTACTTATCCATTGCTAGTTACGGTGGCTTGTGATATTTTGGGTTTTTCTATTAATTCTTATTCCCATAAAAACATTCTCATATTCCTTTTATATAAATGAAGTGGTTCCACCCACACGGAGAAGGTTAAGTTGAGGGCAACATCAAATGAATAAATTTCATTTAATAAAAAGATCCTATGTGGAGAGTTTAAAATAAATTAAGCCCTTACACTATCAAGCTTTGTAAATATATATATTTATAAATAGTTATGCATTAAATGAGTATCATTTTGTAATTCTTCTTTAGTCTCTCTAAACTTCATATTGATGGAATGATTTTATTTGGATGGTTTGGGAAATTTATATGAACCTCCTTTATGAGTTCAATTATAGGAGTGTAAGTATGTTTAGTTGACCAAAAGTCTCGGAATGTAATGTTAGGTTATTTCATATAGGTTTCGTTTCCATGTTTATACTTTCTTGGTTAAACTCTTAATATTTCTAAAGGTAGTTGGTTACTTAAATAAAGATAAATAAAGTTAAGTTTCCTTGACATTGAAAATTGAATGAAGGTTATTTCCATTTTTTTTTTTTTATTAGCAAATTGTTTAAGAAGAATAAGAAATTTAGGATATTATTATTACCACAATTATTATGGTTAATTCTTTGTTAATTTGTAGGTGAATATTGTTATTTTATAACCTCTAGAGTGGAATGGTAAGATTAGTGTGTAAGCTAATTGTATTAAGATTGTCTCAAACATTATTATTTGAGGGTAATATTCTTTTAATTTAATGATAAGGAATATTATGGAATGTAAAAATATGCCTTGAGATAATTACGATATGTGATTTTAGAGTTCCCTTATTTATTTTAAATTAATTCTTTTGAGCAAATGGATAAATTGTTTTGATTGGTCATTGATCATTTGAGGGCAATTTGGTGGATCCTATTTGTGGTATCCTCTTTGGAATTGATTGGATTTGGAGGTATTTTGATTCCTTTGGGTTCATGTCGTTTTATGAGTGATTTGACATACTCTTCATTTTGACTTTTCTTGAGTTGACGTGAGTTGGTGATCTTCTTTAAGTTAAGTTGTGTTCAACCTATGGTGAATTCTGTTTTGGTTGTTGTCTTATTAATTGATTTTGTGGTGGAGTATTTTGGATACTAATGCAATGCTTGGTTGTGATAAGTTTATGCTTCTTATTGAATGCAGTCTTCCCACTTTTATTATTTTTGGTGAAACATTAAATTATATTGTTGTCATTTTGTCAAAGGTCTTTTGTATACCAATTGCACGAGTGTCTTGTGAGGAGGAAATTGAGGTCTCCCATGGATGCCTAGTTGGTGGCTTTTGGTTTTATTAAGTGATTTTGTTGAATTAAAGGTTGATTTTCTTTTGCGTTTTCCTATTTGAGGTGACACCATTATTGATTTGTGGATGGGTCTTGAGGAATCTTCCTTTTTATGGCTTTTCTGAGTTACTCTCATGTTTGTGGAAATTTTATCCTTGTGTTGGAATTATTAGGGAGAAACTTGTGTTGCTTCATTTTACCCTTGTTTGTGGGTTTTCATTCTTTTGGCTTCCAGAGGCTTGAGATGATTGATAATTGATGTTCTCTCTCTTTATGTGCCTTGATTTGGAAAGTGTTTTGGTTTCATGATTTTGAAAGGGTTGTACGAGAATTGTTGAAACTCTGATTTTGTACTTGATAGCGAGATGGGTAATTCCTCGCATGCTTTTATGTTGTGATTCTTTGCTCAAATTATGATGGTACAACCCTTGGTTTTTATGTTGATTGGGTCTCTAGGGAGAGTGGCTCCTCGTGGGGGCTGGTGCCCCATTTAAGGGGAAGGGCACAGGATAACCCATGAGTGAGTTAGTAATCAAGTGAAAACCTAATAATTAACTTAGGAGGGTTGGGTAGTAACATCATTACAAGATTTAAAATATGGATGCCTCGTCTTCATTAGTGCTTCCGCAGACTAATGGAAGGCTGAGAAGGCCGTGGTTGGCAAGGTCGTGACCTCATCCTCACGAGAGGTTTATGGCTCTGCATTAGTCACCCTATGGACCAGCGCCTCCAATTTGGGGAGGAAGAGCACAGGACAGCCATAGATGCGACCGGCACCTCCAGTTGGGAGGAAGAGCACATGACAGCCCATGTAGGACTATGCGATGACACTCTCCCCTAGTTGCCCATGTGTTTACTTTATTGTGTTCCTCTGGAAGTAGGTTATGGGAGTTGGTTTAGATTGTTGATATTTGAATTTATCCTGATTTATGATTATTTCCTTGATACATCTTTGGTGTACTTTGTGGTCTTGTATGATCTCATTGATATTTGATTTATGACCTTGTACTTTTATGGTACTGTGTTATGATGTTATTGTATTGTTTAATTGCAATTTGGGAATTGTATTATGTTTATTATTTTAGTTGATTTGGAAGTGTTTCATGATCATCCTTTGGTTACTTGTTTACTGGTCATTGCTTTGATTTATGTAATGAGATTTATGAATTTAAGTTGTTTTGTTGACTCTTGGATATTGTTGATTGTGTCATTGTAATCCTTGAGCTTTATGATACTTTTGTATGGTGTTGAGTCTTGTGGTTCCCTACTTGGATGTTCTTGGTTGAGGTCTCTTTCTTGTTAGCTCCTAGCACGGGGGGTGGGTCTTCGGACTCACATGGTTGGGTGGAACGTGCTAAGCACCCCATTGGGTCCCCAGTCGAGGATCAAGAGGTGCGGATTGGTGCTGTTGTAGCGATTCCAGAGTTGTATTTGTCTTGGAGCCAGTTATGATACTTTGTATTCATCTATTTATTTGTATCATGATATCTGGTGTATGGTTTCCATCTATGATTGGAAACACTTTTGTATCATTGTACATCTTGAACATTGTACTGTAATGTAATGTTAATCTCGGTGTGGTTTTCGGCCATGGCAGTTGTTATTCATTATGTTGAGTTAATTATGTATATGTTGTACTTACTCAAATGGTTCTTATCAATGATTATCATGTATGTGTTATACTTGTTAATGTTTACTTTGTTATATTTGTTAATGTTTATACCTTTGGCTTTTATTCTTTATTGTCGTTGTGTGGAATCTAAGTCGCATAATGACTCCTCGTGTACCCCAAGGGATGTACGTGTTATTGAATCTACTTAAATGAAATTCATGTTATGAATTAATGTGTATTGTATCTATGTTATGTTAACTTAAAAAAAAATTGTGCAGTAATTATTGTGTTGTTGTCCTTTGGGGTTCACATGGCGGGGCGTTACACCTTGTCCTCAAAATGCATTCATAAGGCAAAAAAATTGAAAATTTGAGTTTCTAAGTATGTAAATATTTGTAATAGGTCATGAGAGGTAATATTTGATGTAATTAAGTCCTTGAATAGGTTTTTTAGGAGGTTTATTATGTAAATTAGAAAAAATGTAAAAATGTTGCTAAAAGAGTGAAAGTTGTCGATAATGTAAAAAGATGCAAAAGTGGAAAATTGTGCAAAGAAGATGAAAGGTCACTTTTGTCCTAGGTCATTCGGAGGTAGTTGGAAGATGATTATACAAGTGAAAATTCCTTTAAAATGTGATATGCTCATTTGTATTGATGGGGGTGATTGAGATTCTAATTTTGAATAAAGAGGAATACAATTTTTATGCATTTTTCATTAGAAAACCACTGTTCCAGGCTTGTGTACGGCCCTGTATAGGCATGAAAGTATAGATGAATGTTTCTAAATGATATTTTGATCAATCACCTCCATTTTCCTTTTTATTTCATGCATTTTGGTTCTATTTAGAGTTAGTTATGATAAATTTTCTCAAAACTATTAAAACCCTTGTCTAGGGTAAATAGTGGCATGTAGAATTTGTGTTTCTCTCAATTTACTCATTGGAATGTGCTAAAATCTGGTGGAGTTATTCTATATAGAATCATATTTCATTCTCCTAACATTTTATACCAATTGATTAAGTCTGATGTATGAAATATGGAAGTTTATGACTGTACAAACTATCAAACAAAGCATTTGCAAACAGTTTGGAGGAATAAAGCCTAGTGTTTGATAAAATACCCTTGAGTAAGGACTCCTAAGGGATTTATGAGCATGTACAGACCAAATGAAGACTATTTAAAGCACTAAACAAGAGTATTTGAACCTGAGACATGGAGAACCAATAAGCCCTATGCTAACCATGGCCTAATTAAGCCTAATTTCAGGCAAAGAAAGTCATTTTTGGTGTATGTTTTCCAAAGAAACCTAAATTGATTCTCACATATGTTTTAAAGTACCTTGAGGGGAATTCAAAACACTAATTATAGTCCTGAGGTAGGGTGTATATTGGCAGCTATGACTGACAGTTTGTGCTTGTAGGGCTACTAGGAAATGGTTGCTAGAATAATGCAAGACCAAAATATTGATGGGAAAACCTTTGTAAATGTTTGTATTGAGTTATTTTTGTTTGAATGGTGGCATTGAAGGTGTATAATGGTTTGGAAAGGTTTAGGATCATGGCTTGGCCATTTTGATGTTTTGGTGCTTGGTGAATGCAAGCTACCTCAAAGAAGGAATTGGTAAATGTTGATTGTACTGATTAGGTCAGTGTTCTCTATTGATTTTTTTCCTTTGATTAGTTGAAATAAGGTTTTTAATGGTATTTCAAGGAATGATGAAGGCTTAGAATTAAGATTGCATGAATTGTGGATATTTTTTCCTTGTAAAAGCAAGTAGAATTGATGAGTGATTTGGTGAAGAGTTAGTTGGTTCAGTGCCTTTAGTCAGGTTATTGACTTGTTTCAATTATGGTAAAGATGAATATGTATCTAATAATGATGTGGTCTACTCATTTGAGAAATGGATGAATGATGGGTTAAGGAAAATTGAGGATTTTTTTGAGTTGTTAAGTGTAATTTGGTAAAATGAATAGGGAATTGTTGAGGTTTTGTATTTTTCTTCTCCAAGTTGAGTGTGGGTCTAATGTACCCTATTAAGTTGTGTTTTTTTTTTATGATCTTGCATCACACAGGTGGCCAAATTGATAATGTGTACAACTATGTTGATTGTGGATATTGCACAGATATCTCAAGTGAGGTAAGAAAATTTGTTGGATAAGTACAACACTCTCCTTGATGACTGCAATAAGAAGAGGGCCATTGTAGCTCATGTAAGCTCATCACAAAGGGCTCTAGCATCTCTAGCTTCTTCCTCTAAATTTTCAACATAGAATAGAGAGATTCTATCTCTGAAAATTAAGAACTTAAAGGAGTTGCAGATGGAGAAGTAAAATGTAAAGAAAGACAAGTCAAAGACTACAATACTGTCTAAAGGGATAATTGATGACATTTTGTGGCATAGGCTTTCTAATGTATTGCATAAATCAAACAATGTTTGGAGTGTGTATAAGAGTGTCCATGAGGCTCATTAAAGGTATATTCAAGTGCATGATGCTTTCTAGAATGTGTGGAGTAAGTGGAGTGCAAGAGCTAGTTCTCTTAAGCAAATGATGGTAACATGAAAGATGATCATGAGGTACCCACACACCTCCTAGAATTAATAAAAGCAATTGAGTCATTGGGAGAGATATCAACCTTCCATTGAAAGTTGGGAGTGCAATTTCAAATCAAGATTAAATGTTTAAATATTTGGAGGGATGTGGGGTACGAAAGATCCTAAATGAGGAGGATGCAATAAAGGATTTCAGCATATGGAATGAGGAGTTTGGAGATCTCCTCAAGGTTTTCCCTCAAATTATTTACATTTATGGAAAAGCTAATTATGGAATGTTAAATAATTTCATTGATAATATGTTTAGGATTGAGGTAAACATGGATGTATTTGTCAAGGAGGCCAGAATAATGATGGATGCTAGGTACAACCTACATGATTCTAAGATACAGAGGTTATTGGATGTAAATGTCCTACTAAGGAGGAATACAATACATGGCTTGAAAAGTTTACAAATTAAGCCTTTGTTATATCAATGTTAAATATTGTTTCCTCCTCAATTCAGAGTTGTTGATGCTTGGTGCTAACGTGGGTGTTGCTTCCCTATTTCTTTTTTTAAATGTTTTATATCCTACAATTTTGGGAGTACATGGAAGAAGTGATATTGATTGTGTAAGGAATATCCTCATGAAATAAAGAGCCTTTTAGAATTTGGGAATTATCTTCATCAATGAATGGGAAATGACTTTTGTCTCATACAGATATTTCCCCTGGGTTTTGTAAATATAACTTTCTTTGAAGATAAATTGTAATTGTCAAATGAAAATATGATAATTTTCAATTGGCCTGAAGCTTGTTTTGCTCCCTTGTTTTTATAAAAGGAAATTCAAGGCCTTCAATGGGTTGGTTGTTGAGTGATCTTGAGAAGCAAATTGTAATAGAGAACACATATACATTTTCTCTAAGTTTTTTCTAGATTTTGGAGTTTGAGTATTTGATTATTAGCATTGTATACTAGTATTGTCACTTCTAAATGCAAATGGCATTTTTCTTAAGACTTTGTTCTCTAATTGTATACCTCATATGAATTATAAATAAAATGGATCAAAGATCTTTCTATTCATCTTCATTGTATTGCCTTTGAATCTTTATTCATTGTTGATGCTCTTGTTCAAAGAACAAGTTAATTTTCATTAACATGAATGAAGATTTATGTGAGTGTATATATGGATAACTAAGTAATATTGTCATATAATTTTGAGTTAGATGGTGTAATGCATTGTTTAATAGCTTTGTTGTGATAGGTGAAATGTTGTTGTATGATTTTAATTGAATGTTTTAGGACTCCATACCCAAAGATAAGGCACTAGTCCATAAGTTGTTATAATCTTTTGGTCGTTCACAACAATCACATTTATGAAATCAGTTTAAATCTTTACTTTCAGTTTGAATGTATCTTTTGAGTTAAGTTAAACCATATTCTCATGTTATAGGTTGATAAATACTGTAAGATCTACCAAGTCTTTTATATTTTCATCTATTTAACAGGAATTTGGAGAATATATCTATTGTTACAATGTTCATAGGTAAAATGTCACAAGAGAGCTTTAGAACATTTCTAGGGATCACCCTCCCAAGTCTTATAGAGCCCAAAGTGTAGAGGGAAAGTCTCAAAGACTTTCACCTGTCTAGTTGGCCAATCCCTCCTAATTACTGACCAATGCGTTTGGAAAATTCATAGGTAACTATGAGATCAGCTTGGTTTATTTAAAACACCAATATATTGGTGACTATGCTAGGGAAAATATTTTTCTATGTGTCTCTCATCCTAGATCTAATACAATTAGAGTCAATTATTTGCAATGTTCTTTGTTGTATGAAGAACAATTTCATCAAATTTTTCATCATAATTTAAGTCCACCTTCTGTGAATCTAGGATCTAAGTGCCCTTGTAGTTTCCCACTAGGTTGTGTTTAAATTTCCTTAAATATTTTCAATTTCTCTCAAGAATCTATCATAATATCTTCAACTCCCATTGCTTGGGTGGTGACTCTAAAAGTCTATTGTTCCAGTGTGTTTTAATTTCAAGAAAAGAGAGAGAGAGAGAGAGAGAGAGAGAGAGAGAGAGAGAGAGAGAGAGAGAGAGAGAGAGAGAGAGAGAGAGAGAGAGAGAGAGAGAGAGAGAGAATTGTGAGAATCATTTCAAATAATGAAAGGAACTAGAAGAAACATGAAGAAGAATACTGAGCAAAATCTAGCAGGAGATCTACCTCGCAAAACCAAGCCATCATGGAAGGAAAAGAGTGCAGATACAAGTATGTCAATCCTCCTATAACTAGATATTCTAAATCAAATGAAGTTGATCAAAATGAAATGTATAAATCTAGTATGCCTCCTTATATTAATGAGGAAGATATTATTATAGAAGAGGCTAATACCACTATTCAACTTGTTTCTTGGAGTAAGCTAAGTTCTAACCCAAATGTCTCAAAAGAATTTGAGCCCTAGAACTTCTAGGATATGCAATTAGCTGCCATAGGAGGGAATCCTAGGGCTTCTACCATTCACAAGTATTTTAATCCAAGGGATAGATCTAGAAATAGAATCCCTGAAGCTTCCACACAAGGGGAGCGGGTGAATTTGACAAACTATACCCTTGAACACTCTAAATCAGAGATCACACTAGAGGATGCAGAGGACATAATCAAATATATGACATCCATTAGAGAGGAAGCTTTAATGCTCAGTGAGTTAAAGAAAAATAAATAAAAAGAAAGGGAAGAAAAGATGTACTAGCTTCCATGTATGAAAGGGATGAGCTAAGGAGAAGAGTGGAGAAATTGAGGGAACTGGTGCAGGAGCACCTACACCCTTAATGCATAATTTGACTTGGTGAAATGCAACAAGGTGAATCAAGGTGGTCATAGGGTTAGTAGAGGGGGTGATAAAAAAAATTTTATGTTTAAATAAGGTCTAAATAGACCATTCATTATGTATTTGAGAGGATTTTGAGTCATTTTTGTCTAGGTGTTAAAAGTTGCAAAACAAATGCAAATGTTGTTAAGCATAAAATGCAATTTTTAGGGAATGTTAAGAGTTAAGGACTTGGAAGTTATTTATGTACATTGGGAAGGTTGGTTTTGGTTTAAAAATGTATTTAAAAGCCTTCAAAGGCTTGAAGTTGAAGTGGTTGAAGTCTATTTTTGAGATCATTCTAATAAATTCAATGTTATTTTCTACAATTTGCACTGTTTTCTAATCTTTTCTAGAATTGTACGGCCTTGTACAGTGTTCTAATGATCTGAAATTCATTATATATCAGATACCATGAACTAGCTTCAATTTGATCTAATTTTGAGGTTTTAACACTGTATTTTGTGTGATTTTTTTGTAAATCTCTATCGCTGCCCTGTTACACACATAATTAAGGGTTGAGGGTCTCCAAAATGCTACACTGGCCCATTCCACTTTCTTTCTCCACTATTTCTTGTGGAATGGGTCCTAAATGTTGTAGATTAACTATCTTGGTGATTTGGTATGTAGATAGATCAATTTATGCGGAATGGTAGGGCGCCCTAGGGCTGGGCAGAGTGTTTTTCTTATGAAAATGGTGGTTTTGAGAAGGGGTATGTCAAATTGTTGATGGAATTGTTTTGGTAAGGTTGTAAAGAGTCTGTACAGATCTAGTGTGACTTTTTTTATGCATTGGGTGAGGTTGGAAAGGCCAATAGTTGTGTTTTCTAGAAAACCCTAGGAATTTGCATTAGAAATGGAGGGTTTCAAGGATCAATGGTCTAGAGGTCAGATGTATGAGAATTGATTGATGAATGTGTGGTTTTGTGACACAATATAACTCCTTCAAGTGATTTTTGAAGATAATAAGGTATTTAAGTAGTGGTTCCTTTGTAATTTAGGGCTAATTTAGTAGCCTCAAAAAGAGGGCAGTCTATTGAAACTTGATGTTGGTACAAAGAAACTTGGTGAGAACTTTTAGGATTTTATTTTAGGGTTTTTGGTGAACCTTAATTGGTGTTGTTTTGGAATTTTTATGGCCTTATCCAAAATATAGTTCCATTTTTTGAATGTTGAAGGTTAGAAGCCTATTAGTGTTTTCTAGGGACAGTTTGAGAGAATTGTGTTTTGAAAGTTGTTTCCTTGTGTGAATTGGATCAAGTTGAGTTGGATATTGAGTTTCTCCACCTTGTATTGCATCAATAACCCACCCCTAATACCACTTACCAACTTGTTATGACCCCAAATATGGATCATCTTATTAAAGTGAATATTCCTACTAGTACCATAGCCACAACTACTTGCACAAGTTCTATAGTGACTACATAATTTTTAGATCCTTTTGCTAATACTCAAAAATCCGAGCCTATTGACCATGGGAAAAAACCTATAGGCCAACCTAAAACCACAATCATTGAAAATGCAAATACAAGTACAAATACTATATCCACTGCTATTCTTACAAGTAAAATACTTAACCTTGCAATTTTGAAACTGCAGTTGGAAAATGAATAGTTGTAAATGAAGTTGAATAAAATGAAAATACTAGCTATAAATGCAGAGATGGAAATGAAAATTTCCTTTCTACAATCTTCAATTCTTGATCCCCAAGCATCTACTTCTTAGAATTCACCCCACTCTTCAGCACAAAGCATTGGTATGAATACTACTTCCATGTCTAGTCATTCCATCCCTACTTCCTAGCCACAAAGTAATCAATCAATTGGGAGAGGAGGTGGAGGTGGTGTTCAAGGAGGTGGGAGTGGAGGTGGAGGAGGTGGTTCTAGAGGGGTGTTGGAGGAAAGAACACCCACTCTAGAAATCAAAATTCTAGTGGTGGTGGTGGTGGACGAAATCAAGGTGATGGAGGTGGAGGACAGGGTGGTGGTGTTTCCCATTCTTCCCATTCTGGTCAAGGTGGTGAAAGAGATCCATTCACTAGGAGGCCAATGTGATTTGATAGGTATAAATTGTTATTTTTCATTGGGATACCTGTTTATCCCAACCCTCTCTTGGAAGATATAAGGAATGTATTGGTAAGGTTGTTTGGAAATAATGCAATTAGTGGAGAAGACCACTCGAGATCATTCAACAATATGATAGATGATTTTGAGGTTGAACATGAAGATGTAATGATGAAATTGTTTATGCAATCATTAACTGAGGATGCTAGACATTGGTACAAAAGTCTACCAGTGGAAAGCATTGGCTCTTGGGAAGAGTTCAAGAGGTTCTTCAGAGATCAATATGGAGACAAAACTGATCAAAGATTCATGTTAAGTGAATTTAACAACATCACCAAAGGTCCTAATGAAATGGTTTATGACTTGAACACTAGATTTCAAAAAGTAATGAATAGACTACCCACTGATTTTTTATTGAATGATCAAGTGTGCTTGGTCAATAATTGCAATGCTTTTGATTCTAAAATGAGTTACCACCTAAGAGACAAGAACCGTCAAACCTTGAGGGATGCCTTTAAAATTTCATTACAAATAGAGAGCAATAGAAGAGCCTCTGGAAAGGTAGGCTGAAGGGATGATGTTAAAATTCTCAAGAACCCTAAACAACATAAAGGAGTGATTGAAAAAGCCCTCTTCATCTAATGATAAATTGGATAATATTAAATTAGTTCAATGAAGGATTTGAATTATAGACTTGCAAAGTAGGAAAAGGGGTTACCAAATGACAAACCCAAGTTTCAAAGAAATGAGAAGCTCCTAAGACTATAAGACTTCCCATACAATGCAAATTGGAACAATGGAAAACTAGTGCAAAATAATCATAAAAGTACACAAAATTAGGTTACACCTGAACCATTGTAGAAAAATTCAGCCAATTTTGTCGATGAATTTCCATTGTGTGTGGCCTATTAGTTGCTACACTCACCTCACCAATGTGCATTCACATAGTCTTTGGAGGAAGCACAAGTTACAACTATTGATTATGATCCATCTCAAGATCATAGTGAAGAGATAAATGTCCTCATGAGTAGATCTAACTTTGCTAATGAAGAGTGTTCTAATGAGGAGTCTCATGATATTGACATTGATAACCAGAGACAAAGGGCGGGTGCATAACAACAACAGGTTTTTTTCTAATGAACATACTGAAAGTAATTATAATATTTATACTCTAGAGACTGATGACACTGATATATCTTTTAGGAAGCCATATAATCAAGAGATTGAAATAATGACAGTTTCCTTAATTGTGCAACCAAGGAACAATTACAACCTCAGGAATAGGGTTGTTAATTTTGATCAAGGTCAAGGAGGCAACATTTTTATAAAAGAAAAAATATAAACAACAAAGTGTTAAAGCCAAAGACCAAGGTAGTTGGAGAAAAAGTAAAATAATATAAGGGAAGTCAAATTTGGGCCAAGAAGGCTGATAAAGTCAAGGTGGAAGGTGAAGCCATTTCCCTAGCTATTAAGGCCAAATATAAGAAGAAAAGCATTGAAGAAGGTAAAAGGGAGGATAATACAAAGGTTAAATAGAGATACGAGCAGAAAAATAGGAAGGTTGATGAACAAGGTGTGACATTTTCTAATATTCCTAAATACACCTCTGTGGATATGTTCCAATCACCGTCACAAGTTAAAGTCATAGTACCTTTGTTGGAAATGATGAAGATTGATGAGCACAAACATAAGGTAACCACCCTTATCAATGGCACAACTACAACCTGTATTGATCAAGTCGTACCAACTCCACCCAGAGTGAGTAGAAGTGAACTAAAAGACAAAGAGATTGAGGGAGCAATTACTGAGATTCCTAAGATCTACTTGGGAACAACAATAGTGGCTTGTCCTAGCCAAATAGATCCATTTTTTCTAACTCTGATCATTGATGGAAAGTTTCTAAAGAATTGTATGATAGACTCAAGAGCTTCATCAAACATAATGTCAGTTGAGATCATGAAATAGATGGGATTGAAAATAGATAGTGCTTATGGAAAGTTCTATGCTATGGACTCTATGGAAGTGCCTATGATTGGGGTGATTAAGGAACTCCCTTACAAATTAGTTGCATTCCCAGACAAAGAGTTTACAATGAGCATTACAGTGGTGAACATTCCACACAATTATGGAATATTGTTGTCAAGGAAGTGGAGTGCCTCCATGGGAGGTAGTATGTAGTGTGATATGTCTTATGCCACATTCCCCATTGATGGAAAAGAAATCAAGCTGGTTGGGGAATATAGAGTCCCCCACATGATAGAGTTCACTTCTGAAGAAGACAAAATCTATTTTATTAATACGGGCATTAATGACTTTAGAGTGGAAGAGTTACAAGAAGAAGGGGATAATTAACTTGCACTCCTTGAAAGAGAGATAATGAAGTTTTCAGATAATGATGACCTCTTGACAATGCACTTTGACAGGGCATGTTTAAAGGAGGGGTCAAGTGTAGGGGTAATACTGGTATCTCCTAGTGGCAAAACCTTCAAATTTTCATTCTCCCTATTATTTGTGTGCATAAATAATGTGGCAGAATATGAGGTGTTGTTGCTAGGGATGAGGTTAGCTAAAAAGCATGGTATCAAAAAACTGAGTCATTGGTGACTTAGAGCTAGTTGTTTCCCAGGTTAGGTCAAAATATGCATCCAAGAATAAACGCTTGAAACTATATAAGAATTATTGCTAGATGACTTCTAGATTTTATTGTGTAATATTTTTTGCATCAAATCTAGAAGTCGTCTAACAATAATCAATATGGATTATGGAAATGTGATATCAAAGAAATTTGAGTTGCTAAGGATCAAACTTGCAAAGAAGGTTGCAGACCTAGCATTTCTAAAAAGATGTAGAGATTCTAGACTAATCCCCTCCTTTGCCAGAGTTACCCACCACTTGTGGAGCTCTAACACAAAGCACATTTTCATCCAAGCGAGCATGTCCCTTCTTAGGTTAACCATCAAATCTCTTAGATCGTCGATCAATCTTCTTAACTCGAGACTTCTCCCTCTGCATCTTGAGATCAAAAATTCGCTTCATCCTAATCTTTGGATTCATCTAGATATCTCATCCCATGTTAGAGCCTATGGCAGACAGCGAGAATAGTTTAGAAGGAAAATAAAAAAAAATTTGATGCAAAAACTCTTACACAATCAAATCTAGAAGTCATCTAGCAATAATCAATATGTATTGTGGAAATGTGATATCCTTAATAGTATAGGAATGCTATGTGGAACTCAATTGAGTAGTTTAATACTTTTGGAATAAATTGGCTATAGAGGAAAAAGAATCAGATGGCTGATTTATTGGCCACTATTGCTCTCAGGAAAGATGACATCACTTTTACTGACATCTCCAAGGTTGAGGTGCATACATGGCCTTCAATCCCTGACAACACCCAAAATTGGAAAGTCTTCAATGATGATGAATACATACTAAGGATTTTGACATGTGTAGACCAGTATGAGGGTTAGGAGATTGACTTTGGAGCATTTGTTGAAGTTTTGGATGGGAAGGAGATAATAATTAGTAATGAGGTCATTCAACTTAAGACCAAGAAAATCCCTAAGGCTCTTGTGGCTATAGAGAGGATCTTTGATGGCCCTAACAAGAGTAGTACCAAGAAATCATCCACACATCCAAAGGACCTAGAGGAGGTGAACCTAAGGATTGAGAGTGCTCCAAAGAAAGTATATGTGGGAAAGAAAATGAAGCCCCAAATTAAAGCAATGTTGATTGCTTTACTGAGAAAATATAGGCATGTTTTTGCTTGGTCATATGATGACCTAAAGGCATATAGAGAGGAGTTGTTTCAGCATGAGATCCCTCTCAAAGTAGATGCAAATCCATTCAAGAAAAAATAGAGACCTATTAACCCCACCTTGGCACAAAAAATGCAAGAAGAATTGGTGAAGTTGAGAGATGCGGGAATCATTAAGCCTATCAAACACTCATCTTGGCTTTCTAACCTTGTGTCGGTGAGGAAGATGAATGGTGACATCAGATTATGTGTATATTTTAGAAACATTAATGTGTCATCATTAAAGGATAACTATCCATTACCAAACATGGATGTCATGTTGCAAAAGGTTAATGGCTATGAACATCTATCAATGATGGATGGATTATTTGGCTACAATCAAGTAAAAGTGAAGGAGTCTAAGTGGTATAAGACTACATTTAAAACTCCTTGGGGAACCTATGTATATGTAAGGATTCAATTTGGCTTAAAAAATGTTGGTGCTACCTTTCAAAGAGCTATGGATGTAGCGTTCTCTAATTTTATAGACATTTTCCTAGAAGTTTAACAAGATGACCTAAGTGCTTACTCCAAGAAAGAAGGGCATTACATGCACTTGGAGAAAAATTTTATCAAGGCTTTGGAGTATACCACACAACCCTAAGAAGTGTGCCTTTGGAGTTACAGAAGGAAAATTACTAGGACACATAGTGTCTAAGGAAGGAGTGAGAATTGACCCTAAAAGAGTAGCTGCTATAGATAAGATCCCACCACCAAGGAATGTTAAGGGTATTTAGTCATTCTTTGGATAAATAAACTTTATGAGGAGGTTTAACACAAATTTTGCAAATAACACCCGCCCCATATCAAAAATGTTGAAGAAGGGTGAGAAAGTGGTATGGAATGGAGAGCCTAGTAAGGCTTTTCAAAGTATTAAACAAGCAATCAATGAGGCTCCAGTCCTTAGGACTCCTGACTTTTCCAAGCCATATTTTCTCCTTTACATCCTTCCATACAATTGATGTAGTCTTATTGAAAAAAAAACAATGAGGGATATGAGCAACCAATTGCCTTCTTCAGTAAATCATTGCAAGTTGTTGATTTGAAATATGATATGACTGAAAAGCAGGCTTACGCTTTGGTGAAGGCAATTAAGAAATTTAGAAAATATCTAGTTTTTGCACCAATTATTGCATATGTACCTTTAATTGTTGTTAAAGACATATTTACTCAACAGGAAGTCATAGGTAGAAGGTGTAGGTGGATCAATCAAATCTAGGAGTTTAATACCAGTATTGAGATTATTAAGCTTGTGAGAGGTCAGGGGTTGGAAAAGTTAATGGCTCAATCAAATTTGGAAGCCAACCAAATAAACAATGTTGATGTTGTGGATGTGCACCCCATTTGTGACATCCAAACTACTAGATGGTACAGGCATATTGTGCACTACCTGCAAACAATGCAGTGCCTTGAAGGGTTGACTAACAATGAGAAGAGAACACTCAAGCTCCAAGCCATCAATTATGTGATCATTGAAAATGAGCTATGGTGGAGAAACATGGATGGAGTTTTGCTCAAATGTGTCAATGGGAAACAAGTTGAAGAAATTTTGTATGAGATGCATAATGGTGTGTGTGGTGGTCACTAAATGGCCAAAACTACTGCTCATAAGATTCCGAAGGAAGGTTTTTGGTGGCCCACACTATTTAAGGATGAAAAAAAATTGGTAAGGGCATGTGATGCATGCAAAATATTTTTTCGTAAGTTGAATTTTTTAGGAAACTTACCCCTTAGACCAATCTTAGTACATTCACCATTCCAACAATGAGGTATTGGCTTCATTAGTGAGATTTTAGAAAAATCAAGTGGCGGACATTCATGGATATTTCTAGCCACAAACTACTTCACAAAATGGATAGAGGCCATTCCCACAAAGAGGGCCACAAGCAAAGTAGTCACTGATTTCTTGATGAGTAACATTCTGACTAGATTTGGGGCACCTGAGAAGCTAGTACTTGATAATGCTATGTACTTTAGGTTAGAAGAGTTTGCGGACTTTTGTAATAAATATGGCATCACACTTTCATACTCATCACCTTATCACCCACAGGGAAATGGAAAAGTTGAGTCTAGTAATAAGAGTTTACTAAAGATTATAGAGATGGTGATTGAGAAGAACAAGAGAGCCTGTGATTCCAAGTTGAAGCAAGCACTTTGAGCTAATAGAGTGACAATCAAGAAAGCCACAAGGTCACCATATGAATTGGTCTATGGTCTTGAGGCTAGAATGCACATAAATAATATGTTGTAGATGTACAAGTTCATGCAAAAATATGATGATGATATCTCAGATGATATGCAAATCGTGATAAATGCTATGATAGAACTAGATGAGAGAAGAAGAGCAACTCAATAGAAAAACATGAAAGCACAACTACAAGTGAAGAATCTATATGACAAGAAGTCCTCGGTTAGGAAATTTGATGTTGGAGATATGGTCTTGATGTTGAATGCAAGAGAATAGGACAAGGGAAAACATGGTAAATTTGATGCCTTATGGTTAGGACCATATCTAGTTAGAAAAAAATATGGTGAGGACTCTTATTTTCTACAAAATTTGATTGGTGAATTTCTTGAGCTACAATACATGGATAGTTCTTGAATCCGTACTTCTCTTGAAGTATGTTGTTTTTCATGTACATTATATTACTTTTTATGTTGTGTATATAGGTTTGGTTTGGTTGGGTTTTGGTTTGATTTGATTGCCTTGTACAAGAAGATCCTTGGTTTCTGATTCTTTATTTTGGTCTACTTCAACATAAGATGTCTGAGATATCACCATGCCTACAAGAGGCATGCATCCCCAATTGAAGCCACTGGTGGAACCCCTCGAAAAAATTGTGTGTTCCACTAATTTTAGGTCCATATTTGGCTAGTTTCTTGGTCTTGATTATTTGTCCTTTGGGTAAGGTTTTGTGTTTCAGGTTTAGGATTTATCAAAATTTCTTTTAAAACCTTAGTCCCTTTTGGTCTAATTCCTCATTGATATTTTTTGGTCAATGGTCTAATGTTTTCTTATGGTTGGTGCCTTAAAATATTTTCATTATCCTAAGTGGGACTTACACCTTAGGTTTTGTTATGTCTTTGTTACTCATATTACCTAGGCGACCTCCTTTTAAAAATAACTTTTGAACTTGTGCTTAATTGTCTCACTTAAGTGTTACCCATCGTGTGCCCCATGTACATTGCGCTTAGTATCCTCCTCATCAACTTCATATTTGCGATGTGTAATGCACTGTATTCTTCCCATCATTCGCTTCCTTCACATCGTGAGTTGTTAGTTTCCTACTTTAATCCTTTGCCCGATGAGTGATGCCTTATATTTTCCTTTTCATCACTAGTTTCCATTGCATCGTTGATTGCATATTCCCCACTTATTTCATATTAGCAATATGCAATGCGTGCATTCAATTCATCACAACACTCTAATGCATCGTGGTTTGCTTACCACTTGCCTGCTTCATTTCCACAACATGCAATGAAACGCTTGATTTCATATAAGGAACATGTGTCTCACATCCCATCCATTGCCCCACTCCTTCACATAGCTAATGTGTATTCATATCTAAAGCACATAACAATGATGAGCGATGGGAAATGAAAGAAATGAAGAATATTCTCAAAGATGTTGATCTTAGTCAATACATTGTGTATGTTCTACTATATCGTAGTTCTATTTTCAAATGCTCATATCAAATGTGTGATGTGTGGTGGTGTTATTATAAGAAAATACAATGAAAGGAATATGTCAAAAGAGATATTCCAATCAAAGGGTTGTAAATGAATCACATACATCCTATGTATCGTAGATTGCATCTTTCTAAAAGAAAGGAAATAGCAATGAACGGTGAAAGGATTAAGCTTTTCTCTCATCGAGACATGGTCTTGGTACATCATTTTTATACTCCTAAACATGAATAACATTTTAGTGATGAGAAATGGGAAATTGAAGGATATTATCGAGAATATTCCCTCTGTCATTGGGACTCTTCACATTTTGGTTTTCAACTCTTCAAGCCAAAGCATTTTAGTGATGAGCAATGGCATTGCAAAAAAAAATTGTGGCTAAGTTTTAAAGTGGCTACGTTGTATCAGCACAGAACATCACACCAAATGTTCACATCACTGATTCACAACAAATAACCAAATAGAGAATGACAATGAGTGATGAGTATGGACAATCATTAATCATGTTTTAAAACAAATTGATCAACAGTGAGAATTTAATATGAAAGGCTAAGTGGTAGATGCATTCCTGTTTGCTCATGCAAGTCGTCCCTCACCATTAATGGTGTATCTACCTACACTTGAAGACCATAAAGAGATGAATTATTAACTTTTTCATCATCTGTACAAAAGGAGGCTGAGAAAGAAGAAGAGGAGAAGATTATGAATGAAATTGCTGCAATAACTTCTGTGGAAGCCAAGAAATTGGTGAAAGACAGTGGAATGATGTTATTTCCTAGATGGGACCTTTCCTCAGTGATTGCATTAGATGCAATCAAAAATGATCCAAGGGATTTTGTGTCTAAAGAACACATTGATAACAAGGTATTTGGTTTTGGTTCTAGCCCCAAACTACACACTTTGGAAATTTGGTCTATGGCACCAAATACAGGGAAACTAGAAGTTGTCAAATTCGTTGAGAAAGTGATTGGGGTAGTCATGGTGAAAAGAGTAATGGAAATCACCCCGACACATGCAACTAAATTGACAATTCATGCATCTATGGTGAGTTTGGATACTGCACAGATATCTCAAGAGAGGTATGACAAATTGTTGGATAAGTACAACACTCTCCTTGATGAGTACAACAAGATGAGGATCACTAAAACTCATGCAAGCTCATCACAAAGGGCTCTGCCATCTCTAGCTTCTTCCTCTGAATTTCTAGCATAGGATAGAGAGACTCTATCTCCCAGAATTAAGAACTTAAAGGAGCAGCTATATATGGAGAAAGAAAATGTAAAGAAATCTAGGTCAAAGACTGCAACAACATCCAAGGAGATAATTGATGACATTCTACAACATAGGCTATCTAATTTAATGCATAAATCATAAAATGTTTGGAGTGTGTATAAGAGTGTCCATGAGGCTCATCAAAGGTATATTCAGGTGCAGGATGATTTCCAGAATGTGTAGAGTAAGTGGAGTGCAATATGCGATGCTCTTAAGGAAATGATGGTGAACATGAAAGATGATACTGAGGTACCCACACACCTCTCAGAATTAATAAAAGCAATTGAGTTATTGGGAGAGATAGCAACCTTCCATGGAAAGTTAAGAGTGAAATTTCAAAGCAAGATTAAAATGTTTAAAGATTTGGAGGGATGTAGAGTACGAAATATCCTAAATGAGGAGGGGGCAATAAAGGATTTTAGCATATGGAAGGAAGAGTTTGGAGATCTCCTCAAGGTTTTCCCTCAAATTATTTACATTTCTAAAAAACCTGGTTATGCAATGTTAAATAATGCCAATGATGATATGTTTAGGATTGAGGTAAACATGGATGCATTTTTCAAGGAGGCTAGAATAATTATGGATGCTAGGAACAACCTACATGATTCTAAGATACAGAGGTTATTGGATGTTAAATGGCCTGCTGAGGAGGAATACAATACATTACTTGAAAAGTTTACAAATTAATCATTTGTTATATCAATGTTAAATATTGTTTTCTCCTCAATTTAGAGTTGTTGATGGTTGGTGCTGACGTGGGTGCTGCTTCACAATTTCTTTGTTTTAAATGTTTTATGTCCTACAATTTTGGGAGCATGTGGAAGAAGTGCTTTTCTCATGGAAGGAATATCATCATCAACTAAAGTTCCTTTTGTAAGGTAGGAATTGTCTTCATCAACAAATGGGAAATGACTTTTATCTCATACGAATATTTCCCTGATATTTTGCAAATATAATGGTCTTTGAATATGAATTGTAATTGTCAAATGAAAATATGACAAGTGTTAATTGGATTGAAGCTTGTTTTTCTCCCTTTTTTTATAAAAGGCAATTTAGGGCCATTGATGGGGTGGTTGTTGAGTGATCTTGAGAAGCAGATTGTAATAGAGAATGTAGATACTTTTTGTCTAAGTTTTGTCTAGGTTCTAGAGTTTGAGTCTTTGGTTATTAGCATTGTATATCGGTACTATCACTTTTGAATGAAAACGGCATATTTCTTGAGACTTTGTTCTCCAATTGTATACCCTATATAAATTATGAATAAAATGGATCAAATATCTTTCTATTCATCTTCATTGTATTTCCTTTGAATGTTTATTCATTGTTGATGCTCTTGTTCAAAGAACAAGTTAATTTTCTTTAACATGAATGAAGATTTATGTGAGTGTATGCATGGATAACTAAGTAATATTGGCCTAGAATTTTGAGTTAGATGGTGAAATGCATTATTTAATAGCTCTATTGTGATAGGTGAAATGTTGTTGTATGATTTTAATTGAATGCTTGAGGACTCCATACCATAAGATAAGGCACTAGTCCATAAGTTGTGTCTATGTTATAATCCTATGGTCATTCACAACAATTACATTCACTAAATCAATTTAAATCTTTACTTTCAATTTGAATGTATGTTTTTAGTTAAGTTCCACCATATTCTCATGTTATAGGTTGATAAATGTTGTAAGATCCGCCAAGTCTTTGAGATTTTCATCTATTTAACAACAATTTGTAGAATATATTTGTTGTTACAATGTTCATAGGTAAAATGGCACAAGAGAGCTTGAGAACATTGTTAGGGATCACCCTCCTGGGACTTGAAGAGCCCAAAGAGTAGAGGGAAAGTCTCAAAGACTTTCACTTGTCAATTTGGCTAATCCTTCCTAATTACTGACCATTAAATTTAGAAAATTCATAGGTAATTATGAGATCAGCTTGGTTTATTTAAAACACCAGCATAGTTCTTGTGAAAGTGGAATACTTATTGGTTGAAAAGATAGATTAGGTAGATTTTCTAACTTTGAGCGTTATATGGAAACTTCAAAAGTCTTGCAAGAAAGGAAGTAGAGTCATGAAGGTTTGGAAACATCACACATAAAGAATGAATTTGAAAGAAGTAAATTTCCATACTTTACATGTGTGGAAAGTTGTAGAGAGAAGGGACTAGTGAAAAAAGCGGACGATGTTGTCATTTAACCACGAATTACAAATTCACAGTTTAAAAGGGAAGTGGTGTTTGATTTTATGCAAATGGTAGAGTAACAAACTTTTACTTTCTCCTTCTCTGATAATCATGTAAATTAGGTTGAGATCTTATTTGATGAGTTAAATATTGTGCCAAGGTTGGAGCTAGGGAAAGCAACAGGTGTAGCTATAAAGGAAGAAGTAACCTCATAATGAACATACCTATTCTCGAAATAGAGAAAAGGATGACTGAGCTTCGTAAAAAAAGTTTGGGCAAAGGTATGGATTCAAAGCAGTGGAAAAGGTGTGTGTAGTCGACTTTCATTCAGGTCGTTTCCATACATGTTAGTGAAATAGTGGGTAAGTATACTTTTGAATCCTCATTCATTAAGTACACAAAATTTGGAACAATGCATAATTATGGTAGGCTATCTAAGGAATACTTGAGGGAATTTAAAGATAAACCTACTAAAATTTGAACTCAAAGCATTGTAGAGTTAGTAATTGAGGGGAAAACTAGCACTAGTCTTTGGGTGAGGTGCGCCTTTCCTATTCTCATGTCATGGGTAGTGTTATGTTAGGGTAAATTTCTTTGCTAGGGTAGATTGCTTTAGTGGTTTTCTTTTTTTTTAGGTTAGGTCTGGTAAAATTGGCAAGTTTGTCCCAATTAAGAGTGCATTGCAATTTAATCATGTAAACCATTCCATCACAAAGTAGAAAGGTAAAAACCATTTGAAACAAGAATATGTGTGCACAAATGAAACACAAAATGAAGCCATTTTAATAGAAAAGAAAAAATTTCCATTATATTAGATAGTAATAATCTCGTATGTACATGGAAATTAAAAATTCATTAAAATCCAAGAGTAAAAGGAAAAAAGGGGCTAGCTACTTGTGGAGCACTTGCTAAAATAGGGGATATGGCTTCTAATCAGTTGATTTGACGTTCCTCATCCCTGAGAAGTATGCATCCCAGGTAGGCATTGTCCTTATGCTTGTCGAGATAGGGGGTGTCTATAGTAGTAAGGAAAGGCAATAAAGGAACCATAACTCCTTGGTTCAAAAATTGAGGGATATATTCAGTGGCTGGAATTCCCACCGCATGTTGGGCAACTAATAGAGTGGAGTCCAAATTCTCCAAATACTCTGGATGCACTATCATCATAGCAGTAGTGTGAACTTCAGCTATAGGGTGTTTGAGGTCTAATGGTGAAGCGACGAAGCGTGAAACTAGGTTGGAATTCACTTTGTACTAAGACCCTAAATTCCTAAAATCTTTTCCTAGAACTAAGTGTAAGGGTGCCTTGGTGGATGGCATCCTGAGGAAAAACACCTTTCCAAACTATTGGTTGGTAATTTGTCCCAAGAAGCCAGTTTTTCGACAAATGCTAGTAAGGTAGATGGGGCTATCCATGGTGTCATATGAGAATAAATGTAGAAAAATGAGCTCAAACTTGGATGTAGAAGTGAAAAATTTGGAGGAGAGTGTTATACTTATAGAAAGTTGTGACAAATTTGTGATGTATGGTTGCCTTGAGCTGAAAATCTTTGGTACACAAGTTGAGGTGGTAAAGGTACACTTTTTTCAAAACTAAAGGTTAAATCAAATAAATTCTCATGAAGTTGGTACATAGTTGTTCAAGGGTTGCATGTATGAAGATCAAGAACCAAGTGGATTCAAGATTGGAGAATTAAATTGTAGTCTTTTTAGCTCATCTGCTCAGGCCATATTTTTCATGAGATTTTCCAGATGGGCAATTGAGAAGAAGAGATGGATCGGTGAGTTGGCATGCGCTAAGATATTAAGAAATTTGAGGTGAATTAATGTGTGTGTAATCATGTGTGCGAATTAAATGAAGCTATGATGTTGAACTAAGAAATCATTATGAAATGACTAGTGCATTAATTTGATGGTAGATCCACCAAATTGAAAGTTTGTCAACATATTTTTAATTTAGAGGGTTTCCAAGAAATAAAAAATTGGATGGGTGGCAACTAAGGTTTCTAAATTTAGAAGTAATCAGGTAATTCGAGAGCTTGTAGCTAAATTTTAACTTATGCCTATTTTCTATGAAATGATGAATTGCAATTATTTGATGATTGGTATAAGGGTGATAATCCGAAGAGTCTCACATATAGAAAATTTGTGAAGAAAATATTTGGGGATTGATGAAAGGAGTGAAGGACATTTACATTTATTGAAAAATCAAAAAGTAATCTTTGCTACCACTATAATTCCCAACCTAATAGCAAGCTTCATTTCCCGCAAGTTGAAGAAAAATATCTTACAAAGGAATATCAAATAAAAATGAATATCAAAGAAATATAAAAAGAGAAAATTCAACTCTTTAGGCCATATTTTTCATGAGATTTTTCCAGATGGGCAATTGAGAAGAAGAGATGGATCGGTGAGTTGGCATGCGCTAAGATATTAAGAAATTTGAGGTGAATTAATGTGTGTGTAATCATGTGTGCGAATTAAATGAAGCTATGATGTTGAACTAAGAAATCATTATGAAATGACTAGTGCATTAATTTGATGGTAGATCCACCAAATTGAAAGTTTGTCAACATATTTTTAATTTAGAGGGTTTCCAAGAAATAAAAAATTGGATGGGTGGCAACTAAGGTTTCTAAATTTAGAAGTAATCAGGTAATTCGAGAGCTTGTAGCTAAATTTTAACTTATGCCTATTTTCTATGAAATGATGAATTGCAATTATTTGATGATTGGTATAAGGGTGATAATCCGAAGAGTCTCACATATAGAAAATTTGTGAAGAAAATATTTGGGGATTGATGAAAGGAGTGAAGGACATTTACATTTATTGAAAAATCAAAAAGTAATCTTTGCTACCACTATAATTCCCAACCTAATAGCAAGCTTCATTTCCCGCAAGTTGAAGAAAAATATCTTACAAAGGAATATCAAATAAAAATGAATATCAAAGAAATATAAAAAGAGAAAATTCAACTCTTTAGGCTATCCAAATATCTCTACTGGGGCTATAGAAACCTGATTGTGAATAAAGCTATGTTTGGGGAGATTGCAAAGATAACCTTGCCAAGGATATGGATGCTTGACTAGCCTCAAGGAAATGTCTAGGTTGGATAAGAAGGAATCTTACCAAATTATATAGCTCAATGTAAATGGACTTATCTCTTTAGTCAAATCACTAGGATGGTAATTAATCAATGCACGCACTGGTACTCTTCAATAATATTTTATGGTCCTTATGTTTGGATTCAAGTAAGGGTAAGGAGTTATTTTGGAAAATATGTCTAATTTTTTATTTACTCCAAGTGGTTGATTCTCATGTTTCTTTTGAATTTGGTTTTTTTGGTTGCAATTTGTTGTGTGGTCTGACAACATGCCCCAAGAATGCAAGGCTTGGGGACCCAAGTTGAAAAAATCATTACTTTCAGAAGTTTTTGGATGGGTAATTGCCTCAAGAGGTAAGAATAGGGAAAGTTGGAGATCCTAAAATGGTTCACGTCAAAGTACAAGGTTACCGAGAATCCAGGTAGTCAGGTTTTTGGGAAGTTTAGACCCAGATGTATGACCAAAATAATTTCATTGAAAAATTTGTGCAGAATGCTACAACCATGAGTTAAGTACTCATGGGAATGAAAAGGTTGGAAAGGGTAGCAATGAGGTTTTACGGTTTGTTCCAGGAAAACAAAGAAGGATCCTTGAGTGTTTCAAAGGAAGTCGGGTGATTGGGTGTTGGGTACCCAGGTACTCAATTAAATGATGCATTCGTACAAATGTTTAAACATTCCACTCAATTTTTCTCGAGTGCATCAAGTATCCAAAAATCCACTTTAAGTCGATAATATCATGAAAATATTAAAGCATGTTATTTCGAGATTGGTGTTTTAAAGAAGCCAATGTTAAGGAATGTTTCATTTTAATAATGTTCTTATTGGTGTTAAAAGGGAAATGACACGTGGAATTTTATGTGTAGGAGGAATGAGTTGTTGGAAAAGGTTTTGGTATGGACAGTCAGACAAACTAATGTTATGAGTAGATCAAAAAACGTTGCCAAGGCTGGGATACATATATTGGGAACCCATGTGTAGGAGAAGTGTGGGGAATGGGTAACTTTGGAACTGAGGATCTGGTTCTTTCTTGATGGATGAGTGAAACACCAAGTTTTGGAGTGTTACATTGGCTTGCATATTTCTTGAACCAACAACATGGAGGTGGGAGCACAAGGCCAATAGATCAAAATTTCTATATCCACCTAATCACTCTAAATATCCAAATAGTTCCTATATTTTGTTTGAAGGTTCGGCTGATGAGCTACTCAATCCAGTTTGATACCTTTATTATGTCTTGGGACTTGAGTCCAAAAAGGTTTCAGCTATTGAAGGAAGTCAAAATATCTTTTGACTTATTCCAGAAGATTCCTATGCCAACTATCATATGCCACGTGCTACTCAATGATTCGTTCCTTCGATTCTCTTTCATATGCTCTATTAGAACTCTTTGGTTGCCTTGTTCTTATAAAAGGCTAAGAGTTTTTTTATTTTCTTAAGTTCAAAATTTGTGGAATTATGGAGACTTAAAATTGGAAATCTTTCCAATTTTATTTCTTTTTCCTATTTTTTGTACCATTCCGGTATAAAAACTTGTATGCTCCATTTAAATTTTACTAATATCTAATCCAATTTGAAGCTATCTTCTGATATGAAATCTTATGTAGCTGATTGTTTGTTCCTATTAGAAAAGCCTATGTGTTGTGCCAGACTTGGGTGCACATTAACACTATTCAGTTGCAAATGATCTTATGTTTCTTCAAAATTCTTGCATAATTTTATGTCTAGTTGTAAAGAAATATAGTGAAGTATATGGTGGTTTTCTTTGATTTAGTTTATTTCTTGGTGTATGCATGGATAATAACAAGGAGAACCTTAATTTTTAGGATCTTTAATGCTTTTCTTTAGAAGTAGATGTTAAATATTTTTATAAAATGTTTTAAAAGTGATAAATTCATGGAGTATTCTTGTGAATCTTTAGTATTCATTAATTTATTGAGAAATTTATGTTAAATATATTAATTCTTTGCAACTAATTTGAGTTCATGAAGTATTTTATGCAAATCTTTTGTTTTCATGAAGTTGTGAAGTAATACATGTTTGATTTGACCAAACCTTTGTTCTGATCCTTTAGAGACTAGTAAACTTAAGAAATCATAGAACCCTCATGATTAACAACAAATTTACACAATGAACCTTGAGTGAACCTAGTGTATCAAGACATGACATTCTTGAGCCTTGGGATCAACTAAGATTGCCTTTAGAATTATGTATTCTTGGTGGATGTTTCAAGAATTTTTTTTATTGTTGGTGTGTGTGTGCAACACTCATGTCAACACTTTTGAGGTAGTTTTTTCATATATTCCTTCTTTGCATCCTTTTGTTCTTATTTTCTTACCATTTTTTGACTCATATACTCTTTGTTGGGGCACTATTTTTCTGGAGGTTTTCAGACTTTCACCTCTTCAGTGTCCTGTTGTTATTTACTTGAGGCTTCAATGGGTAAAGAAGATTCAACTTTATTTATATATTCATCTTGTTGAGACTCTATTGTATAGTCTAGAGGAGTATCATCATTTTTCATTTGATCTTGAGATTAGTATTCAACCATGTCAACAATAATAGGATCATCTTGTGGGAATTATTCTTTTATTGCTTTATAAGGAATGGGGTTCTCTTCAATCTCAACTTTGGGTTCATAGTGAATAGGGAAATTTACACTTGTTTCTTCTTCCATTATACTTTCTTCCACTTCTAGAGCATTTTCCTTCTACTCTACTAGGTCTAGTACCATTGTTTCTATATTTTTAAAATAATGCAAGAAATTCCTTCTCTCTACTCACTTGTCATGAATGGTGGAGGTGGATGCACTATATATTGTTTTTGTTTCTCATGTAATTCTTGTATCAACTTATCTAACCTCTCCCTTGAAGGGAAAACAATATACAGGGAGGGGGATGAATCAGTATATGTGAAATCTCAACTTCAAATCCAAATTATCCTTAGTATTACTTTTGGATCTTACTTTTCCATTAATACCACTATTCAGATGATAACATAAATACACACCCACACATGAGAACACTAGATAACATGGAAACTTGGGATAAGAAAAAACAAGGTGAGAATAGTTTCTTGGATCTATTGTCCAAGTCTAGCCTCACAAAATAATGAATCACTTACAATCATGAAGTAGGAACCAACCTAATAGAGACACCAATCCCCTATAGTATTTGTAGGCACCAACCTACTGGAAACACCAATCCCAAATACAAATATCTAAACACCAAATCAATAGGAAAGACAAGAGTCCTATTACATTGAAAAGATATGATTTCCTGACCTTCAACATTGATCACACAACTTGCACTCAATTTGATCTTCCTTTAGATGCTCTCTTATACAACTTATGATTTTCTAATAATGACACAAAATGATTGATATGTAACTCACATTACATCACTGTTACACCCCATTGTGTATTTACTAGCTACTTTTACTTTTATGAGTAAATATGATTTTAAATGTAAGATTATGACTTTAATATGTTCAATGCATGAATGAAATGTATGAATATGCATTATGATGTGATTACCTTTCAAATGATGCAAATGATGCAAATGATATATATGATTTTCATGTTATTAGTTAACTTCATTCTTGATGCACTAAGTTGGATGTGGGAAAGAATTTAACCCTCCAGTGGGGAGAGGGATAGTATCATCCAAGAGAGGAAGTTGGTCAAAATGGGTCCCCCTTGTGTTTGTTTTCCCTTGGTGTTTTTGTTTGTGTCTTAGGAGTTGTTTTTTTCTTCCTAAGACCTTGTTCCTTTTGTTTTTGCGGGCTCGGAATGCAGGTTGAAACTAGACTTAGAACTTTTGCAAATTTCCTGGTCCAGTTTTTGTTCCAGTCCCGACCCCATCTCTTATCTTGTAATTTTATTTGTTGTCTTGTTTATCTTGTGCTCTTGGGTTTTTTTTCTCCCTTGGGTTTCTTTTGTTTTCTTCTCCTTTGTGTTTCTTTTCCCTTTTTGCGGAAGCAGAACCAGAACGGAAACTGGACCCAAAACTTTTCAAAAATACTAAGTCTAGGTTTTGTTCTGATCCCACTCTCATTTGTTTGTCTTTTGTTTTGTCTTGTTTTGTGTTCTATTTTGGGATGGGCTTTGCCCCAGTCCTACTTTCCTTTGTTCTTTTGGTTTTCTTTGTCAGTTTTCTTTCCCTTTGTCGGGAGTAGAACCAGAGTTGAATCTGAACCTAGAACTTTCCCAAGTTCCAGATCCGGATTCGGTTCTGATTTTTCCCTCATTCCTTTGTCGTCCTTTCCGTGTCGTGGGACCGGAGCTAGATTTGGGATAAAATGTGGAACTTTGACAAGGTTCTTGGTTTTATCTAGACTCTACTTCTGCTCCCGTTTTACCTCTAATGTACATGATGGTTGTGTACTCACTTTAGCTCTGATTTCGCCCCTGACCAACTGCATTAAATGCATTAATTATAGCCTCCTCACACGTGAAAAATGGTTTTTAAAACCTTAATCAAGGTTATTTGGCTCATTACACTTACTCAAAGTGTTTTAATGAATAAAGAGATGAGAGAACATGAAGAGGAGTGTGATTTGGTTGCGGGTGAATGTGCGTGAGTGGATCCTTATCAAATTTCAACCTTTCTAGTACTGTTTTGAGGTAGGTGGGTTTCCCCATTTCATTTCATTTTTTCCCATTCATTTTGTTCACCCTATTGTTCTTCGTGTGTTTGCAAGACTTTTCTCGTGAGTCTTTTGTTGTTTCCTTTCTTGTTTTTGGTGTTTCATTTGTTGTTTTGTTGTTTTGTTTCATTCCCTCTTCCATTTTCCATTTTTCTTTTTGTATTCCCGTTGTTTTTGTTTGTCTCTTGTCGTTTAAACCATTTTCGGTGGCGTTTTCATTCCACCATACCTTAGTTTCGATTAGGGATTTCTTTTTGAGGGGTTCTGGTGCCTTAGAGTTGTTTTAAATCTTTCCTCAAACCC
This sequence comes from Sequoia sempervirens, assembly GCA_007258455.2. Taxonomy (NCBI): domain Eukaryota; kingdom Viridiplantae; phylum Streptophyta; class Pinopsida; order Cupressales; family Cupressaceae; genus Sequoia; species Sequoia sempervirens. Next base: position 730,721,442 of record VDFB02193867.1, on the reverse strand, counting down.
CTTCCAATCTTGTATCTTGTTGATCTTACAGGTTTTGTTGTAGGGTTTTTTGATGCCCTAGTTTTGATGTAAGTCAACGGGTCGAGTGAATTAGGCTTTTGCATTTGGCGCCCTTTTCATGAAGTTTCCCTAGCTCGCTTGATTTGGTACCATTTTTTTGGGTGGAGTTGAGCTTTATTTTTTCCTTCGCTACATCCTTTTAACTCATGTCCAAACTAGTGTCAGCGTGCAAAGATAATATACTTAACTCTGTGATACATGGCAGAACCAGAGCCAAAGATGAACTCATCCATTGAACTTTCGCATGAGAGTTTGATTCCAAAATCAAGTCCATCTCTGATGAGTTTCGATTTTGATCCTGAACCCGATTCCACCAATTAGGCGGGGTCGGGTCATTGAACATTATGAGGTATTGAAGCGTTGAAAGTTTTAGTTTCTGATCTGGTTCTGGTCTCAGTTCTAATGTGTTATTTGTTTCACCTCTCTAATTCCTAATTTTCTGCCAGTCCCGCTCCTAGTAGGTTTAAAATTTCACTAAGTATGGAGTGTTACGTAGGGAAGAATAGAGAAGTGTGAAAGGATAACACTTGTAATGGTGATTTGCATACCTGATGTTGGTTTAATCCAAGCTTGTCTTGCAAGAATAAACAATATCAGGAGCATCAGAGGAAATTTCACAAAGAGAAGGGAAAGTTGCAGAAATCTCAAAGGGAGCAAAACCAAAGAAGATAAAGGTGGAGCAATTACCCTACACCTTAAGATACGAACACCAATATGCTACTCTTATAGCTAGTAAGCTAGATTCAAAATGGGCAGACATAACAGATACTAATCTAGGCCCATTCAACTGTGAGGAGCTGCTTGTTGAAACATTCTGTGAAGATGTGAGTGGAAGGACTGAAAGAATATCCCAATTTTGTTTGGCACATGTTACACTCTTTTCCCTATTATCCCAATGCCTAGAGCTCATACTCACAATAGCAGGGGCATACAACCCCTTATCAGGACAATGTATGGACCTTCAAGGGAATGTGATCATTGATCTATCCCCACAGATGATGAGGTTCATGTTCAATACACCTACCCCAAAGAACCCCAAGCAATTGACTAAGGCAGAGGCATTGGAGTTGTTTGGCAGGGACAAGGAAGCTAATAGGTCCCACATGAATAAGAAGTGGTTGAGAACTGAGAAGAAGTCCCTAACCAAGGTTCTTGAATAGCCCAAGAGGGGATACTTCAAGAAGGAGATAGATGACCTAATCATGATGCTTTCCAAGGTGTTTGGAAAGGACTCTACATACTTCAAGGAATGAATGTTTCCATTTATTCAAACCATTTTGGATGGTAGGCAACAATTTGATTAGGGCATGATTTTGTTAGACAACTTGCATAACTAGATTCTCAAGGTAGGACAAACCAAGAATTTCTTCATGACTTCCTATGTCATATATTTAGCTGCAAGGAGGGGCATATTCCCTTAATTAAATGTAGTGGGCACATTAGGAGAGGCTCCTGGAAAAAATAAGGCATGGGAGCATTATGATCAACTGACCTTTCAAACCTTGGAGCTACACTATAGAAGGGTCAATGATGCATTTCTCTATGTCATCATCAACCAGTTGACATGAGATGTTGGATACAGGATGAGTAGAGAGGCTATGTATTTCATTTTTGAATGGGGATATTGGTATATATAATGCCCCAATTTCTCTTATTTTAGGTTGGTAGGCTTTGATGGACATTCTCATCAACTACCAAGATGTTGCAGTGATAGGATTGTGCTTATGGAGTTCATATATCAAGCTATGGGAGTTAATACAAAGATTTCCAACAAGCACAAGCCTGGATGCCACAAATTCCCCATGAAGTTGGGAGAATACTGTTGTGCTCACAATTTGACTACAACAAACAGGTTTTGAAGGGACCTTAAACCCTTTACAACTAGGTTTTGACCAACTAAGATGATCAAAGACACCAAAAATAAACAAGTTTTTTCAATGATAGAAAACCCAACAATCTACAACTACTAGACCATAACAAACCAACTGCTCAATGTAAGCAGCACTGAGCCAGAATAAAGAGGGAAAAAAGAGCTCCCTATTAGAACCAACAACCCATAAGGCAAGATAGAGTACATAACACCTATCAAACTAGAAATCCAACTCAATCTCCACCTTAAAAGGAGAGAGCTCCCCTTTATTGGAGAGGATGCAATGACCAAATTTTCCACCGCAACCTAAAAAATCCAGTAACCTCAACCTCCACCTCCATAGGTGAAGAATCCACCTCAAAAGGATCAGAAACTGAGGAATCCATAAACTTTCAACACCCAACTCCACCTCAATAAGAGAATAATCCACCTCAATAGGATCCAAGGAGAAATCCAAAAAATTAGCAAAACAAGCAACCATACCATCCTTTGGAAAAAACTAGCAACACAATTCCAACATCTCCCTAACCAACATGGGTATAAATAAGCACAACCCATCCAAAACAAAGAAACAAGGAGAAACTTCAAGGAGCCACTAAGAAACATTAATCAAATACAAATCAACCTAACTTCCAATAAGTAGACCCTCTACTGATCATCAACCACTAAACTCCACAAGGGAAAAGAGCAAGGGAAAACAAAGCAAGAAAAAATTAGGGAGAAAACCACCTAAATAAGCATACCATCAGCCCCACCACATTGGTTAGAGCCATAAAATATCCGCTCCATGGATAAAATCCCAACATGAGACCCAAAGTACACACCAAGAGAGCTAACTTGAAGGAAAAACAACCACTAGAACTCCATGAAAAATTATCCAAAAAGCTACAACAAAGAAAGGAGTTGGACCAACATAGGGAAAAACAACCCCAAGAAAAACAATCAACAGAGAAGTAATACCTTGAGGGAAAGGAGAACCGAAGCAGGGGGGAGACAAGGAGAAAGCCAAAAAAAGAAGCACACCAACTGCCCCAACATGCTGGTTAGAGCCAAAGATAATCCACTCCAAAGCCAAAACCCCAATAAGGGGTCCACAACCCATAACAAGATAAAACCCTTGTTGAACAAGTATTAGGAAAATAAGGTTCCTAAACATAAATAATAGGCTACCAGACACTACCAACAACACAACTTTCAACAATTTCCCAACATCAGCAAGAAAGAATCAAAAAATTCAAGAACATCAAAAACCACATGAGTTATCCCATAAAACCTGCAATGTTAATGTTTTTATATATTTATATTAATATGTATATATACATATATATAAATTAAATAACAACGAATATATATAAATGTATATTAATATATATATATATATATATTATAAGTTTATTGTGAAAAATATATGCAAGTAATATATATGAATATATATAAAAATATATTATAATGAGTATGATATAATATATATAGAAGTAATGTGCAAACTATTGTTAACATAAGTATATGCACTAGATAGATGTCAAACTTAAAACATTTTAATAATGTTACGAGGCTATGTTGAAGTAAGCAAAGTATAGCATAATAAATGCATAATTAAAGGCACATAGGAAAGGCTATGTTGAAGTTAAGAATAACATATGTCATAAGCTAAAAAGAGTGATAGAAAGTAGAAGAAGTGAAACATAGAAAAAAAGGAGAATAGGTGTGATGTAGGTTCACCAAAATGGAATGATGATCTAGGACACCATCACTTTTCCTAGTTTCATTAGAAAAAAAAGATCTCCCAAGGATAGAATTGACTTTCAACCTTGAGGTGAGTCAACCCTATTGGGAAGGATCTGATGTTTCCTTATGAAAAAAATGATCGAAATGCACTTTTGGGAAATAAAATTAAATGCCTTAATGAACTCAATTATGTGACCTAAAACTTGAAATGCAAAGTATTATGATAGCACAAACAAAAACAATAACTTTCAAGTAGATTTGCAAAGGGTAGAGTGATATGTACCAAGTACCAAAAGTGGGTTTTGAACACTGATGAAGGATAGATTCACCCTAGGGTGGATGGGTCTCTATATAGGGGCCCAAAATATGATTTCACAGTCTTTTGATCCTAGATCTTAGCTCCTGATTTCTCCAGATTCCACTATCAGAAGGTCAGAAATAAAATCTATAGGTGAGTTTTTGTGGCTTGACAACTTTGACAACTTTACAAAATTGCTCTTTTGATCCAATTTTAGTCCTTCTTCACCTGCAAATCTGCACATACAAAGAGAGAAGAAAAATGTTTGTTTTTGGGTGAATAAGGGCTTGCCTTGGTCAAACCCTGATTTGGTAATTAAACCTTAATGATGAAATAATGACAAAATGGAAATAATTTTATGAATGTACAATGCTATGTTACAACTCGTTAAACCCTTAATGGCTTCCCTTCACAAAAAATTACACTCTTTTCAGAGAACCAGGTGGAAAAGGACTTTCCGTCAAGGAAACCTATAGCTCATTCAAATAACAAAGAAATGGAAGGAGGGTATGATATTATATGTACATTTTATTCCTCCCTTCACATAATTTTAGGAAAGGGAAAATCCCTTAAGCAACTTCATAAATTTGAATAGGAAGAACAATCTATCGAAGAGGTCCAACAATTGCACCAAGAAATTGAGTTGTTTGAAGATCAACTCTTGATTTCACAACATTAGTAAAAGATAAGAAAGATTGAAAATTATTTTGGCTAAAAATGAAACAATATTTTTCCTCTTAGAGAATAAATAAATAAAATAGTGGAAATAAAAATTCAAATAGAGACATAAGCTCCAAACATCAAGAATATCTAGGAAGTTGTCTCTATCAAGGATGATAAAATAGAAGTTTCCCTCACAATACATTTGGTAGGATAAGTATTAGCATTCCTCGAAAAAAATTAGGATACTAAAATTAAGTTAAATGTAGCCACACACAAATTATTGGAAGTAGAGGAAGAATTGTGATAACTTCAAATTGGGGCTCCCTAAGTAGATAAACAAACTCAAATTGAACTAATTTTCTTAAAATGATTCAAAATATTAATCCTAAAATAATCTAAAATTGGGTAGCTCACTATTATTTCCTATTCCATGTGGATATTTAAATCTCCATATTAAAGGAAATATCATTCTTTCTATATAAGAAAAAAATTACCACATTGAGAAATATTGAATGGAGACCTATACAATAGGTGAATTACTTTTGGCCCATAGGAAACTAATTCACACGTACAATATGTTTTTGATTGAATAGTATTACATGTGTAAATTTCTATGAATTTTATATTATCTTCCATATGATCCAAAGGATACATAATTATTGGAGGCTTTCAAGAGTATCCCTCCAAAATAAAAGAATTTATTATGATTTTTTCACCCACAATTTACTACAAGGAGATTGTATTCATTTCTTTGTTAACTTTTTTTAAGGGAAAGTCCAAGAAAGATCCTATAATATCTTGATAGGAAATGTCAAAGGATTATCTTGATTCCAAGTGAATTGTGTTCCTATTCATGTAATTAAAAACTCTAAACCCCATGCATTTAGAAATTAGTAATAGTTTAGTATGAGAGTATGAAAAATAAAAAGTTCAAAACTCTAACATGAAGCCTTGTAGGATACTCTTGATAAATTAGTTGAACCAATCTTATCTACATGTGATGAAAGGTATAATCCCTACCTTGACACTTAGAAAATAGATTATTTCTTCACATAACATCCTTTTTTTTCTATAGAGAGTGGGGTTCATAGTTGAAATGATGTATATGTATAAGGATAAATTGATCAATATGAGGTTTAGACCCCTACTTATACTCTCTTTGCCAACAAAAATGAATATAATTTCCAAATAATTTTATTAAAAAATATTAAAATGAGAAATACATGCAAGGAAAAAAGGATTAGTCGATGATGATAAAGAAGATGGTTTCACTTGGTAAAAAACTATGATTGTAATGAGAAATGATTCCACTTTGGAAGAAAAATGATGATAGAATAAAAAACCCTCCTCTTCTCAAACTATAGGAGGACCTAAAAAGTCATAAAAATGGGGTAAATGATGAGGATAAAATTGACCTCATAAATTTTATAGATAATGTACCTTATTTTTCATGTCTACTACTTGTTTCATGATAGTTTAATATTTTCTTAAAAAGTTAATAATTACTTGAAGTAAAATAAATTACATATTGGTTTGTTGATTGTTGACTAATAGGATTTAAATACTAACAAATTATTGTGAAAAATGTGTTTTCTATTGAAGTGAGATGCTTTGGTGAACTATTTAATAATTTCCAAAGGATTTGAGTGCTAGAAACAATTTCACTAACTCTAGAGTTTGTAGGCTTTAGATAAGACAACACTACCTAGTTCTCTTAGATTCTAGAATGAAATGTACACTTAGACATTTTAGTTGCTCACATTAGATTCCTCATGTGTTTGAGCATGACCAAAAACCAAGTTATAATTATTGATTTTAAATTAACTTCATAAATAACATCTTTTTGGAGGTAGACTCCTATTAGGATTCATAACTGAATACATTTTCCTTATAATATGTAACTTGGGAATAGAATTTGTATTCATCTTATAATAGACTTATGTATTCACATTCAATCAATAATGTTGATAATTTAGTTGAATAGAATGTGCATTTTTAGCACATCATTATGTTATAGGGGTCTATCAAAAATATTTAGAGGTAAATTAAGTGTTATTTTTACTCTTTTTATCATCAATAGCATGCAAAAATAGGTAGAGTCTTGTCATTTTATTATTTCAAGATAATAAAATTTACTTTTTGAACCATGCCTGACATATATGATTCTATAAAATTATGGATGAGATAGTGCGATGATTTAAAATATATCCAATCTTTAAAGAGTTGACCACTTTATTGGAGAGGAAATTTTCTTGTTATTGTGGATAAGTATTGAATGTTTGTTACATGACTATGTTGAATTAAATAGTGTTGTTTCATATTGTGTTGCTTGGAGGTATGCTATATTAGTTATTGATATCTATGAATTTAAAATATTTTCTTTATCAAATTTTATAAGGAAAAAAAATTAATAAAATTTGATTTGTTTCATTTCGAAATTCTTAACTAGTTAGTTGTGATTTTATCTTTAAAATAGTAGTTGAGCTTATTAGAGAAATTTATTTCTCATTCCATAGTTAGTCTTTTGTATTCAACACAATCATTTATATTCCATAGTTAATATTTTAAATTTAAAGCAAGAGCATTTTACTTCTAAAAACTCAATCATTTAGAATAGTAAGTACTTTTCCTTTCAATCATAGTAGAATAAATCCTAAAGAAGGACCCCAAACTACCCTTTCACATACAATATTTGGACATCACTCAGGTTGAAAAATATTATTATCTATTAAAGTATGAGGTACAATGGCATATCATTATAATTCTTCTTTGAAGAGGGGCATGATATATTCTTAATCCTATAGTGTGAATAGGCTCATGAGTAATCATCTTGTGGCTACCTTAACTATTAATTAAGTTATATTATCATAATTATATTTTTAATTAGATGTTTAGGTCATCTTAGGTTTTATATTTAGGTATTTAAGTTGGCTTGGATGAGATCAAATGCATAAGTAGGGTATTTATAGGAACTAATGGTTAGTTTATTATCAACATATTGCAAATTGTGTTCTTGGAGAATTTTAGAGGTTTTCCTCCTCAAAGTGGCTTATTATTATTATCAACTATTATCAAATATTTATAGAATATCTCCTCTATTGTGCAATTTATTTCATTATAATAAAATACTTTCCTGAGTAAGAAACAACCTAAACCTACACATCATTTACAATTTGAATGGAAATTTCCTCTTATGATTCCATAGCAAAGCACTTACCATAGGAATTAAAAAAATAGAAATATTTTATTCATGACCTCAAAAGGAATCACATTAATAGAGGATCTAAAATCCATGCAATTATGTATCAACCACCCAATAATTATCAAGGAGGTGTAGAATGACTTGACATTTAGCTAACTACCCACTAGGGATGTTTCTAAATAAGCAAGTGTATTTTAGGTATTTATTTATATACAAAAATATTAATAGGAATTCAAGTAGGTTAAAAATGTCTTTGTGGCAATATTATAGGATGTCTCTTGCTTTACATTCAATAATTTTTAAGGGAGTCATCTATAAACACTAAAATTATAGCTTTACTCATGACAAGCTACATCCATGGGAGTTATAATATGGCAATGTAATGCCACTTGGAGTTGAAAAAAAGGTATTACATGACCATGGATGGTGACATACTTACCTTTAATGGCCTCAATCTTCTCTCAAACTATAAAATTTCATTTCTATGACCTATCTTTTGAGTTGGTTGTAGTTGGGAATCCATGTCATTTACTTTGGGCACTCCAAAATAGCCTAATAGTATTGTAGCTTTATGTTTCTTGGGCACATATTTATTTTCTACCATGGGCTCTTGCACTATGTTATTTTCTATTTTTCATGCACTCTTCTTGTGGTCTTGATATCCTTAATATTGGTACCTAAATTTAGCTTAGCCTTTTCTATTTATGTAATAGGAACATTGAGTCTTATTACACTACTAAGATTACTTCTAGTAGACACATACTATTTTTTAATCAATATATAAATTGTAGGAGCATTACCAATAGAGATTTGGATCAATTACAATAACATACCAATACCTACAAGCTCACTATTAATACCTTCATCTCAAGAACCCAACTATAAATAGGAGAATTAAATTTAATACACAACACCATCAAATGATAATAACAAAAAAATGAGCTAAAACCACCCAAAAAAAAAGAAGAATTTAAATTAGTGACTATTTCGTGAATACAAGATTCAAGGAAAACCATTGAATAATGCCTAGTCATGGCACATCTACACAATAACTAGAGAGGGATCATGAATGATCCATTAAAAGGTAACAAGACCACCAGTCACTAGTAGAATTGACCATAGGAGTTATGTATTTAAAAATAACCTATAAACTTTAATACAAGGTTGGGGTATGTGAGAGTGAACAATGTCTTATAGGGTAGGTAAACATTATGAAATTAATTTGAATATGATTCATCCACATGGAGGCAAGAAAGATCTAATAATGGATGGGACATTGAAGATATATCAACACACCAATATGTTGAACAACTTCCATAGATAAATGAAATCTTAAAGTGCCATGAATCCATCATAAACATTCTATTGTGGGAAGATGCAAACCCATCACAAAGGTACATATCACAAAGATAAAAAAATACACCATAAAATAATGTATCATCAACCATGCTAACCACTATACTTCCATATGAGAATTACCACATGAGAGATAACTACTACAAGCAAGAGATGCATCACAAAAGTAAGGGGACACTATCATAGTCCAAATACTTCCACCATATGAGATATTTAGCACCACAAGGTAACTTGGAACAACCACAATAACTATGAAGAAAAAGACCATTAATTAGAGATAACATCTCCTCCACAACACACTAATAGAACACATGACATCATGTAGGTAGTCCCTTGTAATGTATTTCATTTTATTAGTACAAGCACACAAATATTAGGCACACTTGAATGTTAAAGGATAATCACTATGACTCTATGTATGAATTGAGCTATTTCCACCACCATATTTATTGTAAAAGATCAAATAAATGAGACATATTACATCACAATATTACATTATGGATATAACATTAAAAATGACCTCTAAGACCTAAGGAAGGCACTAAACAAAGAAACAACTATGAAATGAGGGAATGATAGAAGTAATAATTCAAGTAATTCCTCCCTTGTGGTAACAACAACATAAATAAATAATGTGGTATCAAAAATTAGTGGAAACAAGTATCAAAGATCACAACAAGGTATCAACATGAAATTATAAGATATTATGTATCCATGGAAGAAAGTATAGGCAATAGTATGATACAAAATACAATAGAACAAGTGAAAGGTAAAACTTATATAGAATATTTTGGTGAGATAATATAACAAAATAAGGCCTATAATATACTTCTACAAAATTACAAAAAATATTACTATTAACATAAGAACTAAAATTAGTCATGAAATTGGGTTTGCAACAACAAAATTCTTTCACTTGATCAAGATTCCTAGTTCAAGGGTAAGGTGTTATTATTTTTTGCAAGATCGCATGCTCATGATCTCACTCTTAAAGGGGGAAAAGTAGGGGGTAAAATTTTCAATTACATAGGCAGGTAAATTTCAAGTATGTATTTTATACTTAGCATCATGTATTTTTATTTTATTAAATCCATTTTTCAAATTATTTTTAAAAATTTATAGTTTAAAATTTGCATTGCCATACTATATTTTTGTCAAAAAATTATCTATTATTAACTTATGTGTTCCCCTTTGTCATACATATGGACTAAGGTGAGCATGCTATCTAATTATTTTACTCTCAATTTATGCACATGGTTACTTTAGTGGCTTGGTTTTTCTAGATAAAAAGTTGATATCATTTTGATCACAATATACTTTTTCTATGTATTTCTAATTTGGTATGTATATTCATGTAATTTTCCACAAATACAAATTATAGAGTAGAAAAGTGCATATCATAATACTTTCCAACTCCAATTTTACATCACTTTAGGTTGATGTATTGGAATGATTCAAGTGCATGAACTGGATTTTTTTTAGTACTTACTAACCCAAGACTCAATCCATTACTTATACATGCTAGGAATTGTCTTATTAAAAACCCCTCTAATATAATTCATAATATTTTATTCACCCTAGAGAAAATAACAATATTTTGTCGTATCAACAAGTTAAAAAATCACTAGTGTAATCCCACCCTCAATTTTTAATTTTATTTTCTTGTAGGCTAACACTTTTGAAATTTGGATATTACCTATTAATGTGAGCAACAAAATTTTTAATTCATACACATCTAGGGTTGTACATATAAATACATTATCCTAGGTCATATGTACACATGATGGAATGAATAAAAAGATCGCGTTTTCACCAAAAGCATCAAAATCTTTTCTTCCTTTGTAGGTACATCAAGGGTATCAATGAATCATCTATCACACATTAGAAAATAATGAACTTATCTACATAAATGGCATTCATTATTAAGATATATTCAAAATAAAAACTCTAACAAAACCACTCATCATTTCAAATTAGGAAATATGATAATTGAGTTAATTACATTCACTACCACCCACACATTGGCATTCAACATCACCCAAGTTATGTAGAGTTTAATTTTGACATGGTAATTCTATATTAAAGCTTAACTATATAAAAAAAAATCAAACTTCAATCCTTGCATAAAAATATTCATAGTGCTCCTTAGCACAACCCCACATTTCCTTAGTTCAAATATTAATCTATTTAATATTCTTTACAAACTATTGAATACCCAATTTTATTAGATAGATAGAATCATAAGTCTACATGATAAGAATGTCTATTTATAGAATGAATTGTGATGTGGTTTTTTTGCAAACACTTAATACTCAAGGTTCAATTGTATTTCCCTCAAATCCATAATTTTATCTCAAATTATATCTTTTTTGTCACGACATGTCATCAAGTAAAGTTAATCTCAAGGTATGCATACCATAATCCTCTATTTTAATTTCATCAAATATTCAATTTCAATACATGATTTAAATATGTCAAATTATTATCATTAATCATTTCTTAAAATATCTAAAAAGATAAATAACACTTTAACTTATTGTACACTCTTCAAATGTTTACATTGGAGTATTATTAGTACTTTCCTTTGGAAATACTATTGCAACTACCATTACCTAACTAGCTATTACCAATTATACTTGTGAATCAATTATATGTTGAAATTTTTCTATGTGAATAAAATATTTATCTTTTCTAAATTTTATATGTGATTTTTATAACAAAAATATTTTTTTTTACTATCAGTCTAATTAGATGTAGAGTTTTACCTCTTATCCTAGCCTTCACTTCATTCAAGCAAAATAATAATAATTGGTGTACTAGTAAAAGTCTTATTATGACATCATGTGAATAGAGTACCTTGCTCATAATACTTTAATCTAATCTCTTTTATGGTTGTATTAATTTTCTCTCTTAGTGACCACTTCATGACAAGTTCTTGTTTATGAACCCCTTGTGGGCCTTGGTGGGATGACATCTACCACCTCCAAGAACACTAATCTTGACATCAGCTTCATTTCCACCACACAACATTTATATGGTTTATCATAAGTGTCTATAACTGATATCATTAATATTGTTGCATTATTTCATTGCAAAGTGTAAGGTGTCAATTCATTCCCTCAAGCTTGGACAACAATTTCCTAGAGCTTAACGCTCCCCAACAAAGTTAGATTTTATTTTTTATATGCAATGATTGCTTCATCTAAGTTATTGTAATGATAATTTGAATTTATTTATTTAATTGACACTCTAAACCAAATGCACCCACTAGAAACAACCTAAAAATTATGTACTTCATTATTGCTTTGTATATATTTTTTATGGAACATGATGAGAATTACTATACAACATAATTTAATTAGTTTCATGTTTGAACTTGTAAGTACTATCTTTCGATAAAGCACCAAATAAATATTAATATAATCAATACAAATATAAACATTAATATTAATATATTAATTTATTACTACTATTTATTAAAATACTTATTAATATATCATATGTTATTATAATATGTTAAATCTAACATATAATCATTTGTCTTTTTTCTATTTTTTTTATTGAATCAAAGAAAAATCAAATAAAATATTACAATAGAAAAGCAACCAAAAGGCTGCCATGAAGGATAAAAATTACAACTGTCCAACAAATTACACACAATGTCTATTTATTCATTGATTTTTTTTATGGTTCCATATTATATCTAATGAATTTCGGCTAACATGTCAATCCATGTGCTACAACTTCAATGAAAAAAATATCAATCCATTTAAAGCATTATCAATAAGCAAATATTATCTTCCTTGTCTATCAATTGCTTCATTTGTCTCATTTTAGATCAAATTTTATAATCCTCATCCTAACAATACAACATTGCAAGGGAAAACAAATTATATTACAATATTTCGTGTACTCTTTTACAATTATATAATACAAATGTATTTTTTCCATTTTTCAAAATAAACACTACACTAAATTTATAATTCAATTGTCACTAAATAATTTACACTTTGTTTTGAGGTCATGAGGTCTAGTCTCCCCACCGTAGTGGAGGGCGTGTCATGCTAGCATCACCAGTCACGTGATTTTTTTTTACTAGACACTGCAATTTATAGGGAGCGGCTACTCGATTCCCTGCAGTCTATAATATAAATGTATTTTCTGCCATTTTCAAAAAATAAACACTACACTAAATTTATAATTTAATTGTCACTAAAGAATTGTAAAACTGATAAAGAAAATAATATATTTCTTGAATACACCATCTAGAAGATTCAAATCCCCTAAAAATATACTTGACTCAATTCGACTCCTATAAATAATTTACACTTTGTTCTGAGGTCGTGATGTCTAATCTCCCCACTATAGTGGAGGGCGTGTTGCGCTAGCATCACCGATCACGTGAAAAAAATTTACTAGACATTGCAGTTTATAGGGAGCGACTACTCGATTCCCTGTAGTCTATAATATAAATGTATTTTCTGTCATTTTCAAAAAATAAACACTACACTAAATTTATAATTTAATTGTCACTAAAGAATTGTAAAACTGATAAAGAAAATAATATATTTATTGAATACACCATCTATGAAGATTCAAATCCCCTAAAAATATACTTCACTCAATTCACTCCTAAATAATTTGAACTTTGTTCCATAAATAATTTACAATTTGACCCCTAAATAATTTACACTTTGTTCCGAGGTCACAAGATCTAGTGTCCCCACCGTATTGGAGAACGTGTCGCAGTCACGTGAAAAAAGTTTACTAGACACTGCAGTTTATAAGATTGGGCTACTCGATTCTCTAAAAATAAATTAACAAATAAATAATTTACACTTTGTTCCATAAACTTTAATACTTTTCTCCTCACAATAAACTTACCACCTAAACCCTATTCATTGAATTGAGAGAAAAAGTTTACGGGTATATAGGTATAGCACCAATTCCAAAGGTAACAACATACATATGACCTTCACTCCCTTAAGTTGTTAAGGGTGGGTACATGGTGCAGCCCTAATCTGTAACAGGTGTTGGCCGTTCGGTCCTTTCGGTCCTCTGAGGAACCATTAATACCACGGACAGATCGCCTCTATACGGTCTGCTACGGAATAGTATCCTCGTATTTGTGAAACGGCGTTCCCTATGGGACCTCAAATTCCAGGGCAAGTAAGCTGCAGATTCATTCTAGGGGGTTTGGAGTGCATTCAAGCATGAAACGTTTCTTATTAAAGTTGATGCCAGACTATGAATATCTTTGCTAACCAGACATATCATAGTCTGGCATATCATAGTTTAAAATTAACATATGCAAGTTTAAAAATTAACATATGCATTAACATATCTATATATTTCAAAAAATCTATTTAAATGCAAGTTTAAAATTAAATAAAATAATTCTAAAATAAATATAAAATAATGTTTAAGTAAATAAAAATAGATTTTCAAATAAAAAAAAGTAAAATATAAAACTATTGAATAAATAAAATAATATTACAATAACTCTTAAACATATAAAATAAAATAAATAGAAAAAATAATTTTTAAATAAGTCTAAATTAAATTGAAATTAACATATTTATATAAAATACATAGAAATATTCCTCTCTCGATTTTAATTAATTTGTCATTTTAATTAATTTATCATATATAAGTAGAATAGCCACCATCAAAAAAATATTTTTAAATAGATTTTAAATTGTAGTTTGGTATATTGCTTGATTTAACTATGTAAAAAAATTCACCATCAACATTTTGGATCATACTCCATGATCCATCATCAGGATGAAATAGCTAGAGAGGAGAAATGATCCAAAATTTTCTATCATCACTGTTTTTTATTGTTCTCCATGATTGGTCATGAAGATGAAATGGCTAGAGAGGAGAAATGATTTAGAATTTTTTATCATCAATGTTTCAGATCATACTCCATGATTCATCATCAATGAAATAACTAGAGAGGAGAAATAATACATCATTTCTCCTCTCTACCTGTAGACACCTAAAAATGACCTAGGCCTGCAATCTTCATTTTTACCACTTTCGTCCTAGCATAGTTAAGACATTTAATTATGTCTTTGGTCCACATTCGACTATTGATTAAATAATTCATAATTATTTAATTAATTCATGTCCTTTATTCTTCATGATTATTAAATAAATAAATTCTATTTATTTATTAAATACGTCATTAATTGGCTAAGTCTTCCCTTAATTAAATAAATTTCTTAATTTATTTAATTCCCCTTTGTCATATATTTCTTCCTGATTATTAAATAAATAAGTTTTATTTATTTATTTAATATGTCACTAACTGTCTTAATTAAATAAATTGATTAATTTAATTAATTGGTCTTATCTCCTAAATTAAATAATTAAAATTTAATTATTTAATTGCCAATTTCATATTCTTCTCATTTTAAATAAATTAAATTATTTAAAATGTCATGTCAATTCTAACTGTCAATCTTTTTTGATAAATAATCTGAAAAAGATTATTTATTATCTCATAAAATTTATAATTTGAATTAATTTAATTCAAATTGGCAACTAATCTTCCAAAAATCGGGTAATCGGGCAGATTCTTGATTTTCCAAATCGAATCTTCAGTCCAACTCTTATCTTCTTGATTTTTTGAATCTCACAAATCAGGCAGTCTTTATCTTGTTGATTTTCAAAAATCCTTATTTTCTAATTAATTTATCTCATTTATTCTCCACCGTCGATCTGATTATCTGAGATATTATTGTGACCATTCGATTAAGGAATTTGCCCTAACCCTGATTAGGGATTCTCAAATTTAATCTAGACCTCTCGTTCTAGGTCTTTCTTAGAATTCAATCTCATCCGTCCACTCAAAATTGTGTTTTATATAAAAGACAATTTTGCTCATAATTTTGGGATCCGACAACTTCATTTTTAATATAGGCATTATAGTCATTTGGCATTAGTAGTCATTATTTTCATTTTATTATCTTGTCATAGACATAGGCATAATCTTATCAAATCCTTCAACATTTGCATAGGGCTTTGACATTATTATAGTTGCTCAAGTTTGAAATTTGAGGGCCTCATCAATTTGCTGCAAACTAGAAGGTGTAACGAAGGTCAACCATAGAAGATGAAGATTTCTGGTAACATTGTTCCTTTTATTTTCATTTTATTTCCTTTGTGCTTCGTTATTTCATTGGATTTTGGTGTTATTATGTAACAAGCTAACAAATCTAATTTTCCATTGATTAAATCCTTAGTTACATTGGTGAACCAGACATTTTGTAGAAAAAATTGTGTTTTCTTGTTTGTTTTCACTGTTTTGCAGGTTACAGCCAAGAAGTCATATGAAATTCCGTCACCATCTTTTGAGCATAGAAAAATGGGAGAATAAAATCATTTAAAACATTTCTGAGTTTTGTAGATTGCAGTCTCAGCTTTCCAGAACATCAAACGGTTTTAAATTTCGTTAAGATTTGACAAAGTTATGGCTATTTTAGTGATCGCTATTTTTTTTAATTTCATTTTTAAAACCCAAATCTTCTTTTGTCTATAACGTTTTCTGGATTTTTAAGGTCTATCATTTAGTTTTCCATAGATATCTACGCTTTAAGTTTTTGTTAAGTTTTGAGCAAGTTATCGCTGTTTTAATTTGCTGCTGTCATTAAATTGTTATTTTTATTTTTTTTGTTACTAATCAAGATTTGCAGCTTGTTGGCGGTTACTATTCGTGGGTTGAAGACAAACACTAAACTACTAACGAATTGTCTTGTAGGTTCGATTGTCAAAGGTCAAACAACAAAATAATGTGTTTGCATTTTTAGTAGTGTAACTCACATTTTATTTGGTGCGATTAAAACGAACCTCTATTTGATCATGTTTTAATGTGTTTGCAAAACGGTAGGTGAGTATGCTCTCACCTTGTGAAAACTCGGTGATCAGAAAATCAGACCCATTTTTATTTGTTTTTACCCTTCACGATTTGGTATATCGAAGTATCCTTTCCCCTTGCGCATTCGTGTGATCCTGGGTGTAAGGGAAACGGTTACTGACTCTAGAACTTGGGCCTGTTCTGGTGGAAAAAAGTACTCACCATAGGACGACTCAGACCGGTAACACCCTGACACCGAGGGACTTCCAACCGGTATATAAAAGTGGGTTCTTGGGGAAAGCCCAAGAATCACGAGTGTGGTTCCAACGAGATGGATCCGAAAGTGGACTCTCGCCGCATGGATCATGCCCCACGAATGGAATGCCCGAATTAAATACCTTTTGTTTTAGTGTCCAACCATTCTTTGGCTATTGCTTGGTATAGTGCAGGGTACAGTATCATGCCCGAAGACACTCACTACTGATCCCCTTGAGTAGAGATAGCAATTCTTGGGATGTCACTACCCAAAGAATCTGAATTTGGTGTGCTCGAATGACGTTAATGAGCCGTGGAGGGGAGCCAATGCCACCAAAATTCTAAGCTATCCACTCTCAAGAAGGAAAGGTGTTTATCATCAATCTGGGGTATATCGGTGGGCTATACCAAGTATACAAAGCCTTGGCCTTTTGGCCTTTTAGGATTGTACTTGTCTCATGTGTGCTTGCTTACAGTCAAAATATTGTGCTTGCAAGTGTTTTCTGGATACTGAAACAAACCGAACAATGGTCAAACATCTAGAAACAATCAAGTCAAACATTGGACCTTTTCTAATCTATTTCACAACATGAACATGCAATCTTCATCAAAAAACATTTTTGAACCATTCATACAAAGAGACCAAAATGGACGAGTATATTTCAAAGACATAGAAGCTGCAGCGCAAAATCCTGACATAGTCTCATTTGTAAAAAAATATATCTTATGTGACCCTCAAAGGTATCTAGCCATGCTTTTGGACTTAGGGGCTAAGTTACCACAACGCTTTGACATAAATACTTTGCCACCATCTATCTACCCTCACAATCAACAGTCACTTGACACAAATCCTGCCATTAATTCACAACAAACATCCACTTATCACCCTTATCCTAACCTTGACAAGGGAAGCCAACTATCAACTAGTCCATTCCAAACCTCCACATCATATGCTAGTCCTTCACCTATTAATCGTCCAAGTCTGCATCCCTTATCAACCATCTACCAACTCATGTCAAGTCCCCACATCATACCATATTGATCTGGTCCAAGTCTCCATGTCCTATTTCAATCAACCTTACACCAATCCAGTCGAAGTCTCCATGTCATATCCTTGTCCTTCAACAGTTAATCCAATCCAAGACTCCATGTCATATCCAGTCCAAGTCTCAACGTCATACCCTAGTCCTTCACATACATGTCCAATGCAAGTACCCATGTCCTATCCTAGTCCTTCATATACTAGTCCAGTCCAAGTCTCCATGTCCTATCCTAGTCCTTCATCCATTAATCATTTTCAAGTCATCCCCTCACAAGCCGCATCTAGTCATGAAAATTTTGTCATTGCTCAAAGTCAAATCCCATTGTCTAAACTTGAGGATACATGTCAAAATGAAAGCCCAAAGCATGACCTTATAATGTCACCCTCATGTCAAGAACAAGGTAGTTCATCCAATGACCCTATCTTTCAGTCCATCCATGAAGTCCTTCAAGACAATCATGACATCCATAACACACCTCTCCTTGACAACGGCTCTATTTCTGACTATATAATCCATGACAACCCCATCTTCGAGCAAGACCCTACCATTGACCAAGAAATCCAAATCCATGACAACCCCATCTTGGACCAAGACCCTACCATGGACAAAGAAATCCCAAATGATCCACTCCTTGACCTTTATGCCATTCATGATCAAACACTCGCCGACCCTATAAAAGCCTTAACTATTGACACTTCCCATGATGAGACACTTGCCTTCATGGGACACATAGACGATATTCCTCCAAAACAAGAATCTTCCACTAAGGACATGCTTGCATATGATCAAGTTATAGCTAAAACCATTGGGCTCTATGACATTAAAAATAATGATGGCTTCGAAGCACCAAGAGAATTATTTGAACCTGACATGTCGCATGATCAGACCAAAGATATCAGTCAGGAATATGTCCAACATGATAATGAAGCTAAGACACATTATCAACTAGGGTCATCTATCTTTGTCAGAGCAGGCTTTCTCACAGATGAAAATATTACAAGTGATAGTGTCCATAGACATCATGATGGGTTAGCATCTTGCTTTCAAAACAATAAATACCCCATTGCAAATAGAATATGTCAAAGCATGCAATATCAAGGCAAAGGACTAGGCATACACGAGCAAGGCATTCTAGAACCAATACAACTTCAGGCAAATTACAGACATCAAGGTCTTGGCTATTCTTCAGACAGTAAATCAAACGATGTCAGTGGTACCTCCTCGATACTAGGGGCAACCTTGTCAGATACAAATGCCAAAATGGAGTCCATGAGAAATCCTTGTCATAAGATTGCTGCCAACACCCCCTCCACCCACACCATGAACCGTCATTTTATCATGAATCAACCTCCCCTTTGGGACCAACAAAAACAAAAGTCTTACAAGTCAAAAGATCAAAATCAAATGTCAAAGGCCATTGAATCAAACAAAAGGAAAAGTGGACAAATAAAATTAAAATGGATCCCAAAGAAAGATGGATCAAACAAAGACACCAAGTCAAATACAAAAGTCAATCACAATGTGGAGCCACAAGACAAGAGGACTCCCACATATAACACATGTCCACCTCCTTCAAAATGGTCATCAATCAAGGCATATAAAAGTGTTGGTTCCAAACTCCATCCCTCCAAAATCCATCATACACCATCCCAAGTTTGGAAAATAAAAAGTCATTCATCCAAACGTCCAAAGAACCTTTCCACGTCTACCATCATTTGTCATAATCCTACATCTCGCCTAAAGTCCAAAAATCCTACGTCACAAATTTGTCACATCATGGCAGCAACTCTTTACCACAAGGACTCTCATGGCACTCTATTGCGATGTGCATATTTTGATAAGGCCAATTCTAGTATCAGAAAGGACCACAATGACATCGATCAGTTGTATACAAGTGCTACGATCCTGACAAGACAACTCCTTCAACAAGGTCATTTTTGGCATATCATGGCACCAGTCTCTATATCGGCACCGTCAGGGGATTCAGAACAGTCAGTGGTTATCTAAAGCATCCAGGCTATCCACAAAATTAGAAATACAAAAAAAATAAAAAATAAAAAATCATCACCCTAATGAAAACCTGGCAAACAGGCATTCTTGGTGACACCAAAAAAATCAAAAATTCAAAAAAATAGTAAAGAGAAAAATTTCATCCAATGGTGAAAACCTGGAAAACAGGCGCCCTGGATAAGTACCATGATGAAAACCTGGCAAACAGGCGTCATGTGTAAAATAAATCGTCTATGTGGACTCTTACACTTGGGGGCAAGTCGTCTCATTTCCCATGTATTCCTCATGACATTGACATCCATCTAAGCCCTATCATTTCCATTCACTTTCCCACTTACCTCGATCTTGACATAAAACTGGCACACATAAATCATGCTTTGGGAAAACTCTTGACATGTCTATCCTTCGGTCATACATGATTCACGAAACATCAGGTCATTAAATGTCATAGTCTTATTGTCCTTATACGACATAGTCCTTGAAAATCATATGACAATTCCCTTAGTCTCATGTTTCCTGTCCTTTACTAAGGCCACCCCTATCCTTTCACGCCTGTCACCTATCTTGGCTTTCCCTTGTCAAACGATCTAAGGATAATCATCATCCCATCTAGCCCTAACCAAGTCATTCCAAAATGCAACGAGTCTAATACATACAAGCACATTATCCAAAATTTTACTTGACTTTGTTCCTGGCCCGGCTGTAGACCTCCATACTTTCATCACATTATTGTCATCATCCTCACGTTGTTTCAGGATGCGTCATTCCCACGTCAAACAACATTGTCATCACCTGTCAATTGGTATTTAGCTTGACTAGGGGCACAATCATGTTTCTCCTTGGATTCTCATGTGTAGGCATCAATCATATGCATTTGTCACGATCCTCTTAAACGTCAAAATAAAAAAAACATAAAATGACAAAAAGACAAAAACATCATAAAATATCCTGAAGAAAGACCAAAAACATCATAAAATGTCCTAAAAAAAGACAAAAAATCATAAAATGTCCTGAAGAAAGACCAAAAACATCATAAAATGTCTTGAAAAAAGACCTAAAAATCATAAAATGTCCAAAGAAAAACATAAAAACATTCAAATCAATGTCAAAATCCTAAAAATGGAGTCAAAGTCAGTCATGTCAGTCAGTCCATGTCATTGTCGAACTACGTTGTCTTTGCGCATTTGCTACATAGGCAAGGCCATCAGTCGATGAGTCCCTGAGACATTAGGTCAGTCCTTTTAGGTTGGTCAAAATAAAGTCATGGCATTTGTCACAATCATCACATCGGTCAAATAAGTCAGATATAGTCAAACTTAGACACAAGGCAGTCATTCAAAGCGTCAATGTCAAAATTGGTCAAAATCAGATAGCATAGTCCAATCAATCATATAGCCAACATCCATCAACTTGCCAAAACATATTAGTCAAAACAATGTCAGTCTCGTCACTCTTTGGTCCTCTTCAAGATGTGTCCTTCTTGGAGTTAGACCTTGTCAAAATGTCCTTTGCCTTTTCAGGATGTGTCCTTGATAATAGGCCCTGTCAAACCGTCAACACCGTCAAATTGGCAAAGCTCTTAAATTGTCAAAACTGTCAAACCGACAAGAATTCAATCTTTGGCAAACAAACATTGGCAAACAAAATAAAATGGCTGTTAATCTTTCTGGTCTATCTTGTCTTATCTTTTGACTATCTTGGCTATTTTGTCTCATATTTTTACTGTCTTGTCTTTTGGTCATGTTACTAGCTACCTCGAGGATGTCCCATGAAGGATTTAGAGGTGCGATGACGTCTCTTGGCCTATTTTATTTTCTTTGAATGTTGTCTGTGGATTGTCTTGACAAAAAGACTAGGGCAACTTCGCCCTTAGTATGAGTTAGGACATTCTTTGTCTGTGACTGTCTGTTTTTCAAGTGGATGACCTTGCACACCTTGGTCTACGTCATATCATGGTGTTTGTTGTCCATTTGTGTCATTTTTACCGCCCAATGATGATTAAGAGCAATGAATATTAGTCCTATGGCAATGTTTTGAAGGATTTGGTCTAGGAACTAACATGCATCTTCTTTAGTCTTGTCATCTTCTCTCACCCATCTCATATAGGCATTGCATTCATGTCTTTTGCACTAAAATTTCTTCGTCTCTTCATATTCTAGTCTTCTAATCAATTTTGAGAGCACACCCATGTTCTTGGAACTCGTATTTCCTCTCGAGGGGGCATACCATAACCCTCCTCGTCATTCTTCTTCATCTTATTTTCCATTGGGGTATTTTTTGACTTATTTTATTTGTCACAATGCGACATGCTACATTATGACAAAGAGGGGCAAAATGTAGACACCTAAAAATGACCTAGGCCTGCAAGCTTCATTTTTACCACTTTTGTCCTAGCATAGTTAAGACATTTAATTATGTCCTTGGTCCACATTCGACTATTGATTAAATAATTCATAATTATTTAATTAATTCATGTCCTTTATTCTTCATGATTATTAAATAAATAAATTCTATTTATTTATTAAATACGCCATTAATTGGCTAAGTCTTCCCTTAATTAAATAAATTTCTTAATTTATTTAATTCCCCTTTGTCATATATTTCTTCCCGATTATTAAATAAATAAGTTTTATTTATTTATTTAATATGTCACTAACTGTCTTAATTAAATAAATTGATTAATTTAATTAATTGGTCTTATCTCCTAAATTAAATAATTAAAATTTAATTATTTAATTGCCAATTTCATATTCTTCTCATTTTAAATAAATTAAATTATTTAAAATGTCATGTCAATTTAACTGTCAGTCCCTTTTGATAAATAATCTGAAAAATATTATTTACTATCTCATAAAATCCATAATTTGAATTAATTTAATTCAAATTGGCAACTAATCTTCCAAAAATCGTAATCGGGCAAATTCTTGATTTTTCAAATCAATCTTTAGTCTAACTCTTATCTTCTTGATTTTTCGAATCTCACAAATCGTAGTCTTTATCTTCTTTATTTTGAAAATCCTTATTTTCTAATTAATTTATCTCATTTATTCTCCATCGTCGATCTGATTATCTGAGATATTATTGTGACCGTTCAATTAAGGAATTTGCCCTAACCCTGATTAGGGATTCTCAAATTTAATCTGGACCTCTCGTTCTAGGTCTTTCTTAGAATTCAATCTCATCCGTCCACTCAAAATTGTGCTTTCTATAAAAGACAATTTTGCTCATAATTTTGGGATCCGACAACTTCATTTTTAATATAGGCATTATAGTCATTTGGCATTAGTAGTCATTATTTTCATTTTATTATCTTGTCATAGACATAGGCATAATCTTATCAAATCCTTCAATATTTGCATAGGGCTTTGACATTATTATAGGTTGCTCAAGTTTGAAATCTGAGGGCCTCATCAATTTGCTGCAAACTAGAAGGTGTAACGAAGGTCAACCATGGAAGATGAAGATTTCTGGTAACATTGTTCCTTTTATTTTCATTTTATTTCCTTTGTGCTTCGTTATTTCATTGGATTTTGGTGTTATTATGTAACAAGCTAACAAATCTAATTTTCCATTGATTACACTACCCATTTTGTCCTGATCATATTTCCCTCCCTAGCTATTTCATCATGATGACAAATAATGTTCTCTATTTCATCGTGATGATGAATTATAGAATATGATCCATCATTTTCCCTCTTTACCTATTTCATCGTGACAACATATCATATTTCCCTCTCTACCTATTTCATCACGATGACAAATAATGTTCTCGTCTCTAACTATTTCATGGTGATGATGAATTATAAAATATGATCCCAAATTTTAAATGATGAGAAATTATATAAAATTAAATCTAAAATATACTAAACTAACATTATGAAGTGTAAAAATTTCATATCAAAAGATCCATATGTTAATTTAACTAACTTACTAGCACTTTCATCTAAAGGAGGTTTAGGATTATGCCAAGAGAAAACTATATGTATGTTAATATGTCAAAGGGTATGTGTTTATGTATGGATGCACTACAAATTCTAGTAGCATGTCGCTGGATTAAACAATTAATAAGAACTGCTAAATAATGGAATAAAATAAACTTAGACAAATCTAGATTTTTTCCTTAAAATATATAAGTATTATCTAATTATGAAATATTTGCATATAGATTTAAAACAAAATACAATGTTCGGGTCATCCATTGTCAAATCAAATATTTATCTGACTTTTATGTGATAAGTGAGATTTTAAAGACTTTTACCATTAAACGACAGCTAGTTTACCATTATATAACAGCTGAAAGTTGTTTTCGGATGACTAAATACTAATTAGCACACGTAATACTTATTTCAGACTCAAATCTCTCTAAATGTAACCTATCCACTAATAATAAATTAGAAAGAAGCACAAATCCAAACAAAACAAATTAAAAACGGA
Organism: Sequoia sempervirens; assembly: GCA_007258455.2. NCBI lineage: Eukaryota > Viridiplantae > Streptophyta > Pinopsida > Cupressales > Cupressaceae > Sequoia > Sequoia sempervirens. The sequence continues at coordinate 730,696,662 of VDFB02193867.1, read as the reverse complement.
TAACATTCCACAACTACCTTGATGCGCTCTATTTGGCTGGTTGGGCGTACATTCTAGATATATAAAATCTAATTTGGCGGAACTGCTTCTCCTTTCAGCGGGAGCCTCCAATTTTCTGTCAACGCTTCTTTCAAGACTCTTCAGGTACCTAGCAGTACACGTCTGGTTATGTCCTTATAAAGTTGGCCAACCTGTTATGAATTATGAATTTTTTCGTTAAAATAAACAAAATAATGGAGAAGGCAAAGGGACCACCTGGTGATGTGTGACAAGGAAAAGATACATTTGTTTTAACTAAATACGTAAAATAGTCCTTCAAACTTCACGCCCAAGTCAAAATCAGGAAGAAGCTGCAATACCGAGGTCGTCAGTTCGATTCTCAGAGAGTGGCTGTCAAAGTGCCACAACAAGCGAAAGGGCAAAGGAAAAGCCGAACAATATCTAACGGCTGTCAGAGAATCCACATAATGGGAGAGAGCAGCAATCGTTGGATGGTCTTCCACTGAATTCATGACACACATCACGGACAATCAAAACAGCGTGCTGTAAACCAAGTGCTATGTACACTTCCTGCTGTACAGTCCAACCTCTTACCGCCCTGAGCTGTCCCAGTGAATCCCCATGGTAAAGCGTACTCCCGTAAATCCATTTTCACACGTTTTATTTACACGAGAGCCACAGTAATTTTCAGACAGTTCGAGACATTCTCTCTGGCATAGACAGGGGAGATCTATAAGTGGAGTATGTTTCAATAGTTATTCTAGTATTTGTTGATATAATGTCTAATATTATTAATAATATAGTTAAATATGTTTTAATAGGTTTTAGGAAAGTCCAGCAATTCACCATCAACAATTCATTGTTGCGTATATATATTCATCGTTGAGGTATGTTCACCATGTATATATTTTTCAATATCTTGAGTACTCCCAGTCAAATGAAATGTATTGATGTCATATGGACACAACTATTATAATTTAATGGACAACTACTTGTCTATTAACTAGCACTCACATCTAAAGGAGGGGCAACGATTACGTCGATAAAAAACTATATGTATGTTAATATGTTAGAGAGTACATGCTTGTGCATGGGTGTGTATGGATGCCATGTGCTACAAATTCTAGTTGTATGTGACTAGATTAGACAATTAATAATAAGTATACTAAATGATGGAATGAAATAAACTTAGACAAATCTAGATTTTTTCCTTAAAGAAATTAAGTATTATATTTTGAAATATTTGCATATAGATTTAAAACATAAAGCAATGCAAATGAAAAAGAAAGTTGCCATCAAATTGACAAAAAACATTGCAAATAGAAATAGAATGTTCCCATCCAACTAGAAAATCAATATTTATTTGGATTTTGTGTGATAAGTGAGATTTTGGAGGCTTTCACCTGATATTTTGGAGGCTTTAACCATTAAATGGCAGTTGGTTTACCATTAAACAATAGCTAAAACTTGTTTTCCAATGACTCAACAATGGTTTGTAGGCGTGAGACTTGTTCCAAACTCAAATCTCACACTATATGTAGCCTATCAACTTAAAAAACATGAAATTTCCGTAGTCCATGATAGTAATGCAATGATATATCTAGATTTTAATCGTACAATAAGTTTCTTACATTAAGGCTTCAAATCATACTCTATGATCTAACTCATCTTGATGATGGATCATGAAGTATGATCCAAAATGTTGATGAAAAATATTTATCACACAATTAAAATCCAAAAATATAATTACATTATTGGTCTACCATTTTTTTAGGTCTCTTTGGACACTTCTCTTTCCATAGTTAATATAGTATTGATAAGATTGTTTCTAGATTCAATTGTGTATATTTTTCAATTGACATTTCCAATCACACTCAATGATCTATCATCAAAAATAAGAGAAAAACTTTGATGGATTAATATTAGACTTCACAATCCATTCATATAGTATTAAAAAGATTGTTTCTAGATTCAATCGAACATATTTTTCAATTGACATTTCTAATCATACTCAATGATCTATCATCATCAAAAAGAAGGAAATTTTTTGAAAAATTAATCTTAAACTTAAGACATAAAATCTTAAAATTTCTTTTAAAGATAAACATATTTAGAAATTTATATTAATCTTTAACCATTTTTATCTTTCTAACTTTATTCCATATACAATTGAATTGTCGAACTTCCTTTTGATTATAAATTTTATCCATTACAACCTCCCTTATGCCATTGCTGCCATTTTAATCAAACCTCTTAACATAATTAAAAAGGATGACCAGTCACTATATTCCCAATTCCATAAATATTCACTGCAGGCTCTGTGCCCCATGTGATATGATATCAGAGGCTCACAGACACTATATCTTAGGATACACTTTTTCCTTTGTCTGTATGCTGTGAATTTACTGTTCCATTTTACTTGTTACACTGTTGGGCATGCGTTTATCAAAGTGGGCATCATGGTGGTTAAAGAAAAACTCTGTGACAAGATACATCATATATTTCTGCGGATCTTTTATTCCACAAATAAGAATCGCTGGCTAACACTTTCAACCTGGCAAGTGGAGGTGTAAGTTTTATTTGAATTTCAGAAAAGGCAGGACATATGTCGGTGAGCTGATAGGACATAAAAAATTAACGTGGTATTTTATGCTACGCTGCCAGCTCTCCACCGTATTAATACAGTTTGGAGAAGAAATTGAGACTCTGAGAGTCACTTTCAATGCGTTGTTGCTGCGTAGGATGTAGGACATATGGTCAATGTAATCAATTCCCGTGTGAAAAAAAGTACAAATTGCTTCATATAACTGCTGTAGATTCATTACCCTTCTCCGTAGCTTCATGGTCCCCAAGCCAAGTCTCAAGAGCCAAACCTGAAACTTCTCGGGTATAAGCTGACAGACAATGATCCAGTTTTAGAAGGGAGTTGAATTTAAGATTTGAACCAGGCCGACTGATCATATCTGTAATTCAGTTACAATTCCAATCAACATTATAAAAAACTGAGTTAGATGCAAAATCTCAATGATTCAATTGATCAAAGAACAAAGAAATTGCTAAGTTTTTGTCAAAACTTATATATCAAAATCTAAATCATGGGTTCAGCCAAATTCACCAGTCAACAAATTCACTTCCAACAATTCATTGTCAACAATTTATCGTCATGTTCATGGAAAATTCACCGCCAGCAATATGATGGTGAATTTTCCATGAGATGAGTTTGTCATGACGACGAATTGTTGGCCGATAAATTGTTGGAGGTGAATTTGTTGGCAGTGAATTATTGGCGGTGAATTTTTCTAGAGCCCTAAATCATATAATGGTTAATTTTCCATGAGATGAGTTTTTGTCAAACTTATATGTCAAAATCTAAATCATGGCTTCAGCCAACAATTCACTGCCAACAAATTCACCTCCAACAATTCATGGCCAACAATTCATCATCATGATCTCATGGTAAATTCACTGCCAACAATATGATGGTGAATTTTCCATGAGATGAGTTTGTCATGGCGATGAATTGTTGGAGGTGAACCAGCAATATGATGGTGAATTTTTCATGAGATGAGTTTGTCATTGCGATGAACTGTTGGCGATGAATTGTTGGAGGTGAATTTGTTGGCAGTGAATTATTGGCAGTGAATTTTCCTAGAGCCCTAAATCATACATGATCTAATAACAAAACTAAAATGAGAATTAAAATTTTTTCTATAATTTTGTTTTTCAAGACCGAATCAAAACTCTAGTCATTTTATTTGGTTGTCAACATTCCATGGTTTTATGGTTTAAGGGAAAGGACCTATTAGTTGAGCATCGTAACTTTGCATCTATCAAAATCCTATAAGACTTATTTGTCAAGACCCTTGCTTATAACTAAAGTTTCAAGGTCAAGTCAGCAAATATAACCCACATCAGCATGTTTTTCTTTTAAGTATTCAAAAAGACCACCAAAAAATACCAGACTAGTAGTTGTGCATTATGTTATATATTTGTTGTGCACTATGTCATGTTTTATTGGTACTTCAATGTGACATTACATGATTCGGTACTTTTTAAGTCTAAAGAATGTATTTCATTGAGTTGCGAATATTCATGATCAACATGTTGTCTGCTTATCTGAACTGTAGTAATTCAGTTTTTGTTTTTATCTGCTGTACCTTTATTGACTCATTCAATTTATAATCTGACTCTTTAATCTAATTAAAAAAATTAGAAAATAAATCAAAGATTACAATATGTTCAACTAGTGAATCCTCTACCCAAAATATTTTAAAAGTTAATGTTTTTTTCTGGTGTGAACAGTAGTGCACGTACCTGGCTACTGTTTGAAACAAATTGAGTCTCATTTTCAGAAGAAAAAAAATGATGAAAATGATAGATCTGGTGGACAAACTTCGTTACCTAGAATTCGAAACAACTGTTATATTTTTCTGTTTTCATGAGATATTCATAGTCTATTAGATTCCAAAGAATTTATGGGGACATCTATAAAGTACATCTAGCGATAGGATGGGTCAAATTAAATTTGATATTGGGATTTTTGATAGCATTTTATCATTTTTTTTTATATATATATATATAAATTTTTAATTTTGTAAAGGTGAAATGTGTATATTATGTTATTTTATATTTAATTTTGTGTTTATTTTAAGGAAATATTTTCATATATAATTGATTTTTTTTTTTTAATTCTTTATTAATTTATATATAAATTCTTATTAACTTAGTCATATTTTATTTTTATATACACAATTATATGTATTTGTCTTATCATAACATTTATCATATCTACTTATATATTTAAATTTTTGCTCATTCGTATGATTCACACATTTCTATACATATGTTCTTATATAATCCTTATGTTTGCACAAACCTATAATCTACCCCTTATTTCACCAGTATGTTTATACATTCTAGTACATTCTCCCTATCCATAAGCCAATAATACTTACCTACATACATATTTCAAATCTTATAATTAAACTTTATTGATATGTCCTTATACTTAAAGGCATCCAATGCATTCATGCTACACATAAAATATTCATGGATTCACTCCATTTGTAAGTGTGGATGCTAAATTTGCAAAATGTTAGAATTTGACAAGCATTTTCATGGAAGTCAAGTAAAACATAACAAATCCAATATCCCTATGAAATATTACATCATGTTAGATATGCTAAATAAGACATTAAAACAACAAGAAAAGCTAAATAAGCATATAAATAACATGAATCAAACCCTATCTCATAGTGGATTGGTGCTTCTTTGATGTGGAAAAAAGCCCTTTCCCAATCCTTGATAAGCTCCTAGATGATATGATGAACAAGATGATAAGTGATCAAGTGCAAGATGAATGTGTATCAAGTTGCCTAAAATTGTGGAGGATTAATATAATAGAGGAGGCCTCTATTTATAACCAAGAAGGATGGAAGAATGCCAAACATGGAGGATGTGGGACAAAGATTCAACCAATAAGAAGGAGTCACTTGTCCAAATGTGAGTGGATGGAGGATGTTCAAGTTTTGGTCAATGTGCCAATAAATGACATTAGGTGGCCTTTTCAAATTTCAAATTTGGCTTGTTGGAGGGAGAAAAAGGGGCTTAAATGCCAAGTTTGACTTATGTGAGAGACATGTAAGAGACATGTAAGAGCTCTTAAATACTTTGTTGGATGTACATGTCAATTTGTATATGAATTCAAACTTAGGGAATATTCCATTTTTATGCCATGTTGATGGAAAATGGAGATTTAATAAATTAATTAAAATCCTTTATTTGTGCAAGTGGGAAAATCTAGAGAATGTGACATGCATTAGATTAGATTTAATCTCGATTTAGTTAATTTAAAAGAGGATTAGGTTATTTGACTCATTTGACTTAGATTTAAGGATTAAACTAAATCAAAAGGAGATGGAAGATGATTTTAAATTTAATTAAATAAAGATTTGTTTTATTTAATCAAAGAGGGTGATGTTAGGATCAAATTAAATAAAGTTGTTTTATTTAATTTAAATGGATGACTTTAGAGATTAATCAAATAGACTTGATTTATTTGATGAATGGACTTGATTAAATGCAATATGCTAATTTTGCATATCTACAATAAGGAACAAAAACAAGATTCAATGAATGCACTAAAATGAATCTAGTTTTTCACAAATATACTAGCAACTTAGGCATCACTGACGATTGTTGTTTTTTATTATTTGTACATATTTATATGAGTTCACTAGAAGCTTGAGGGACTCACTTATTAAAGCAATGGCATAGCATGTGCATTTCTAGGGTACTAATAAAACCTCTAATTTTATTTCTACCCCTCAAATTTATGTTTTTTTAACCCCCTCTACATATGATATGATTAAAACTCCTCCCTATTTTTACTAGGCATTATATACCTATTTCTTAGTTGCATTTTAATATCTCCCTATTTTTTGTACCCTATCATCCAAGGGCACTACCTACACCTACATCTAACTCAAAATTAATTTTGATTGCCATCCCATGTACATTAAAATCTTTGGCACAAAAAACTAGATGAGCTATGAAAAGTGTGCAATTATACAAAGTATTTTGATTAAAGAATTCTTATACATCTCAACCCAAAAAACCCTCACCACACCAACTTTAATAGGAGTCCTCCCTAGTAAAAAAATATATCTATTATAGTAACATTAATCTAAATTATAATGAAATGATTTTAGAGATACTTGGTGATTCTCGTGTTTGTTCATGACATTACAAAAAGATGTCTAATACCTAGTTTTAGGAAACTTTGTTAGGATTGTAATGAATATATGACCCTATTGTGATCATTTTTTATTTGTTGATTAAATTAGAGCTGGGATTAAGTAGGAACCCCTAAGATTATGAGGCTCTATCACAATACAAGACTATGTGGGATATGAAAATAGCTTCACAACTCTAGAAAGACCAACATAACAAATGATGTTTCCTCTAATTAACCTATGCAATGTGATCTATGGTTAAGTACATCAATCTATGACATAATTTTGATTCCAAATTGGAAAAAAAATGAAAAAAGATGTCGAAATAGAGCATTTGGTGCATGCCAAATGACTTAAGTCATTTGGTGGCATTTGGCATGCACCAAATTTGGCATGTGCCAAATGTAAAAGAGAATTAAAATGAAATCTCACGGGCTAAACCTCATTTTCTTTTCAACACATGGCTTGGCTTGGAGGTTTTCAGCTCTGCAACTCACGCTCACCAAATCTCTTCCACTTTTTACACTCTTAGCTTGCAATTCTTCATGAGGATGCCACCAACACATCAAAGAGGTCAAAGATTGCAAAGAGGTATGTATTTTTTTTTTGAAATTGATTTAGAATGTAGATTGAAATAGGTTTTTATAATAAAACTTTGTTCTAATTCCCAGGGAATGAATCTCCACTTCCAAACATTGAGAATTCACAATCACCCCCTCATGAAGAGCCTCCTATACAAGAACAACTTGAAACCCCTCCATCAGTCCATAAGCAACCTCAAGGAACACAAGAAAATATCCTAAATCAAATTGAAAATAGTAAAAGAGACATTGAATAATTAATTGGAAAATTAATCGAGCATGTCGAAACCCACCCTTTTATAGGAGAGAGGGATTGTCGAATCGTTGAAGTCAATTGTATCTCATGTAGGAGAAATGAGAAAAAAATAATTTTTTGGTCAAATAAGAGGCATGAGATGAGACAATTTTATGCTAGTTGTTTGTCATTTACAAATGTGAAAAAACAAAAAATTAGCAAAGCCAACTTGTGTGCCCTATTTATAGACCCAAGAACTAATGCACCTTTGTCTCATGCATGTAGGAGGTTCCCCATCCATTGGTGTCACCATGAATTAATTAAAAATAAATTTTGGGAGTGGTAGTGGATGGTATTTGACCAACCTCCATGCAATAACCATGAGGTACCACAAATTTTTTTGAGGAAACTCTATTGTGATTTTTTCCTCAATAAGATGCCAAATTATTTTGACATATTAGAATTTCAAGGTAGAGGTGGGGGCTCCACACATGATAGACCTATTGCATGGTGTAATCCACAGTTGGCACCGAGACCCTTTGCCAAACCCATGGTGGAGCATGTCGTCATTCCTTCCATTGTTAAGGATAGTGTAGAGATGAAAACACTAGATTCTATTAGCTCACTCACCTAGACCATTATACAGTGTTTGAGGCCTCTAGTAGAGCCTGATGTGGAGGAGACATGTAGGCCTTGAGCTCCACCCCACCATTGTGGCGCTTGCAGTACTGTTTTCACGTATGATTATCAGAGTGATCGGGATGTAGCTACACAACCTACATTAGTTGTAGATGTGATGGCTATGATAGATGAATTTTTGAATAATACATAAACATTGATACTCAAGTAAAATTTAGCAAGTTCATTTAATTATTTTTATTAAATTATATTTTGAAATTTAAGAATAACTAAATTAGTAGATTCAATATGATGAAATTTCAGGGTTGGAGTGTTCATGAGACATGCTCCATTCATATAGACCCTTATTCATTGTCGATGTTGAATCCATAGGTATGTAACTAGTATTAAAGATATTATTATTGCAAATTTGAACAGTTGAATGTTATATTTGAATTTTTGTCTCATAACATGCTTTGGATGTCAAACAGTTTCCTAGTGGACCTTTGACCTCCACACCTCACAATTCATTTCGTCAAACAACTTTCACTTAGGTAACCTTTATTCATTAATGGTGTTGTAAAATAATGTTAGCCAGTTTTCATAATTTTGCATATACAAATCTAAAAAATTGATGAGAAACACAAACATTGGTCGATCTTGTGAGATCCTAATTATATTTACCATTCAATGTCCATCTCATTCTTCCATTCCTTTCATCACACATATTTTAACCATTTTATATCACATACCCCAATCTTTAACACCTTATATATTATACCACCTTCCTCCATATTTCATCTCATACACAAATCGTTACCAGAAACCTTTCCTTTTGCTCATTATTGATGAAATATCTAATATATTATTATTACACACCTCAAGTTCCAACTTCATGTCCTATATTCAAACCTTATACACCGCCTAATTCACTCTATGGTCTAATATTCCCTCCTAATTACTTCCCATTAACCTCTACAATAGTTCACTTTTAAAATGATTTATTATCCCATCCTAGCTCATCCAATTAATCTCTACTAGTCCATTCTATGTTCCATCATCCCCTCTTGATTGTGTCACATTATCTTCTCCTAATTTACATTTTGTTCCTTTATTCCTTCCTAAACCCATCCCATTAGCATTGAATAGTTCACCCTATTTTCCATGATCCCTTCGTAGCCCATCCCATTAATATCTTCTAGCCCATCCTATGTGTCATTATTCCCTTCTATTCCCATCTTATTGTACCCATTATTATTTCACCCTAGATGTTCCATGATCCCCTATGTTCCACCATATGTTCCTTTATCCATTATTTGTTGTACCATCTTTATCCACGTTTCATCCTAGATAACTCTTCTCTATTATTACTACACATATGTCAAGTTCCCACTTAATGTACTATAGTCAAACCCTAAACACTTCCTAATTCACCTATGTTCCATTATTCCCTACTAATCACATCTCATTAACCTCTAATTGTCCACCCTATATTTTGTTATCCCATCCTAGCCCATCCCATCAATCTATACTAGTCCATCTTGTGTTCCATTAACCCCTTATATTCCCATCCCATTACCCTTTCTTATTTCACCTTATGTTCCATTATCCCCTCTTAGTCTTGTCCCACTATCTTTCCCTAATTCACCCTATGTTCCTTTATTCCCTCCTAGTCATGGATCCCATTAACCTCTAATAGTTCACGCTATATTTTGTTATCCAATCCTAGCTCATCCCATTAATCTATTCTAGTCCATCCCATGTTCCATTATCACATTCAACTCCCATCCCATTGTACCCTCTATTATTTCACCATATGTTCCATTATCCCCTGTTGGTTTTGTCTCTTTACCACTTCTATGTTATAGCACCTCCATCCAAATTTTATCCTATACACCGTTCAAAGAAACCTTTCCTTCCACTCATTATTGACCAAATTCGTCTTCTCCATTACTACTGCACACCTCAACAACCAACTTCATGTGCTATAGTAAAACCCTAGACACGTCCTAATTCATCATATGTTCCATTATCCCTTTGAAAGCTTCTAGTAACATAGTAATCCTCACTTCATTCATGTGAAATTCATTGTGGAATTATCACTATGTTGATAGCATGCCCTCATTAACATTAGGTCATCAACATATGCAATTTGAATCTCAATGAGCACTAAACTTTGGCATTTGCAAGATTTTGTACTATCCTAGTGGACTTAGTACTTTCACCAGATCTATAAGCACTATACTATAGTCTCAACTAAGGCCAACCATTTACTCTTTCATTTATGACAGTTATAAAGGAACTACCTAAAATTATTTATATTACTATTAGATATGTTGTTTCATTTGTAGTTGTTGACATTGGATAGCCTTGGTGATGTTGGTGGCATGATGGACCATGGAGTCGCTAGAACAATAACTAGTTTTGATCCTTTGAGAGAGGTATGCAATAGATTGGTCAATCTGACATTATATTTGCACTTTTATGGTCTATTATAGAAAATTTTCACTATACTTTTATATAGTTTAATTTCTATCTTGATGGTTGCTATATAGGTGGTTGTCACTCCAAATCATAGACATGGTAATGTTGTATATGTGCATGATGACTATATGTATGCGGTAAGTGATTATATTTTGCTATATGTCATTCCACAATTCAATTTCTATGTATTAACATCTTTACTTTTATTCTATTAGCTAAAGGTCTAGAGTGAAGAGAGGAGGACTAGTGAGTGTGTGAACGAAAGAGAAGAGAACCAACAGACACTCCATCCAGTTAAATTTCAAAAGCAACATGAGATCTTTTTCCTTCCCCTAGAGGGAAATGACTATGCATTAGGGTCATTTTTTGTATGCCTATGTGGCATTTTGGAACATATGTTTTGTACTATTGATATATATGTGACATTTTATATCCATATGGCTCTTTTGTACTAAGCTTGTATGAATTTTTTGGATATATTGTATATAATTTTATTAATATATATCATTGTACATAGCCTTACAACTTTTTGATTAAAGAAAATCTTATTTTTCTACTGCCATTCTTGAATGATGTTATCATGTGTATTGTGTAAATTGTATGCTTGAATGTTGTAGGCATGGATTTTGTTTACATCTAATGCTTAATTAATTACTGGTGATTTCCCAATAAGCTCCATCTAATGTGTATTGTGTAAATAAGCTCTATTCCTGGTGGTTTGTATCATTTGTAATGATTCAATTACTTGTACTTCACTTATTCACATGTATGTTTCACTTATTCACGTGTATACTTCACATATATTGTGTGTATTCATGTGTTTGCTTCATGCTCCCAATGTATAACTCATGTGTTCATGTGTATTCTTCATGATTCATGTGTGTACTTCATGTATTTGTGTGTATGCTCCATGCTTCTTGAGCTCTGTTGTTGTCTAGTGGCAAGGACTTTAACACCAAAAGGTTTCAAATGAACTGTAAGAGCTCCTTCCCATAAAAAATATCATAGAAAATGTATTGCTTTTAATTCATGGCTGAGGCTGGCATCCAACAACTAATGGTTCTGATTCTAAAGCTTAGCAATCATTGCATTTGCATCTATAGAACAAGAGGATGTTTCAAACCTCACGAGCATATATATATACCTCTATGAACTTGTATGGACGTGCATCAAAACACATGATAGTTGTTGTTCCAACCAGCAAAATTTATTTGCATCTACTAATATCACAACACTTGATATCTCATTAAATGAAATCAATGCATAGGTAAGTTTTAATGATATTATAAAGATATTAGATGTGTATGGAAAACAATATAAGCTTGATTTTGGGATAAATCACCCATGTGTAGTTATCACATTTCTCCCATACTCATCATTTAAATAAGTTAAAAAACCTCCTTCCATTTTCTATGTGTGAAACAACATGACAAATCATTGGGAAACATGGTCCTATAACTACTGCCACATCATGTTTTATAACTCTAGAGCACAAAACACCATATGTCATGGATATTGAATATCTGGATCCAATGTTTCACTAGTAGCCCGAGTTTTGCATCTCAGCGAGGGTGCACTATTCAGTGACAACAACTATAGTTCAGACTCTTAAGGGATTTAGCCAGTTGAACGTAGTTCAAAGTGATTCAACATGTTTGGGTGTGAAAGAGGACTATTTCTAGCATAAATGTATCCACCTAGACATGTCAGAACAATTTTTTTGGTCACACAAGTTGCAGAACGAAAGTTGCACCACTTTGCAACTTTGCACTACTTGCATTTGACAACTTTGTCCCCAAGCAAAAAGTTGCCACCATGGGAAAATACCTCCGAGATAGCTAAAACCAAGAGAGGTTATTGTAGAGGGGCCTAATGTGATCCCATAGCCTTAGACAAAATTTTTTTAAGTGTTACGGTGTCTGAGTAACAACCCGTCAAAGATTGCAACCATTTTGCACTTTAGACTCATAAGGGATTCAACCAGTTGAATGTAGGTCAGAGTGATTCAACGTGTTTAGGTGAAAAAGAGGACCATGCCTAGCGTAAACATACCCACCCAGGTGCATCAGAATATTTTTTTTGTTCACACGAGTTGCAAAGTGGAAGTTGCACCACTTTACAACTTTGCACTACTTGCATTTGACAACTTTTTCTCCAAGTGAAAATTTGTCAGTGCCATGGGAAAACACCTTTGAGATAGCAAAAACCAAGAGAGGTTAATATATAGGGGCCCAAAATGATCCCATAGGATCAGACGATAATTTTCTAAGCATCACGGTATCTGAGTAACAACATGTTGAAGATTGCAACTATTTTGCACTTTAGACTCATAAGGGATTATGTCGGCTAAATGTAGTTCAAAGCGATTCAGCGTGTTTGGGTTTAAAAGAGGACCATTCCTAGCATAAATGTACCCATTTGGATGCATCGAAATATTTTGTTTGGTCACATGAGTTGCAGAGTGAAAGTTGCACCACTTTGTAACTTTGCATTACTTGAATTTAAAAACTTTTTCCCCACATGAAAAGTCGCCACCACGAGAAAACACCTCTGAGATAGCGAAAAATAAGAGAGGTTATTGTAGAGGGTCCCAACACAATCCCATAGCCTTAGATAAAAAATTTCTAAGTGTCATGGTATCCAAGTAACAACATGCTAAAGATTGTAGCCATTTTGCACTTTTGACTCTTAAGGGATTATATCGGTTGAATGTAGCTTAAAGTGATTCGACATGTTTGGGTGTGAAAGAGGACCATCTCTAACGTAAACATACCCACCCAGATGCATCAGAATAGTTCGTTCGGTCACATAAGTTGCATAACAAAAGTTGAACCACTTTGTAACTTTGCACTACTTGCATTTGACAACTTTTTCCTCAAGTAAAAATTTTCCACACGGAAAAACGCCTTTGAGATAGCAAAAAACAAGAGAGGTTATTGTAGAGGGACCCAACACAATCCCATAGGCTCAGATGAGAAGTTTTTAAGCATCATGGTGTTTGAGTAACAACGTGCTGAAGATTGCAACCATTTTGCACTTTGGACTAATTAGGGATTTTGTCGGTTGAATGTAGTTCGGAGTGATTCAGTGTGTTTGGGTGTGAAAGAGGACCATGCATAGCATAAACATACCCACCTGGATGTGTCAAAATAGTTCGTTTGGTCACACGAGTTGCAGAACGAAAGTTGCACCACTTTGCAACTTTGTACTACTTGCATTTGACAGTTTTTTCCCAAATGAAAATTCGCCACAATGGGAAAACACCTCTGAGATAGTAAAAACCAAGAGAGGTTAATGTAGAGGGGGCCAACATGATCCCATAGGCTTAGACAAGAAGTTTCTAAAATTCATGGTATTTGAGTAATAGCATAATGAAGATTGCATCCATTTTGTGTTTTGGACTCATAAGGGATTCTGCCGATTGAATGTAGCTCGAAGTGATTTGACATGTTTGAGTGCAAAAGAGGACCATTCCTAGCATAAACGTACCCACTTGGATCATCGAAATAGTTCGTTTGGTCACATGAGTTGCAAAACAAAATTTGCACCACTTTGCAACTTTGCACTACTTGCATTTGACAACTTTTTCCCCAAGTGAAAAGTTGCCACCATGGGAAAACACCTCCGAAATAGTGAAAACTGAGAGAAGTTATTGTAGAGGGGTCCAATGTGATCCCATAGCCTCAGATGAGATTTTTCTAAGGGTCGCAGTATCTGAGTAACAACATACTGAAGATTGCAGCCATTTTGGACTTTGGACTCTTAAGGGATTTTGTCGATTGAATGTAGCTTGGAATGATTCAACGTGTTTGGGTGCGAAAGAGGATCATGCCTAGCGTAAATGTACCCACCCAGATGCATTAGAATAGTCTGTTTGGTCACACGAGTTGCAAAACAAAAATTGCACCACTTTGCAACTTTGCACTACTTGCATTTGACAAATTTTTCCCCAAGTGAAAAATCGCCATGACAGGAAAATTCCTCTGAGATAGTGAAAACTGAAAGAATTTATTATAGAGGGTCCTAACATGATTCCATAGCCTTAAACGAGAAGTTTCTAAGCATCATGGTATCCAAGTAACAACATGTTGAAGATTGCAACCATTTTGCACTTTGGACTCTTAAGGGATTCTGCTAGTTGAATGTAGCTCAAAGTGTTTCAGCATGCTTGGGTGTGAAAGAAGACCATGCCTAGCATAAACGTACCCACCCAAAAGTATCAGAATAGTTCGTTTGGTCATACAAGTTTCAGAATGAAAGTTGCACCACTTTCCAACTTTTCACTACTTACTTTTGTCAACTTTTTCCCTAAGTGAAAATTCGCCACCACGAGAAAACTCCTCCAAGATAAAAAAAACCAAGAGAGGTTATTGTAGAGGAGCCCAACATGATCCCATAGGCTTAAAAAAAAATATTAAGTGTCACGGTGTCTGAGTAACAACCCATCAAAAATTGCAACCATTTTGCACTTTGGACTCTTAAGGGATTCTACTGGTTGAACATAGTTCAAAGTGATTTGACATATTTGGGTGTGAAAGAGGACCATTCCTAGCCTAAATGTACCCAACTAGATGTGTTAGAATAGTTTGTTTGGTCATGCGAGTTGTATAAAAAAATTTGCACCACTTTACAACTTTGCACTACTTGCATTTGACAATTTTTCCCCAAGAGAAATGTTTCCACCAAGGGAAAACACCTTTGAGATAGCAAAAAATGAGTGAGTTTATTATAGAGGGGCCCAATGCAATATTGTAGCCTCAGATGAGAATTTTTTAAGCATCAAAGTGTCTGAGTAACAACCCGTTGAAGATTGTAGTCATTTTGTACTTTGGACTCATAAGGGATTCTACTAATTGAACGTAGCTCAAAGCGAAAACCAGTGCCTCATTTAAATAAGTTGAAAGTTATTGAAAAAATATTTATTACCACAAGTGTAAATTCTTGGAAAATTTGGAAATCTCCTTGCTTCAAATGAAGTATCTTGGAAACATTCACTTGGAAGTCCATTCCATTGACCTTTTGAATCTAAGTGCATTCACTTGGTATGTGCTCATGTTGTTCCATCCTTTTTTTGTGCTATTGGCCATGTGACTATGTTGCCAAAGTTGACAAGAGCACCAAATGAAGTGATTGTTTGGAGATATTGGTTTGTTGAAGAATGTTTCGGAGTTGTCAAAGGTGTTGGACGGTATTGAAACATTGCTGCCCCCACTGGTCATATTGTTATGCCCTTTTGGTATTTTGAGTAATTTTGTTTTTAGGAGTTGTTTGGTGTGGTTAGGATATTTTTGGGGTGTTTAGGAGTTTTCTAAGGTCATTCATGACCATGTGAAATCATGTAATCCACTTTAGTGTGCTTACAGGGTCGTTGATTTAAAAATTACAAAAAGTTGCCAAATGGGCAAGAAAAGTTGTCATGCATTTTTAGCAAGTTGTCAAAAATTAGGTAACAGTTACATGAAATCAATAAAATTGTTCCTAATCATTGGAATCAATTGTAAATGGCTAGAAAAAACATGAATAGGCTATAATGGTCAAATGGAATGGTGTAAGAGGACCCTCAAGACCTGATGCCTATAGGAGGAAAAGTTTGATTTTTTGTGTTGTTTTGTGTTGTTTCATGTTAATAAGCTCATTTTTGACCAATTTTCATCATTTGGGGTCATTTTGCAAAGTTTGGTGTCATTTGTGTAAAAGTTTCAAAAATTGCTCAATTGTTGTCAATGTTGTCAATGACAACTTTTTTTTTATTGTAATGCAACTTTTTGAAAAATTGTTAGAAGTTGGTTGAGGGTCAATTGGGATTTGTTTCTTATTTTTACAAGAATAAATATGCTTTCTATGCATGACCCAAGGGTTGGAGGTGGGTTGGTTGAAGATTTGAATGAAATTTGAATCAATGTGGAGACTATTTCTATGTTTCTTTCCTACAATATTGCTGCTCCATTGCATGGTACAAAGTGGTACAAATTGGTATGGTCTTGAGATTGGTATTGTTTGATAGAATGATGAAGTAAATTTCATTTTAATTTGGTTTGGTGCTTTTTCATTGAGTATTTTGAAAGTTATTGCAAATTTACTAAAACTCGCCTAAAACCCTACCTAGGGTTATTTGTTTTGGGAAAAATGTCAACTTTTGTTTCCACTATTAGATCTTTGTAAAAAATTGAGTTAAATTCTATAACTATTTTATCTTCAACCTCACCGAAGCAATTGACTTAATTAGGTGTTTTGTGAAAGTTATTAATGATAGTTTGTTGCATTTCACAGTGAAAATCAGACTGTGTATTCATTGGAAAGCAAGTTGGGTGGATCAAGGCATGATTGGGAATGTGTGACAAAAGGTTGTTAAAATGACTACCTAGAAAATGAGATTTGATGCTTAATATGCAAGCTAAGATGATTTCTATGTGCAAATGTGTGGTGGAAGGATTAGTGGTATGCAAATGTGTGTTGGAATGATTAGTGGTATTCTCCTAAATGAAACAAAATGATGGAAAGGATAATGGATGCAACGAAAAATGAAGGATGATGTTGATTATAGATGAAGAAGTGGAGATGAGTGAGATGATATGAAACTAAAATGAACTATCCATGATTATGCATATGCTCAAATTCAAACATAAAGCAAACTGACCTAATATGTAACTATGATGCAATGGGGATGATAAAATGTAACCATGAAGCAATTAATAAATCTAAGATGAGAATGAAAAGTAACACATGATATGAAAACTAAGTATAAGACTCCATGAAAGCTCCAAGCTCCTACAAAAATTTTGCATGGTAACAATACTCAAAGTGTGGATGAAAAATGGCATTATAACACTATTCCAATTTGTATCTCAAAATAGCATTATAACATTACTCAAAAGGTGGATGATAAATGCTAAGGAAAGAGGGTGTATTTATAGGGTTTCTCAAGAATTTTGTGAGGTGGCACCCATCAACGGTCTAGATTCGAAGGAGAAAAGATAGACGGTGGAGATTAAAGGAATCAGGATGTTGTCCCCTTGACCAAAGACAACATGCCATGTGTGTGAAGAGAATCCCTTGACAATTGGAAGCATGCCAAATGTATGGGATTCCAAGTGTGTGAAACAAAGACCCATGTGCTCCAAATTTGTTGGAAGTGTGGGGAATAAAGCCATGTGCTTTTTCTCATTGGTGGAAGTGTGTGAGGATAATTCTAATTAATAATTAGGCTTATTTATTTTCATGTGACCTTTATGAGGTGGCACACAAAAAGTTGTAGAAATGTGCTCTAATTCTTAATCAGGATTAGGGAAGATTAATTAAATAAACACGTTTAGGGTTTTTAGTTTATTTAATTTAGAAGAATGTGAATTAGGATAATTAAAAGGAAAGTGAACAGTATAAATAGAGTAAGACCTTATTTATATGTAGTTGAAGTATTAATCAAATAGGTTATATTTAATTAATTGAATATGATGACCGTTTTCAGGTGTATACATTTTGCCCCTCTTTGAAGTGATGTGTTTACACGTTACTTCAAAGAAGATTTTGATGTTGATGCTTAGATGATGCAAGATTTTGATGCCCCAAACGATGCAGGATTTCTATGCCCCAAGCTTTGAATTTTAGGTATTGATGGATATTATGCCCCCTCAAGAGATAAATCAATGAATATAAGGATGAGAAAATGATGTGTTGAATGATGTGACAAGTGTTGTGATGATGCAATGATGATCCAATGTCGAGTCGGTGAATTTTTGATGTTAGAGACGATTTATCTCTCGAAATTGAGTTGCAAGCTCTTTCTTTGAATAGTTTGATTAATTACCCCTCCTTTTTGGTAAAAATGGGAAATAAATCCCACCATAATTCCCTCCATTTTACCCCTAAAAGGTGAAAATGGTAAAAATGGGATTCATTTTTACATTTTGAGTTTGGAGAAGTTGAAGATTAGAGAGCTTAGAGAAAGATGGTGATCCCATACCACAAGCATCATTTCGAGCGTCTTCTCTAACCTAATTAGCTTGCTGCCTTTGGACCTACGGTATGCTTTATGAGAAACCTCTTTGTTAGTCATTTTATTTCCATTTAGATGCATTTTGAATGTCATAGATAGATGTTGTAGCTTATGGGATGTCATTTATGCACTTTCGGGTGATGTTTTTATCATTTTTGAGTGTTTTTTAGCATGTTTAAGAGTTTTGGCGCCTTTGGGGTCCCAAATGGCACCTCTTGTAAGCTTGAAATTCAATTTTTCATGTGTTTTAAGAGTTTTGGAACCTTTGGGGTCCCAAATGGTGCCTCTTGCAAGGTTGAAATTGATGTTTTTGGGCAGTTTTAGAGTTTTGGCGCCTTTGGGTTCCCAAGTGGTGCCTCTTACAAGTTTGAAAATGGAATTTTTTGAAGTTGAACTTTGTTTTGGTGCCTTTGGGGTCCCAAATGGTGCCTCTTGTTTCCTTGGAAATTTTTCATCTTTGTTGATTTGAGGTGGTTTAGCTTGTCGTTTGACCCATTTTGCAGGGTGTGATTGCAGAAAGCCCTCGGGGTGATGTTCGCAAGATGTCCTTGAAGTCTAGGAGTCATTGGTTTGTCATGTTCTGGATTGATTTCAGTCAGATTGTGGTATGTGTAGTGTTCCATTGATGTTTTGCGTGATGATTTGATCTCATGATAGGCGAGAATCAAATGATAGAACCAATGTTGTATCTTCCTCATGATAGGCGAGGAATGATAATAGGATTGATAGCATATCATCCTCATGATAGGTGAGGAACGATGGTAGGATTGATAGCAGATTGTTCTCATGATAGGTGAGGAACGATAGCTTGATTGATAGCAGATCGTCTTCATGATAGGCGAGGAACGATAGTTTGATAGATAGCAAATTGTCCTCATGATAGGCAAGGAACGATGGGTTGATTGATAGTAGATCCTCCTCATGATAGGCAAGGAATGATGGGCTGATTGATAGCAGATTGTCCTCATGATAGGCGAGGAATGATGGGTTGATTGAATGAGATGTTGATTGTTTTGATTGATTTGATTTGAATGACAACACATTATCTTGATTGACTGATAATCTTGATTGAACATGACATTGATTGACAAATTTGTGTTCATGATTAGGGAGATGGAGATGTACACCAGTCTCGGGAATGATTCTCAAAGACCTGGAACATCATCTGCTAGTTGTCGTCAGCCAACTTAGAGATTATCTCCCATTATGGGTTGACTTCCTTGTTAGACATACCAAAATATAGAATCAACATAGGTTTATTGACAACTTTAGTAAAGAGATGGCACAGTGATCATATTACGTTTCATTTACCGACTGGAGAGATGACCATGACTCCCAAGGATGTCTATCGTATTCTACGGATCCTAGTGATGGGAGAGATAGTAGTGTACGATAAGATAGAGCGGGGTGGTACAACTACATTTTGGAGATTATGTCGAGATGATCATGTTATGGGTTGATGGATCCTGTGGACAGAGATGATTAGTAGATATGCTCCTTTACCGCATGTGCTTTCCGGATTCATTAGTGGATTCCTTTGTCCTGATTGTAGGTCAAAAGGATTTTCAGTAGGTTGGGGTCATGTGCTATCGCAGATGACACTTGATGGTATGAGGTATGCCTAGGGATCATGAATGTTAGCTGACTTATATCAAGATTTGCATGAGGTTGTCTATTACAAGGTGACGAGTCTATCATGTGGCGTGACATTACTGCAGACCTAGGCATGGGAGCATATAGTTGTCACTCGACCCATGGGAGAGAGACATCGACCACCAGGGAGACCCTATGTTTTTAGTTATAATGGTCCACATGTCCAACATAAGCTAGGAAAGGTTGCTTATTGGAGGCGGGTTCTGGATGATTTGGAGACTGTCACATGGTGGCCATACTTGGATTGTGAGTAGTGGCTAGAGGATCAGCTGGAGATGCCATATATGTTATTATCCCACTATTTGATTGGGTGGACACATGCTATGCTTGAGTGTTACTTATATCTACGAGTATGTTGATAGTTTGGATGGGTTGAGGGGATGCCCTTAGGAGTTTCCCATTATGCATGGCGATGGCAGGATGTTATAGAGTGGGGCCCTTGTGTATCATATGAGGCATCTTGTACAAAGTACTATACCTTGACCCTCAATTTATGGGATTATGTTCCATGTATTATAGATGTCTAGATGACCGAGGATTATTTTGAGTTCTTCCACACGCATCCCTTTCCTAGATTTACTCATTCAGAGGAGCCAGTACCGCCAGTTGATGGAGAGGGAGGAGATGACAAGGGTGGTGATGATGGTGGGGAGGGGGCTTGCAGATGGGATGAGGGTGGTGCAAAGGGTGGTTGTAGAGGTGATGGTGGTGCAGAGGTTGGTGGGGATAGTGATGGTGGTGAAGTGGGTGGTGGGGAGACTGATGATGGTGTAGATGACAATCATCCATTAGATTTTTCAATTCTGAGGCATAGGAGGAGTGTCACTATAGCTCAGGCGGTGCTTCCCAAGATTTAGATTGGGATACCTGTAAATCAGTAGTCAACACAGATAATAGCTTTGTTGGCAGAGGTTTAGTCATTTTTGAGCGAGATAGTGCAGGCTCAAGCACAAATTGGGTCCCTTCAGGATGAGTTAGGGCAGTGTCAGCCACAGATTGATATTTTGATGACCAATAGAGGGATAGATAGGTAGCAAATACAATAGTTGTAGGCACAGATGATCATACTTACTTTAGAGAGGGATGCCTTCAGACACCGGACATAGCATGTTGAGGCCATCATCGAGAGGATACAACAGATGACACCATCTGCAGGTACAATGAATTTATTTAGAGAGATCAGACACACTTCTCAAGAGTTGCAATTTTACAGAGGTAAATATCATGATTTGGTTCCTCCTGAGCAACGAGAGAGTTTTGTATAGTCTCGTTTAGGAAAATCTCATTCTTGGACTATGAGCATGGGTGTCATGTAACCATTTCTTGGAGATAGGAGAGATCCAGGTGCAAGTCCATCGGGTAGAGGGGGTACCAGTTCCATGAGAGCAACAACATTTGGTGGGAGCTCGACATAGCATTTTGTGATGTTCCTTGAACATTGTGTATACACCTTTTGTGAGATTGAGGACATGTTTCCCATGATAGAGTGCCCTTTTTTATTTTGATGTATCTCATCCTATTTTTGGGATATCCTTGTACACATGGAAATTATGAAATTTTTGATGATATATGATATGCAGTGGTGATTATGATGCATTCAATTTCCCTATTATGATATGCAATGTTGTGACTTTATTTAATTTCTATGTGATGATAATGATTAGGCAATGAATGTATTTGTGATCATGATTATGCCATGTGATGAGATGATTATGATTATACAATGTGATGTGATTTATGATGTGTAATGCAACGTGATTTGATTTATTATGATTACACAATGTGATGTGATGATTATGATGTGTAATGCAAATGATGGAATGTGCATGAATTCAAATTTTCAAATCCTTAAGCTTGAATAAGTGAGTTTTTCCAACTTCCAAAAGTTGTGGGAAAACTACAGTAGATTGATCTTTTAAGCTTCATAACTCTGACACATTTCCCAACCTTTTTGGAAATCTGAAGAGACTCACTTATTTAAGCATAGTGGATGGCATGATTTTGATATTGAAAATGATATGCAATGTATGTCCTTTATTATTTTCTTTTGTATTTTCTAATGCAAATATCATGATGGAATGTATGAATGTAAATGAAATGAGAATGTTTTCTAACATATGTCGATGATAATGCAATGGATGTGCAACTAAATGAGAATGATGTGTTTTTGGTTAATGTCCAGTGTACTCAATCCATTAATAATAGAGATGACACCATCATGAAATTGTTTCAGCATTGAAAAACCCCATAAATACATATGCAATACTAACATGAATGCAGTCTAACTTAACTATGCAAATCTTGTTTTCAAAAGTTGTCATTTATATTAACCAATTTGTTGTGCTTTTTGTCATCATTGGGCCTTTAAAATGTTGAAAGTGAGTACAAGCATCAATGACATATTTTAGACCAAGATGACCTAAGTACTACTTTCATGATGTTTTAAAATTGTAAGTTAACACAAGCATCTAAGTATAATTAAACCAAGATGACTTGAGCATCGCTTGCGTAAACAGACAAGAGTTAATCTTTTTCCTATGAAAATTTAGAATGTCATCAGTGATACTTTGTAGCGCATGTCTCGTGACAACTTGCATAGTAAAAATGATAAAATCACAGACATCAGACAAAGAAAAATCATACTCCTTCCTTGCTCCTCTAGTTCGATACATCATCGAGGACTCGAGAGATATGATATCAAAAATCAAAGTAGAAAAAATTGAACTTTCATGTTTAACATGATAAACCCTTGATTCAGAAAGATCATCATCCATTTGAAGTTTGTGTTTGTAACTTTGGTCCGATGACTGTTTGCCTGTTGGTTCAAGCTCAAATTTTATTTGCCCCTAGTGAGTGCAGGATTTTTCCCCCAGTCTAGCATGAGACATGACCATGACAACCAAGACCTAACCTAAAGACCTATCCTAGGGGCCTCGGGAGCTAATCAACAAATTAGCCTTTCCTATGTTATACACACAGAGACCATGTAGTTCGATTGACGACACGACCAAGATTTACAAGAAAAAAATATGAACATAGCGAACACCTAGAAGACTAACCTAAAATTTCTCGAGGGATAATCAAAGATCACCCTTGCCTAGGTTCAAAGCTCAGAGATGACGTAGTTCGAATAAAGACTATATTTTTGACTTTTTGACTTTTTGACTTATTTTTGGATTTTGACATGTTTTGAATGTTTTTGGGATTTTGATATGTTTTGAATGTTTTTGGGATTTTCAATTTTTTGACCTTGAGAATGTACAAGAATCCAATCCAATGCAAGACATGCCCCTAGTGTGATACGATAAGATAAACTGATTTCTAGAATGGGCCAAGTAGTGTGAGGGGAGACCATGATACAAACAATGGGTCAAACTGTGATGTAGATATGGATGCGTGACAGATGTAGATATGGAAGCATGATGGATGAATGATGCAAAGAAAATTGCATAGCCCAAGATGGATGGATGAATGATATGATATGACCGATTGAAGGAACAAGATGCCCCACAATAGAGATAATGCAACCATGGATAAATGATAGATCAAAATGAAGGATTCACTGCAAAACATGTCACACAAGCAACATATCTTTTTTGAAAAGATTATAATGATTGATTGATTAAGATACCAGGAATGATTCATTCCATAAGGCATGATGATGATAAGTACTCAGGATCACTTATTTCCTCTAAGTATGATAAGATTGATGATTGTTGATGGTTGATTGAAAAAAGATATGATGGTTGGATAATGTTTTACAACTAGGCTCAAATATGATTTGCATGATAAGATTCAAGGTTGCAAAGGGACATGATGACATGGATTTTGATAAGAAAGGAGATATGAAATGGAAGAAAGTGAGGATAAAGATAATGAATGGGATGATCAAGATAAACTAGATAGGATACAAACATAATGCCCAAGTATTTTTCCCCTATTCCTCATCAAGACCAAGGCAGGGAAGAAAGGATGTATTTAGAAAGAATGATGGAAAATGAATAAGATGAAAGATATGATATGAAAGATATGTATAAAGAAAATATGATAAGATATATGATGTTCAAGGAGATCCTTAACTTTTTCAAGATCAAAGGTGGAAATGTAAGGAATGATAAGATGGATGAAACTTGTCCCCCAAATGTAGAGTGCAAGAGGAACATGGAAAATAGGATATGGATGATAGGGAGATGGAGGAAGGACATAAGCATCAATTTTCACAATCAAATATCCCTCTAATAAACCATGAAAATTGGGATTATACTTGTAAATGTTGTCCTATTAAAGGTATGATGAAAGAACTAAGGACTTATCCAAAGGTTTGGATTAAAGGAGAATGATGGGGTATGAATGTTGGATAATGGATAGGAGGTTGGAAGACTTGTTGATGGATAGATGGAAAGGATGGAAAGATCATCATTGGCACACACCTTGAAGGGTGGTGGAATGATGGAGGAAAAAATAGATTTAGAAGGTGAAAAGTTTTTAAATGGAAGATTTGAGGAAGCTTTTGGATCAGCAAATTTGGATGCCAATTTAGGTTTGATTGCTTCTATGAGACTTTTAGGAATCCACATGAGTTTTGAATTTGATATTTTCTTTGTGGGACTTTGTGGCCTTTGAGATTTTTCTCTTTTATTTATAGACCTTTGTGGTCCTGGAAATTTTTCTTTTTGCTTTGATGGGCCTTTGTGCCCTTTTTTATTTTTCCTTTGATTTCAGATAAAATTTTCTTTTGTTTTGGCATGGCTCTTCGAGGAGACATGTTGATCCTTTGATACATGTGAATTTTGATATGGAAGATTTTGACATTTGGCACCCAAATTACTTCCAAGAGCAATAGGAGAGATGGATGGAGATGAATGGTATGGAGGTATCATGGATGAGTTGTTGGTGCTAGAATTTTGAATGGGCATCAAGGATGTGTTCCTTTGTTGTCCTTGAGGAATAAGATATGGACCTAGGATAGATGGAAGGTTTGATGAACTAGGATGAGGACCTAGGATAGATGGAAGGTTTGGTGGATTAGGATGAGGACCTAAGATAGATGGTAGGTTTGATGGACTAGGAAACTTAGGTATATAACCAGGGCCATGGTAATATGGGTTTTCTTGAGAAAAAGGGGTTCTAGGATACCTTGTTCATGAAGGTCTAATCCTTTTCCTTTTTTGTTCATACTTTGACACATTTGTTTACCAATGGGACATGTGTTGTTTGTGAGACAAGATGCGAGTCCATTTTGGGGAGGATATGATATAGATGAAAGGATAGGTGTTGGAAGTAAACTTGAGTGGATGAAGGTGGAGGATCCCAATTGGTATGTGTTGGGTTCATGGATAGCTTGCATAGGTGTGATAGGATCTTGACATGGGGATGATGGGGTACTTTGATCTTGACTTGGAAGAGGATCACGAGGTGTAGAAGATGAAGTAGCTTGATCTTCATTACATGTGGAATCATCGTGTGGTGGTATGGAAGGAATATCTTGATCTTGAGAAGGATGAACATCCTCATGGAATGAAGGGATATCCTCAGATGGAAGCATATCTTGATCTTGATGAGAAAGGATATATTGATCATCGGGTGATAGGACATCATTAGATAGGATGGAAGAATTATCATGCTCCTGGGATGCAATGAAATCATGAGATGATATGGATTCATTAGATGGGGTGAAAGAAGGACTTGGAAAGATACTTTTCTCTTGAGATGGAAGGGAGTCATTGTGGATGAAAAGTGAGAGGAGGGGATCATCATAGAATTATTGAGAGATTCGGTCTTGGTCAAAGATTGGAAGAACTTGTGGAATTTTGGTATCATTGGATGAATTGGAAAGAATGCTTTGATCTTGAGGTGCATAGGGGTCTATGATAGCTTGTTTTAGATTGATATTTTGACATGAATCATCGGATGTAGAAGATACGATAGAAGAAGGTGGTTGTATGGAATCATTGACTTGGGTGAAATAATCCTGAGATTTATTTTGGCTTATGGGAGATGATGATAGATGCATGACATGGTAAGATTGTTCAATATCATTTGTGTTTGAGGACTGAGATTTGGGCTTCTCATTTAACTTTTTCAAAAATTCAAAGACATTGAACTTGGATGATCTAGTTGTTGGTGGAGAAGGTGTCATGTCCATATTTATGTTAGATGGATAGGAATAGATGCATGGAAGCAAATGTATTTATGTGGTTTTTTCCCCTTGCATATCCCAAATTTGTTGTTGAAGATTTTTCATTTGATGAGCTAAAGCATTCAATTGATCTCATCTATTTCAGCCATGGTGGTTTGGATTTCACTATTTTGAGTTTCAACGTTGGGATCTTGTTAAAATGGGCATACAAGTGTTATGATTTAGACTAAGCTTTGATCTAAGTTTGAAATAGTGCCAAGCATTACAACTAAGTCAAATAGAATGACAAATTCTATTGATTAGACTAAGTTTTATTTGATTGCATGACGTCGTTTCGTGATTAAAGGATGACAAATATTGAAGATGAAACTAGGTTGTACAAGAAAAGATGTGATGGATATTGATGATTTAGGCACCTTGAAATGTTTAGATCTAGGTTTAGTTTGAAAAGTTCCACTTGTATAGGTCAGTTTCAACACATTTAGACTTCTAAGGTATCTAAGGAATGATCTTGGACTCAAAGTTTTGACTCAAGAGACATAATTAAGGTACTCAAAACGTTGGAAAAGTCTTGGATTTTGACAATAGTACATCATGTATAACTCTAGATTATTTTTGCAAGCTCTCTTGTAAAAATTGAAGGTTAAACTCTTTCTAAAGTTGTAGAGAATAGACAAACATTTTTGATGTTGTTTTGGACTAAGAGGTTTGATCTTTTGTTTTCTAATCTTGACCTTTCATGAAATCATCATATAAACCACATATTCTGACTCTGTTTTTCCTAAGGAATGGTTGAACACTACTAAAAGGACTAATTTTCTAAAGATGGATGGACCTAAGTTACCGACTTGTCTACCTCAATGAATGTAGTTCTGAATCAAGGTTTTCACTTTCAAAATGTAACATTTTCGATGGTGTTTTGTTTGAGTTTCATTTTGAAGACACATCAAGAAGAATATACACTCCTAAGGTTGTGTAAGATTGTATTCTTTTAGATTCCACGCGGGTTTTACTCCAACCGCACTATCTTTAGTGGATGAATTCAGAAGTTTGGCTGCACGGGCTCCCCCTTACAGTGTACTCTCTTCTCAGGCCAACCAAGCTTCAAGTCCCCATGAAACTCCCATGGCGAACCGATCACCTCTACTAAAAACTACGAGAATGTGGATGCCTTGGCAATGACCGTTTCTGCACCAAAGAATAGATAAGGGGTTTTGTAAAATCTACAACAAGGGTTTTAATGCAGGCATTCCGTTCGTGGGGGATGACCAATGCGGCGAGAGTCCCTTTCGATCCATCTCGTCGGAGCCATCCATGTGATACTTGAACTTTCCTCAAGTATCCACATTTATATCCTGGTTGGAAGTTGCTTGGCTTTAGCGTGTTACTGGTTGGGTCTTTCCCTTGGGTGATTACTTTTTCCCACAAGGTAGGCCCTCTAGGATAAAAAAAGGTAAGCAAGTATACCCATAGTTTGATTGATATTTATTTCGCATGAATAAAGAGAGAACTCATTCCATATAATCCACTTACACTCACACATAAACAAGAATGGGTCTAGCTTTCTGGATCACCTAGTTAAGGGGAGAGCATATGCCTACCATCCATCACATACAAAAGACATGGTGTTCATTAACTTGTTAATTAAGCTATGTTCCTAACTTAAACAAAAGGAAACATGATGTTCATTATCCCTTTACTTAAGCTATGTTCCTATCTTAACCAAAGGAAACAAGTAAATAACGTCCAGCCCCTGCAATATGTTAGTAGTTTATGTTTTGAATCTTTGACAATGAATATGGGAAAACCTGCAAATACACAGCACAAAATGTGAGTTTTTTATTTTGGTGAAAAACTGTAAGAGGCGCCAAAATAGAGACAAGAGTTGCCAGAATAGAGACAAGAGGCACCAAAACTCAAAAAAAGTGAAAAGGGTCCTAGAACAAGATGCAAGAGGCACCAAAACTCTGACAAGAGGTTCCAAAACAAGTGCAAGAGGCACCAAAACTCTAAAAGTGTCCCAGAATGGTCCCGAAACAGGTGAAAACTGTCTTAGAACAACTTGCAAGAGGTGCCAAAACAAGTGCAAGAGGCACCAAAACTCTAAAAGTGGCTCAGAATGGTCCCGGAATAGGTGAAAACAGTCTCGGGACAACTTGCAAGAGCTGCCAAAATAGGTACAAGAGGTACCAAAACTCTCAGAACAAGCCAGAATGGTCTCAAAATAGCTGAAAATGGTCTCTGCACTACTTGCAAGAGGCGCCAAAACTCTAAAATCAACACAGAAATGCCTTGAAATAGCTCAAAATTGCCTCCAAACTAGTGCAAAACATTCCCAAGTCATAAACCTTGAACGTACAATCATGAAATCATCAAAAAAAATAGCAATAAGTGAGGCAAAGGCCCCACGGTGGGCGCCATTTTGTGTGTGTGTCGAATGTGTAGAGTGGATTCTAATGTCAACACAAACCTTAATGAGATGGTTTACTTCATATCTTAACTAAAGGAAACACGTAAATAACATCCAGCCTCTGCAATATGTTAGTAGTTTATGTTTTGAGTCTTTGACAGCGAATCTGGGAAAACCTGCAAATGCACAACGCATAATGTGAGTTTCTAATTTTGGTGACAAACTACAAGAGGCGCCAAAACAGAGACAAGAGGTGCCAAAACAGAGACAAGAGGCACCAAAACTCTAAAAATAGTGCATAATGGTCTCAAAGTAGGTGAAAAGGGTCCTGGAACAAGATGCAAGAGGCGCCAAAACTCTAACAAGAGGCACCAAAATGGGTGCAAGAGGCACCAAAACTCTAAAAGTGTCCCAGAATGGTCCCAGAATAGGTGAAAATAGTCTTAGAACAACTTGCAAGAGGTGCCAAAACTCTAACAAGAGGTGCCAAAATAGGTGCAAGAGGCGCCAAAACTCTAAAAGTGGCCTAGAATGGTCTTGGAACAGGTGAAAATAGTCTCGGGACAACTTGCAAGAGGTGCCAAAACATGTACAAGAGGCACCAAAACTCTTAGAACAAGCCAGAATTGTCTCAAAATAGCTGAAAATGGTCTCTGTACTACTTGCAAGAGGCGCCAAAATAGATACAAGAGGCACCAAAACTCTAAAAACAGCCCAGAAATGCCTTGAAACAGCTCAGAATTGCCTCCAAACCGGTGCAAAACGTTCCCAAGTCATAAACCTTGAACCTACAACCATCAAATCATCAAAAAATTTTGCAATAAGTGAGGCAAAGGCCCCACGGTGGGCACCATTTTGTGCGTGTGTCGAATGTGTAGAGTGGATTCTAATGTCAACACAAACCTTAATGAGACAGTTTACATTCAAAGTTTGAAACAAGTAAAAATACTCTATTCATAATACAATCAAACCTTTCAAATATGTATCATTGTACTCTATTTCTAGGGATTTATTAAATCGTTTGGCCCTCAGATTTCTATGGGCACAAAGGTTGTTAAAATGACTACCTAGAAAATGAGATTTGATGCTTAATATGCAAGCTAAGATGATTTCTATGTGCAAATGTGTGGTGGAAGGATTAGTGGTATGCAAATGTGTGCTAGAATGATTAGTGATATGCTCCTAAATGAAACAAAATGATGGAAAGGATAATGGATGCAATGACAAATGAAGGATGATGTTGATGATAGATGAAGAAGTGGAGATGAGTGAGATGATATGAAACTAAAATAAACTATCCATGATTATGCATATTCTCAAATACAAACATAAAGAAAACTAACCTAAAATGTAACTATGATGCAATGGGGATGATAAAATGTAACCATGAAGCAATTAATTAATCTAAGATGAGAATGCAAAGTAACACATGATATGAAAACTAAGTATAAGACTCCATGAAAGCTCCAAGCTCCTACGAAAAACCTGCATGGTAACAATACTCAAAGTGTGGATGAAAAATGGCATTATAACACTATTCCAATTTGTATCTCAAAATAGCATTATAACATTACTCAAAAGGTGGATGATAAATGCTAAGGCAAGAGGGTGTATTTATAGGGTTTCTCAAGCATTTTGTGAGGTGGCACCCCATCAACGGTCTAGATTCAAAGGAAAAAGATAGAGGTGGAGATGAAAGGAATCAGGATGTTGTCCCCTTGACCAAAGACAACATGCCATGTGTGTGAAGAGAATCCCTTGAACAATTGGAAGCATGCCAAATGTATGGGATTCCAAGTGTGTGAAACAAAGACCCATGTGCTCCAAATTTGTTGGAAGTGTGGGGAATAAAGCCATGTGCTTTTTCTCATTGGTGGAAGTGTGTGAGGATAATTCTAATTAATAATTAGGCTTATTTATTTTCATGTGACCTTTATGAGGTGGCACACAAAAAGTTGTAGAAATGTGCTCTAATTCTTAATCAGGATTAGGGAAGATTAATTAAATAAACACGTTTAGGGTTTTTAGTTTATTTAATTTAGAAGAATATGACTTAGGAGAATTAAAAGGAAAGTGAACAATATAAATAAAGTAAGACCTTATTTATATGTAGTTGAAGTATTAATCAAATAGGTTGTATTTAATTAATTGAATATGATGACCGTTTTCAGGTGTATACACATCGAGCTACATGCCATCATCTAGCTCATCATAAAGACATCTGATAAGGTTTTTCAGATATCACCATGCTACTGCATCGAGCCACAAAACATTTAATTCAGATATAGAGAATTTTCCTTCATTCATTCTCTATCAAATCCTAGAATCAGATTATGTATTCAATGCATTCTCCTATTCATTTGATCTGATTTGATATTTTGCAAATTGTGTCACCGCTTAACAAATCAAATCTTCATCAACATTGGTCACAGGTCTAGTTGGACCAATTAATTCCTTCTCCAGTGTTGGTTACCACTCGAAACCCTCTTCACATTGAGTTAGCCGTTTGTGATTACTACATTCAAATTTGGGTCGTCGATCTTCTTCGTGCCACGATCCATAGGCTCTCATTCATCCTCATATCTTTTAAAACTTTTCCATTCGATCAAATACCTTTAATCATGCATTGTCGATCTCCACCGACTGATGATCACCATTGGATCAATCACCATTTGATCTTTGTTGCCAGTCTCTTTCATACATTGCTTGCCATATGTGGAGTCTACTAGGACACACGTCCAAAGTTCGTTATCTTGTTGAGCTCTGACATTGGGCCCACACAAACCTACATGTCATCCATGTCATTGTCACGCAACTCACAACAACGATGTGAGTTCATTTGTTGATCAAATCTTCTTCTGCCACTTGTCGTCATGTGTTATCATTCACCATTGTCAAGTTCATTTCTTTCTTTGCTGGGTCCCACCATCTTCATCGATGGTCAATATCCATCCACCATGGATTAATCTCCACCATACTCTGCTGACCCAATGGGACTTAGCCAAGATCCTCCAAAAGCTTAGCAGAACTGATGGGCATCATCATATCACCTTAATTGCAATTGTTGATCAAGCACCATTACTGATGGCCTTGATGCAATCATTCACTGCCATCTAGTTACTGGGTCCCACAGTCGACATCATACTCCTATCTCATTTCTCAAGTGGTCCCCACCATCCATAGAACATCCATGTCACTATCGTACAACTGACATCACCATCCACACAGATAAGTTCCCACCAAGACACACGTCCACCGCTTGTGCAATTCTGGAGCATCAAAAGAGAATCTATAATATTCTCAACAAGTCTCCTGAAAAAGACTTAAATATTAACTCCCTTTGAAATGACTTACTTCAATGAAGACATCACCCAATACAACATTCCAATGTGGGGTCCACATGTTGTCGTTAGCATCGTCATTATGGTTGGGTCCCACATGGAGTGCTTCCTTACTCCTTATTGCTCCATCGCTTAGTCACCACAAATCTTAACTTAAGAACCTCTTTGTTGGAGGTTGTGAACTTTTGAAGAATCGTGACATAGCGATAACAAAGAGAGTCTTCTTCCTTATCACTCCATTAGCTAAGTTGCCAAGTCGGAAGGTTACGAAACTCTAAAACCCTGTGACATAGGTTAGAAAATCTTGGAATCCCATGACTTAAGAAATATTATGGCTGTTGAATATTTGTTGGGCCAGTAAACATAGGGCAAAGGGGCCGGTCATACCCATGACTTCAAAGACATAAGTTGTAACTTATGTGACCTGTAACCACCGATACATACTCAACAACAAAATATAATTTTTTGTTCATGATGCCTTGACTGTAAACAGATTAGTGTTTGTCTGTAAACCCTAATATCACCCAAGAATAGAATTAATTCATTTTTGGGAATGTCCATCACTTTCTTGACCTACAAAGCACATGACTGGAATGCTCTCAAAAAACCCATCACGAATCTGCCACTCAATTTTCCATTAGGACCACTGCTCTCTCATCCATCTTCTGTCATCATGCCAACAAACTCCTTTTCTTGATTTTCCTTTTTGACATCAATGAACACTATATGCAATTCAACATAGAAGATATGCACTTCTCCTCTGATCCCCTTCTGACATCAATGACAACATATTCCAACAATCTCCCCCTTTGTTATTGATGGCAAAACTTAAATGCTCAATGATACCAATTAATCAATTCAACATTTGTACCTGTATCATTCTTTACTTTCTCCTTCTATTGCTACTTTCTCCAATGCTCCTCTTTGAGAATTTGCATTAATTTCTTCCCCTTTGACATCAATGGCAAAGGGATCACTCCTCCTGAAATTATTCTCCTCCTTTGACATTCCTTCTCCTTTGCTCATCCTTATGCTCACTTCTTCTTCCCTATGCTCAAATCTTTATCTTAGGTCACCATACTATTGAAGCCTTCACTTCTTCTTAGCATGGCAAAGGGACTTACCTCCCTCTTTGACTGATACCAATTGAAAACATATTTTTTCTCTTGTAGTAATTGCTGCATTTGACCTTTTTACTACAATGGAAATACCAAATGCTTCTACTGCTCTATACCAATAAAAAATATTTGATGCCAGTTGATGTGACATTGCATACTTAGCACCAATAGGTCTGATATCAATTATAGATATTTTGATTCATGCTCTATGCCAATTGAATCATATACTTGACACCAATTGATGATATCATGTCCTGATACTGATTATCATTCTGATACCAATTGTGAATGTGTTCACTTTATGCTATTTACAAATTGATATCCTAGACTACACTGTATCAAGTATAACATTGATTTGATACCTATAGAAGCTCCCCCTTAGAGGTTGCTCCATACTCTTCTGCTAGTCTACTCACGCATTTTCTTTATTCCAAGTTCTACATTTCATTTGTACCAACTAAACTAATCATACAATTGATCTGCTAACTAAAGCAAGTCCCCTTGAGATCATGCAACATTTTCTTCTTAGCAAACTTGACCATTTGCTTCCTTTTGGGCTCTACACCAACTAGACTATTTTGAACAAATTTATAATGGTCTGATACCAATTTGAAAACAATATACACATAAATTTTTTCTCTTAGCAATAACTCATCCTCTTGAAGCCAAGAAGCATTTCTCTTTTTAGAGCATCTATGCCACCTTTTCTTCAATAATTGATACCAATGGTTGATATCAATTTTTGTAGAAAACTCTCCACCATCTGCTAATTTTCTTACACCTTGACATGCATTTCAAAGAGCGAGAATGTGACCATAAATCTGCAACCATCAAGTCATTAGAAATTTGTAAAACATATTTTACCTGAATTGATCTCTCCTTCTTCATTTCTAGGGATGAATGAAACACCAATTTAGCTCCCCCTAGACTCATACCCCATCACTACAAATTAGTGATGTAAGGAAAAAGAAGCCTCATGGAGTGCTTCATGCTAGTCTTTCTCTCTCCAAACCATCTTGTGCACCATTGATATATCAGTCTTCTTTTCAATAACAAGTGAACCATTGTTCACTCTGGAAGATGTATATTTCCTTGTATTCTTCCTCTTTCTTTGTACTACTGGTCTCACAAGATCTAATCTGTAGTCTTTAACTATGTGACCAAAGTTGTCACACTTGTAGCATACTACATGCATAAACCTTACAGGAGCAAATGAATTTCTATTTGCATATTTTGTACTCCTTCTAGTTGCAACTCTACAATCTCTAGCTCTACAACCAAAATGATTACAGGTATCATAGTAACCATTAAAACACGGGGAGTACCTAGTCATAGCATTCCTTTGAATATGATGAGAAGGTCTTCTTTGATTTGGCTTCTTCATGTATCTCATCCTTGTAACCATTTCTCTGTCAGCTCCCTTAATATGCTGCATCTTTTTTAATTTTTCAGAAACTGATTTCTCCACCTTATTTGTTGCGTCCATCTTCTTTTGATAATTAGGATTCAAATAATTATTATTTTTCTTGTTTGCAGCAAGGAAATTTTCTTCTTCTACTTTCTTCTTATCGGCAACGGTCTTCTTTTCTTCTTTTTCCTTCTTCACTCCAGCAATACCTTTTTCTAATCTTCCATTTCCAAAGGTATTTTCTTTGGAACAGCTCATCTAGGCTTTCTCATTCTTTTTGTAGCATCTTTCTTCTACTCTAAATCTATCATATAAGTTTACATAATTATCAGTGGGGGAACTCATTCCTTTCTCAAATCCAAGGCCAGCCTTCTCCTTAGGTTTATATGGATTTTGTGATTTTATTAGTTCATTTAATATCTCAGAGCCACCTTTCAGTTTTTAGCCTTTGTCAATCTGTTCCTTAGATTTCTCAAAATCTCTTCTCAGAGCAACTATCTCTACTTCTAGCTTCATGTGCTCATCTAATTTAGACTATAGTTCATATTTAACTACATCTTCTATCCTTTTAGCTTCCTCAACTTGTGTTTTCAAACTATCATTTGGTTGGAATCTTTAAGGCTTTTAGTTAGTCTACCTATCTCTTTTTGTGCATGCAACTTTTGTTCTTGATTCTCCTTCAAAATTTTAATCTCATTTAGAGCACAAATGAGTTTACCTTCAAGGTCCACTTCTTCTTCTTCTTTACCAGTGGTTTCAGCTCCTGCTTTATCTAACCTCTCAACCTCTTCATCAGAGGTCATTCCAAATGGATCACTCCCATAGAAACTTCCAGGTTCATCATCTGATCTACCATTTACATAAGATGATCCACCTTCTTCATTTGTGTGCAGATTATTTTTACTATCCTTTTCCTTATTAGAATCATTTACTTCATCATAAAAACATTTAGAAACAAAATGATTGTGATTACCTCTATGTTTCCTGAAGCCATTTCTTGATCTTCTAAAGGAATCAACTTGCTCTTCACTGGGCTCTTGTGATCCAGAGGTAGATGTTTCTTCTTCATCACTTATTGTTGCAACTTCACTTGTACTCAGATTTTCAAATTCACTTTCATATTTCTAAGTCAATGCCTTCATTTCTTCTTTACCATTCTCTTCATACATTCTCTTCAACTTGTTCTAGACTTCATGTGTTGTTTGACAATGCATGACTTTAACCAATATAGAACTTCACAGTCCACAAAGAATTATATCTCTTGCTATAGCAATATCCTCATATGCCTTCCTTTCAACTTCATTTATTGGAGGTGCAATAGGAATTGTCTATCCATTTACAACTGACATCCAAACGTTAAATCTTATGGATCCCAAATATCTTTTCATTAACAAGATCCAAAAAATATATCTTGATCCATCAAAGATAGGTCCATCATATTCAAGTAAATTGTCCTGAATAACCATTGTGCTCATTGTACCAAGATCTACTCGAGATGATTAAGCTTCTCCTAGGGAATCTAGGGCTTTGATGCCAATTGTTGGAACACAATGATCTACTGAGAAGGGGGATGAATTAATAGATATTAAAAATTTAGCTCTTAAAACCTTTTGTACAGACTACTTTCTTTAACCCTTAATGTGTAGATATTAATCATCTAATGCAAAAATATGCATGCACACAAAAATATTACATAACACCAGATACATGGAAAACATGATATGGGAAAAACCATGGTGACAAAGCCTGTCTATTGTTCAAATCTAGGGTCACAATCCAAATCTCTATTACAATTCTTTTAGGGATACAACCCAAGCATGCAACAACACCCTAATCTGAGCTACAACTCAGTATAATGAGGCTACAACCTCTTAAAGACTACAAATTCATATATGCATATAAATGGCTCTTCATAAACCTAAGATGCATCATTACATACAACACATTGTTGCACTTACTACAACTTACTTTATGTTGTTGAAGCTACACTCTCAACAACACACACCTATTTTGCACTCTCCTCTACACATAGAACAATCATTGTTCTACCTTGTTGTAGTACACCTCCTCACCATGAATGCAAATATCTAGAGGATGTTCTATATTACAGTCTAGGACCTTTCAAATTCATTCACTATTTGCTACACTTCACTCTCTCTTTGTTGCAAACTTACTGCATCACCCCACTCTACCTATCTTTGCAGCATATACAACAAGATGTCACTCTATTCAACATTACATACAACTACTCGCTATTCTTTCTATACATGCATACTTTTTTTCACCACCCTATGCACTTTCCAACCTTATACACATACAATAGATACAACATATGGTTTTTCTCTCTATTTGTGCATACTTATTGTAGACCTCTTGCATCAACAATATTAAATTATCTTCTTTTTCAACCAACTTGAAATCTCTACCTCAAGATTCTCTCAACCATCGAGATCATCTTTAGCTTATGATTAAGGTTTTCATCATATGCTAACTTCACCAGCAAGTTACCTATACATCAAGCTACACACCATCATCTAGCTCATCATAAAGACATTTGATAAGGTTTGTTAGATATCACCATACTGTTGCATCAAGCCACACAAAATTTAATTCTGATACAAAGAATTTTCCTTCATTCATTCTTTTTCAAACCCTAGAATCAGATTATGCATTCAATGCATTCTCTTGTGCATTCAATCTAATTCGATCTTTTGCAAATTGTGTCACCGCTTAATGGATCAAATCTTCATCGACATTGGTCACAGGTGTAGTTGGACCAATTAATTATTTATCCTATGTTGGTTACCACTCAAAACCCTCTTCACATTGATTTATTCATTTGTGATTACCGCATTCAAATTTGGGTTGTCGATCTTCTTTGCGCCACGATCCATAGGCTCTCATTCATCATCATATCTTTTAAAACTTTTGCATCAGATCAAATACCTTTGATCATGCGTCATCGATCTCCATTCACTGATGATCACTTTTGGATCAATCACCTTTTGATCTTTGTTTCCTATCTCCTCCATACATTTCTTTCCATATGCAGAGTCCACTAGGACACGTGTCCAAAGTCCGCTATCCCATCGAGCTCTGACATCGGGCCCACACAAACCTACATTTCATCCATGTCATTGTCACACAACTCACAACAACGATGTGAGTTGGTCTGCCGATCAAATCTTCTTCCACCACTTGTCGTCATGTGTTATCATTCACCATCATCACCTTCACTTCTTTCTTTGTTGGGTCCCACCATCTTCATCCACCATGGATTAATCTCCATCATACTCTGCTGACCCAATGGAACTTAGCTAGAATCCTCCAAAAGCTTATCAGAACTAATGGGAATAGTCAAATCACCTTAATCACAACCGTTGATCAAGCACCATTACTGATGTCCTTGATGCAATCATTCACTACCATCTGGTTACTGGGTCCCACATCTAAAATCATACTCCTATCGCATTTCTCAAGTGGTCCCCACCATCCACACAACATCCATGTCACTTTCGTACAACTAACGTCACCATCCACGTAGATAAGGTCCCACCAAGACACGCATCCACCGCTTGTGCAATTTTGAAGCATCAAAAGGGAATCTACAATATTCTCAACAAGTTTTCCCGAAAAGACTTAAATATTAACTCCCTTCGAAATGTCTAAGTTACTTCAATGAAGATAACATCACCCAATACATCATTCCAATGTGGGGTCTACATGCTATCATCAGATGTCCATGTCATCACCATGTCACAACTTTTTAATCCACAACAAGGATGTGGATTACCATTTACTCAATCTCATCAAGCCACGTTTCAACATCATCATTATGGTTGGGTCCCACATGGAGTGCTTCCTTACTCCCTATTGCTCCATTACTTACTCGCCAAAAATCTTAACTTAAGAACCTCTTTGTCAAAGGTTGTGAACTTTTGAAAAATCGTGACATAGTGATAACAAAGAGAGCCTTCTTACTTATCACTCCATTAGCTAAGTCACCAAGTTTGAAGGTTATGAAACTCTAGAACCCCGTGACATAGGTCAGAAAATCTTGGAATCCCGTGACTTAAGAAATATTATGGTTGTTGAATATTTGTCAGGCCGGTAAACATAGGGAAAAGGGGCCAACCATAACCATGACCTCAAAGACATAAGTTGTAACTTATGTGACCTGCAACCACCAATACATAGTCAACAGCAAAATAAATTTTTTTTGTTCATGATGCCTTGACTGTAAACACATTAGGGTTTGTCTATAAACCCTAATATCACTCAAGAATAGAATTAATTCATTTTTGGTAACTTCCATCACTTTCTTGACCTACAAAGCACTGATTGGAATACTCTTGAAAAACCCATCACAAATCTGCCACTCAATTCACTATTTGGACCACTACTCTCTCATCCATCTTTTGTCATCATGCCAAGAAACTCCTTTGCCTGATTTTCCCTTTTGACATCAATGACAACTATATGCACTTCTCCTCTAATCCCCTTATGACATCAATGACAACATATTCCAACATATTTGGAGTGTGGACAAGTGCTTAGGAGCAAATACTTGTTCCAAATCTAGGGTATAAGTTGTTGCCACCTTTGGAAACTAGAGAATATTGTGCTTATTGTTGTCAAAACCACATTGTGATTGTCAGCCAAGCCATGAAGAACATGAATTCAAAGAAGGGTTTGTGATTCTATATCTTTGAATTATTCACTATTTCTTTGGCAATGAGGTAACTTAGAAAGACAAAAAAGCATTTTCAATTGCATACAATTTTCCCTTTTTTTTAATTTCTTAGAAAGGTAAATGGTATGAATGAATGGAAACTTGCATTAAAACAACTATGTCAAGTCACTTGAATTTATCTAAGCACATGATGAAGGTGATTTTTTTATGGCACAAAAAAATTAATGGAAACTTGCATTAACATTGATGAAGGTTCTTAGGTTTTCCAAATTAGTTGAAAATAAAAGTTTTCCCACAACCATCACTAATAATGAATTTGAATCTATTATGTCATGTTTTCCATTTTATATCTTCAAGCTCCTAAAAATTAAAATTTTGCATGCATCATCCATCTAATTTAATGTTGAATTCTATGTGTAACAATGAAGATTAATAAAATCATCAAATGAATGGTCTATAAATTGTCAAAACAAAACAAAAAACTCAATATAAAATTTTACCTAAAATGAAATAGAGCGAATTCCACTAGCCATGTTGGAAATGGACTACTATAAGCAATGCAAATAGAATTCATCAGCAAATTTGTGTTAAGTTAATGTCGTTTATATAAGTTTAAACATGAATTCATCTAAATTATGTCATGTTTTTAAATTTTTTTCTTCAAAACCATAAAAAATTGATTTTTTTTATGCAACTCCCATCTAATTCAATGTTGAATTCTATGTCCAATTGTTATGATTAATAAAATAATTAAAGGAATTTAGTTTATATTGTCAAAAACAAACAAATATATTAAATATAAACATTTCAATACTACCAGAATGAATATATTACTTGAGATAATGTGAAATGATGTAGAAACTTCAAAATGTCTTCTTCTACGTTGTCTACCATGAAAATTGGTGGTAAAAAAGTGATGGATCAAGCATAGATTGGTACAAAAGGGATTCAAATACATAAAAAAAGGTGTTTATGAGTTGAATAAAGTGCTCAACTAGACAAATGTAGGAGCATGTGGGCCTGAATCACGAGGTCAACCCCTATTTTTCCATTTCAAGGTAAAACCCATTTGGCGCTTGCCAAATTTGGAGAGCGCCAAATTTCATGCTCGCCAAATTTGGAGAGCACCAAATTTTGTGCTTGCCAAATGTGTTGCTTTGAAATGCTTTCCAAATATAGAGAGGAAGGGAGTGAGACTTGAGATAGAGAGAGAGTGGATGGGAGTGAGAGAGATTAGTCTAGGTAGTGTGGTAGGGATTGAGACCTGAGAGTGATAGAGACTTGAGAGGGATAGAGAGTTATCCAGTTAGGGTGGGGGAAAAGACTTGAAAATGGGAGAGGGGTTGGGAGGGATGAGACTTGAGAGATATAAAAAGACCAGAGGGGTAGAGAGAGAGAGAGGGAGTGTGGGAGAGGGGGTTGGAGTGAAATAGATTTTTCTAGGTAGGGTGGGAGGTACATGAGACTTGACGGAGAGGGAGTGTGAGAGAGGGGATTGGAGTGAGACAAATTAGTCTAAGTAGCATGGGAGGGAGTGAGACATGAGAGAAAGGGAGAGAGACTTGAGAGAGATAAACTTATTTAGTTAGGGTGGGGGGGAAGACCTAAGAGAGGGAGTGGGATAAAGAGGGAGTGTGAGATAGAGGGATGGGATACATAAACCCTAAACCCTTAAAACCAAACCCTTAAACCCTCTACCCTCTACCCTCTACCCTCAACCCTCAACCCTTAAACTATAATCCCTCAACCTTTAAACCGTAAACCCTCAACCCTTAACCCTTAAACCCTCTACCCTCTACCCTTAACTGTCAACCGCCAACCCTCTACCCTCAACCCTCAACCCTTAAACCCTAAAACCCTCAACCATCTACCCTTAACCCTTAAACCCTAAACCCTTAAACCCTATGTACCCTTAAACCCTCTATACCCTTAAATTGTAAACCCTATACCCAAAACTGTAAACCCTTAAACCCTAAACCCTAAACCCTTAAACCCTCTACCTTCTACCCTTAACCCTCAACCCTCTACCCTCTACCCTCTACCCTCAAGGTCCTTAACCCTTAAACCCTAAAACCCTCAAACCTCAACCCTCAACCCTCAACCCTTAACCCGTAAACCCTTAAAACCTTTGTACCCTTAAATAGTAAACTATAAACCCTAAACCCTAAACCCTTCAACCATAAACCCTAAACCCTTAAACCCTCTAACCTCTACCCTTAACCCTCTACCCTCTACCCTAAACCCTAAACCCTCAACCCACCCTCTCTCTCTACCCTCAACACAATACCCTCTACCCTCTACCCTTAACTTAATACCCTCTACCCTCAACCCTAATCCCTCAACCCTATACCCTCAACCCTTAAATCCAACTTAAATCTCTACCCTAATTCCTCAACCCTTCAACCCTCAACCCTTAAACCCTAAACCCTAAACCCTCAATCCTTAAACCCTCTACCCTCTAACCTTAGCCCAATACCATATACCCTCAACCCTTCAACCCTTCAAACCTAAACCCTTAAACCCTCTACCCTCTACCCTTAGACCAATAACCTCTAACCTCAACCCTTAAACCATTTTAAACCTAACTAAACTCTCTACCCTAAACCTTCAACCCTCTACCCTTAATCCCTCAACCCTTATACCCTAAACACTCTACCCTCTACCCTCAACCCTCAACCCTCAACCCTCTACCCTCTA
Organism: Sequoia sempervirens; assembly: GCA_007258455.2. NCBI lineage: Eukaryota > Viridiplantae > Streptophyta > Pinopsida > Cupressales > Cupressaceae > Sequoia > Sequoia sempervirens. The sequence continues at coordinate 730,654,558 of VDFB02193867.1, read as the reverse complement.
CCCTCTACCCTCAACCCTCAACCCTCAACCCTCAACCCTTATATTGTAGACCCTAAACCCTTAAACTCTCTACCCTTAAACCCTAAACCCTGAACTATAAACCCTTAAAACAAAACCCTTAAACCCTCTACCCTCTACCCTCAACCCTTAAACCATAAACACTCAACCCTTAAACCATAAACGCTCTACCCTTAACCCTTAAACACTCTACCCTCTACCATTAACCCTGTATCCTCTACCCTCAACCCTCAACCCTCAACCCTAAACCCTCAACCCTCAACCCTCAACCCTTAAACCCTTAAACCCTCAACCCTCAACTCTCTACCCTTTACCCTTAACCCTTAAACCCTAAACCCTTAAACCTTTTGTACCCTTAAATTGTAAATTGTAAATCCTAAACCCTCAACCCTAAACCCTAAACCTTAAACCATAAACCATAAACCATTAAACTCTAAACCCTCTACCCTCAACCTTCTACACTCTATTGATGGTGTTTTCTACACAACAACAACTCAGACATAATATGGAAATCATATTTCTCTTGAAAGGTAAATCTCTATCAGCAAGCCTAAAGAGATAACCCCAAGGTCTCTAATGTCAGGTCTTGACAATGCATAAACAACTCAGTGATAAATGTGAAAATATTTGTAATCACAAAGGGACCTTACTACAAGAAAATATTGAATCTTCTAGTTTATCAGATCTAGCAATATGGTGATACTTGGAATCCTAAATCTAACCCAAATGATAAAAGAAATAGCAAAAGAGATAAAGGTTTTAGAGAGATTTCTAAATTTAGCACTAGCCCTAAAATTAACAATGCAAATGATGAAATACTTGAAATGGACCAATCCCTCAGGAACTAATTCCTGCTTGACCCAGATGAATTTGCAATCTTACAAAAATAGTGCAATCTTCTAAGGCATTACAGATTTTCAGATTATGAACATTCATCCAAACCAACCCTATTGCAATTGAAATGAACAAATATCCAAAATTGAACTAAGCACATTGAATATAAAGTCAAGGCTAACTTTGCAAAGCAACTAACAATCAACTAGGTACAAAAAGTATGGACAAGGGATTGCTACAAACACTTCAAGCATCAAACCATAAACACCATTAAATCAAATCTAACTTATGCCAATATTTCTCAAACAATATCAAAAGATAGAACTACAAGAACCATGCAAGATAAGTCAACACAAGAGAGATCACAAAAGCACAATGTCTTCAATTGTATTGAATCATCCAATAATAGCAACAATTCCAGTGTTTTGTGTTACAACACTTGCTCAAAACGGTCTAACTCCTAGCTCTAACTCTTACAATATTGCTTAATTCACTCCAAAGTGAAAACTATCTAGCCCTTACAAATGAGGAAAAATTCCATATTTATAGAGACCCCCAAGACAAGTCGGCCCAATTAGTTTTACAATAATAAATGGCCACAAAACAAGTCGGCCCAAGAAGTTCTAGAAAAAAATAAAATAGCACTAAATGCTTGGAACTCATCCAGGTCAGTCTGGGATTGCCAACATAGCTTGACCCAATGCACGCAAAGGAAGAAGAAGGAATAATGGGGAAGCAAAAGTTTTGATCTATCCCTACATTAAATTCTCTCTCCCTTCTCTTTATCTCATCCCACCTTATCTTGCACCATTAAAAATGCCCTTTCTAGGTCGGCCAAATGTGGAAAAACTAACACCTTGATTCTCCTCTTAATAGATTTAATATAATCCCTTGATTGCTTAATAACATTATCCCAATCCACCTTTAGGGTTTGATATTTATCCATAATTGCAATGTAAGTGGCCGCATCATCTAGCTCCTGTTCAGTAATTGGACAATCAGTGAATGCCACCATCTCCTAAGTTGCTCTAGATTCAAATGTTTTGGTGCAAACCTTTTCCTTCCTGTGATGATTTCAAAGAAAGAGATGAATTTGTTGTAGATCTCAGTCAAAGTGTCCTCAATTTGCTTCCCTCGCTTATGTACCTTCCTCACCACCTTCTGACTGAGTTGCAAGACCTCATGCCATTCCCAGGGTTCTACAGCTTTTGAAGAAGGGAGGATCCCATCACTAGCTAGATTTTCTTTAGTGTACTCCATGATAGTCCTAGTTTTCTATAGTAGGAGGTCTACATCTTCTTTATCCTGAGCTAGTACACTTTTCAACCACTCCATAGATCTAATGGCATCCCCACCAATTGAAAAAAATTATTTAATTGCATCATCACCCTTGGTTCCTACCCCTTGCAACCAGTTCAGTGTGGCGTGAGTAGTAGTTTTCATCTTTTCCAACTCAGTTATGGTCTCTTCTAGCAAGAGATTTACTGTGGAAGATGAAGAAATGATCTGGCCTATAGACTATAAGGGTTTCATCAAATCCTACAAATACTTCTTCAATTTCTCATTCTCCTTCTTTAATTACTACTTGGTTTGCACCTCTTTCATCAACCTACCCAAAATTATAGCACTAGAGCCTTCATATTCCTCAATCTCCTGTTCCATGGAAGTAGGCCCTAAGTTAATAGTTTTCACACTATAATCACTACTAGTCACATCATCCTTATTCTTATCAGGAGCAGGAGTAGTAATGTGAACCACCCTATTATTTGCTCTATCTCTTTCAATCTTTGAAATAACCCTGGCCTTCTTCTTTGTTTTACCTCTCCCAATTTGGGCCAGCAAGTCATCCCAATTTAGGAGAGTTTCATCCACTACAACTTGCTTTCTCTTCAATTTTCTATCCAACCAAGCAGGCACAGTGGATCCTAATTGAAAATTACCCTATTCAGCCTTATCCTGCTAACCCCCAGAGAGATCCTCATTCAGATTTTGTTTTTCAGGAATCTCCTCAATCTTATCCTCACTTCCCTTATCATGCTCCTCTTCTTCATGCACTGGTGAAGGATTCTTGATTGGAATTTCCTCTTCATTTCCTATAGTTGAATCCTCATAAGTTACCAGAGGAGATTGCAATATCTTCTATATTTCTGCCTCGGTGTTGTAAAGTTCACCTTCTTGAAATTCTTCTTCTTCTTGATCTCGGTGACCCTCTGCCTCTTTAGATTCACCTGGTTCACTATGAGCCTCATGAGAAGGAGGGGCATCATGATGTTGTTTTGCAACAATGGTAACTAAAGGAACATCCTTCCTTGGCACACCATCCTTAGGAGAGGGAGTTCTTGATCTTCTTGTGTATACTTGTGTTTTCTCTCCTGAACTTTCTACATTCACTACCGGTGAGCCAACTTCATCCTCTCCCTTGGAAGAATCCTTCTTCTTTTGGGACAACCTCACTATTCTTCTTCTCTTAGGCACAGAAGCACCACCTTCACCTCCCTTTTCCTCAAGTTCCTCCTCTACAGATTTCTTTGCCCTTGCAACATGTTTCCTCTTCTTGGAAATAGGCCTCCTTTGCTTCTCTCCTTCCTCTGCTTGATCATCCTTAATCTTTATCTTCAAGGGAGAGCTCACCTTAGCCTTAACCTTAGGATCCTGCTTAGTTGATTCCTCAAAAGTAGAATGAGACTCCAAATCTCCCATTAGATCATAGATGCATTGTACACCCTCACTCTGCAATTCCCAAATCTTGTGCTTAAGCCATAATTTTTTTACTTAATGAATAGAGTCATGATCTACTCTAATTTTGTTTTCTCTTCCTCCAGTCGGTCTATTTCTCCAACTGGTTTATCTTTCACAGATTCATAGTCATGGCACTGAATTAAATCTCCATCATCATCTATCTGATCCGGGATGACTTTAATATTGTACAGTCTAGTCAAATTGACTAGTAGCCTAGAGAATTTCTTTTTTTGGATCTCAAAATCATCTTTACAGTTAGCCCAGTAATCCTCTAGGTCATCCTTGTGACTGTACTCCCTACTAGCCTTCTTTTGGTTTTCACTAGTTCTATCGAACCTGGACCTTTTAGAGTGGAAAGATAGGCCCAGAGTACTCATCTCCTCTTCAGAGAAATGTGTTGTATGTATGGAAGGGCAAGCCTCATTACCACCTATCCTGAGGGGAAATTCATTTCCAAATCCTGTTTTGTGCTTCTCCTTGTTAACTATGGTGTCAAAATCATATATTTGCCTTGTGACTTCTAGGAGTATGAGGTGATCGGTAGGATACCTAGGAAGTATATAAGGGGCTTTCTGGAAACCTTCTATCCTTATCTAAGAAAAGGTGGGAAGCTGTATAAACCAAGCCCCATACCTTTTGATCAACTCCTTAGCACTTCCAGATATTGTAACATGCTTTGCACCTTGAAGCAACCTAGTGATGTAAATGGTGAATGCATCATTCACCCTTTTATAGCTTGAGCTTCCTAGATGTAGTTGAGGATAAACTTCATATATTACATCATGTCCAAAGATTCCTCGTGTACTCAACCCCTTATATGGATGGAACCTCGCCAAGGCATAGACCAGGTAAGAAGTCATTGTGAAGCTCTTAGTTTGCAAGACATTGCACAGTTGATCATGTATCATGGCACTTATAATGCCTGCCCAGTGATAATCGGTATTCTGCTCCATCCTCACTATAACAAGGAACATCCAGGCTTCAAAAACTCCAACACTCTTCAAACCTGTTACCCTGCTGAGCAATGTGATAGCATCATAGTACTATGGTTTGAATTTTTCCCTAAATAATTATTTTGGCAGCTTTGAGATGTGGGGTTTAGGTTTATCCAACCAAGAATTGACCACCTATAGAGCCTTTCTTGAATCATCCTCAAAATATTTTTTTGCAATATCCAAGTCAAGAGCCACCACACGAGATTTGTCAGGCATGTCAAAATTTTGTGCCACAGATACAAGAGAGAAGTTTTCCAACACCCTACCTTGAGGACCGATCACTCTTTGTGTACCTCTGTCATAATGTCTAGCACATTCAAGCACTAGCTCATAGCATTGAATTGTAGGAGGAAAGCCAACCACATGAGCTAATCCTGATTCCACTAACCTTCTGGCCAACAATGGGGATTCCTGTGTTGCCATCCTTACTTTGAACTCATAATCCCATCTGCCTATATTGGTGTCACCTACTTCAGCCCAAATGGAGGGATTATTAGACTCAGGAACCTTACTCTTTATGTCCAACTTTATTCTTTCTACTTCAGAGATGGAAGATCCCTCAGCACTTGGATCCATCTGCTTGCTCATTGTCTTGCTATCCATCAGTCTACTTGACTCAGCTTGCATCCAACAAGAAACCACAATAAATTCCCCTTTATAATGTCAACATAGAGGCTATCCAACTATAAATAATATAATCATGACCAATCAACCCAAAGCTAAGATCAAAATCTCTTAAATTTAACATAAGGCACAATTGTTAAGCAATCCAGGATTTTGAGCCATCTAGGGAAATCCAGCTAGGTAGGAAATCCGGGAAATTCCCAACTCAGTGGATTTAATGATAAAACATGGTTACCAAAAAATCAATCATCACAATATGGAGGAAAAGTACATAACATTGTTAAATGATTCAAATCAAACATGAAAGGCTAAGCCCATAGTATTGCATTTATTATCTTTTGAATTCTCCATACTATGAAACCATTTCGGGAAAATCCGGTAGGGAGGGAAATCCGCTAGTTATGAGTAACTCTGAGCTTTCACATACATTCGAGAAAACAAGAAGGAAAAGGAAAAAATCGGAAATTCAGAAGGTGCAGGAATTCTGTGAAGACCACGAAATCCCAAAAACTGTTATTTCTCCTAATCTCGCCCAAAATAATTGAACGATCATAAAATTGAAGTGCCTAGGAGAAAATATGATTTATTTCGAGATTTTTATTGTTGATTTTCAAGTTATCAACTCTATTAGAGTCGAATCAGTGAAGATTAGTGATACCCTAAATTTAATCATCAATCTCCTAGGCTTAAAACCCTAAAATTCACCATTAACGCAAGGGAATTAGCTTAGATTTGGGATTGTCCATTTTACTAAGCCCGAAGACGGATTGTTTAAAGTAGGCACAAGTGAGCTTTTCCTAGATGAAATTGAGAACATGCTCACGAACTCACTCAGGGATGACAATCAAACAAGCTCGAAAACCCTAAAATTGAACCAAATGGAGGCAACCATACACCCAAGATTGAGCTCAAAAATTCAACATGGGAATACTAGGCACCACTGAACTCATCAATCAACCAGGGAATACACTGACTAGGCCTTCAACATCCTTAAAAATGAAAAACCAAACTCCAATTTAAACGCTTAACACCAAAATATGCACAATCTAGACCCCAAAGATCTCCCCCTAAGACACCAAAGCATCATTTACATTCAAGAAACACAAGCAATGCAAATGCCACATACCCAGATGAAGTGAATTTAGTTGCAATGATGGCTGGAAACAAACTTCAATGCCCTAGCAAGCAACCACAATGAAATGCAAGAAATATTTTGCCAAATCCTTGAATCAACCACTCACGCTTGGAAATCACTTAAGCAATTCAAAATCAATTTCAATGGAAACACAAAGCAAATGACAACAAGAAATCCTAAAAACCCAACTAAATACATGCCTCAGGAATCGTACCATTGAGCATTAATGCAATCGACAAGACATGTCAAAATGCAATTCAGGAATTCGATGAGGTGATGAAACTTCAGGGAAATCCGGTCCATGTAGAATTCCACGAAGGATCAAAATTTTTGGGGAACAGTGTAAAACATTCGCCACCGGGTTTTCAAAGTGTTTGGGGAATTCCTCCCAGAGGGAATTTTCTCAAAAATAACAAAATACCCGAAATGAGTCTAGAACATAAAATTTCAAAGTGTTTTCTCAAAAGGGGCATATGTATGAGTAGGATAATTATTTAGGCACATGCTAATGCAACCAAATCCTCAAAATCGAAGGGCCAAAGTACCAAAAACAAAAGCGAAAGAGGGTCCCTGCTTTTAGTGGGGAGTGTGTACGAAAACTACACAACAAATGGCAACTCCTGCTAGGGAAAATACTCTAGAGCATTTCAATGACAAATTGGAATCAAGAACCCAGAATTGCTAGTTTCGGTCCTTGCATTAGGTCACCAATTTGGCATAGTTTCAAAACTTGCAAGCAAGAAAACCTTTCCTGTACCAAGGCCAAAGTGTGTGCATATGTATTCATTCCCACTTCCTTAGTTGCAATAAGAATCAAATTTAGTCTGATTAGGCTACATAAGGATTCTAACTCCAAAAGCATCATGGAAAGAGCCTTGCTGCCAGTCAGGAATCCATAGCCCTGATGAGTTTATCGTTGTGGTCCTCCCAAGCATAGCTCTACTACTAGCTAGGGGTCCATAGCCCCGGTAGAGATACTTGGATACCCCTGATAAGTTGAACTCATTCTTTTTATTTTCAATTTTTTCTTTATTCTTTTCTTCTTCTTTTTTTGATATTCTTTTCTGTTCACCTTTTCTCTTCAACCTATGAACAACGAAGGTCACACTCAGGGTTGAGAACCACAGTGGCGTTGAAGCAGACTATAAGATTTTTCACCTAAGTAGACTTCATAAGGACCCCATGCAATCTTGGAATTTTAAATGGTCCGTGTAAAGATTTGAGACCCAAATACATTCCAAATTTAACCCATCCATGATTCATCCACTCATAGCATTAAATACATGTGACACAAGAGAAAGGACCTTCACCAATTGACTCTAGAGAAAATAATTGAAGTTTCTAAAAGAAATATTCAGAACTATCCCAGATATTAATACGATTGCCATACAGATGCAAAACTCCCAAAAGAAAGCAAGGAAACCCAAAGCAAGAGTGGAGAAAAAGAAAACCAAACCAAAAGCAACCATAAACTAACCAAGAACAAAAACAAACAAAGAAAAGTAGAAAGGGAAACTTACACTAACCAAAGAAAAAGCAAAACAAGTAGAAAGGAAACCTTTTCTAACTATGTACAAGAAAACAACTCAAGATTGGAAATAATGATTCAGGTACTACCCATTGACAGGTAGTGGGATATCTTCTCCAGTGAGGGCTTTCAAGTGAAAATCATTATCTCCTAGGATCTCTAAAATATGATAAGGGCCAAGCCAGAGTTTCTTAGATTTACCATGCTCTCCCTTACGGTCATGGGTCTTATCCTAGTAGAGAACTAAGTCAGAGATTCGAAAGGCTTTTACCTTGGCTCTCCTATCAAACCATCTTTTGACTACACCCTGATGTTTGGAAAAGTTTTCAAGGGATTCATCTCTTTTCTCTTCAAGGTGTAACAAATCAACAAGTCTGGCTTCTCATTTATCCCCTTCATCATAATATTAATTAATAAACTGTAGGGTGGGTATTTTTAGCTAAATGGGAAACACGGGTTCTAGCCCATAAACCAGATGGTAAGGGGATGTTCCTATGGAAGTCTTGTGTCTTGTACAATCTTCACAAAGGGAAAACTGAAGCTAGGTATGCCAGTCCTTAGGGTTTCTTTCTAATAATTTATGAATGACTATCAGGAGGTTCTTATTGGAGGACTCAGCCAAGCCATTACCCTAAGGGTAATAATTGGACGCAAATTTAATTATAATTCCATGACCAAAGGCCCAGTTAGAGAATTTCAATGATGCAAATGTTGGACCATTATCACAAACCAAAGACATAGGACATCCAAAGCGATTAATAATACCTGATTTGATGAAATTGATTACCACTTTATAAGTACACTGTTTGTATGCAAGAGCCTCAGTCCATCTTGTGAAATAATTGGTAACAGTAAGAATATACCTGTGACCTGCAAAAGAGGGTGGATTGATTGGACCTATGAAGTCCATTCCCCACTGCGCAAAAGCTTTTAGCTCAAAGACTGGTTGAAGTGGGAGTGCTGCATTCTTCTCTCTGGTCACTGCATTCTGACAAACATGACACATTTTGACATGGTTGTGTGTGTCTTTGAACAATGTGGGCCAATAATAACCAGCTCTCAAAATCTGATTTGTAGTGGACAGTGTTGATCGATGGCCAATACCATATCTATGATGAAATTCTGTCATGACTCTTTCAGCCTCCTAGTGTCCCAAACATCTTAAGTAGACACCTTCGTGGTTCTTTTTGTATAGGACAACTTCCTTCAGCATGAAATTGTCACTCTTCAAATGCAATTCCCTTATTTGTATAGAATTAAGGTGATCTAGACACTGTTGATTCAAGAGATAGTGAATTATATCATCATACCAGTCCCCTGGAGAAACACTTCAAGATTATAATGTTGGGTTGCAAGTTTAGGGCCCATTTCTGCTATTATTCTCATAAGCCCTTGCCCTCTTACCAATTTCATGGGTTGAATCTCAATATCATACTCCTGCAACATAGTCACCCACTTAGCTCGGCGTTCTCCTAGCTCATTCTACATCAACAACTTGACTGCAGGATCGGGGACTATTGCAAAGACCTTGTTCTTGAGAATATAGTGTCCAAATTTCTTCACAAGCCTAACCAAGGTGTAGGCTTGCTTCTCCACATTTGGGTACCTTAGTTCTGCATCTTTTAGTGGTGCGCTCATAAATGCTATGGGGTGCTCATTCCCTTGATTAGACATTTGGGTCAACATGCTAGCACAGGAGTGATCAGAAGCAAACAAATATATGTAAAATGGCTTAGCATAATCAGGAATCACCAAAACTAGGGCCTCAACAATGGCCCTTTTGATTTCTGCAAATGCTTCTTTAGCCTCTATATTCCATTCAACTTTAGCTTCCTGCTTCAACATGGCATTTAATGGCTTGACTATCTCAACTTGAATCCAGTGATGAACTTACGTACAAAGTTGATTTTTCCAAAGAATGATTTCATCTCCTTCTTGCTAGCAAGTGGCTAGATCTTAAGTATGGCTTCCACTCATTCAGGATCAATAGCAATGTCTTTCTCTAAAATAATGTGGCCTAGAAATTTTTCTTCAGTAACTCCAAAGATGCACTTCTTTGGATTAAGAGATATGCCAAATTCTCTACACCTCTAAAACACTCTGCATAAGTCAGCTATGTGATCACCCCACTTCTTGGAAAAGACTATTAGATCATCCATATAAATAATTATGCATTTACTAATTATGTCCTTAAAAGAAATTTCCATAGCCCTCTGGAACGTGGCTCCAACATTAATCAAGCCAAAGGGCATCCTTTTATAAGAAAAAGTGCCCCACTTTGTGGTGAAAGCAACTTTATGCCTGTCTTCATACTGTACCATAACTTGATTGTATCTAGAGTAGCCATCCAGGAAAGACATCATTTGAGACCCATTGACAATCTAAAGTACTTCATCCAGCGAAGGGACTAGGTAATTGTCCTTTTCTGATGCTCTATTAAGGTTCCTAAAATACACACACAATCTGATTTCCTCATTCTTCTTTCTCACAGGAACCAGATTTGCAACCCAAGTTGAATTCCTAACTAGGAATATAATTCTGGCTGACAACAGCTTTTGCACCTCCTTTTGAATTATTGGCTCTAGCAAAGCATTAATTGTCCTTTGCCTCTAACTGAAGGGTCTTACTCCTGCCTTCAAAGGGATAGTGTGAGTTATAATTGAAGTATCATACATCTTCAGGTCTTCATAACTCTAGGTTATCACATCTTGATATGTATGTAATGCATCAATAATTCCTTTCCTCTCCTCTGGAGTACATACTTTTCCAATGAATACATTCTTGATATCATCTTGAGTCCCCATGTTGTATGTTTCAAATTGTCCACTGATGGACTCCTTAGCATCTTGCTCTTGATCTCTGACCTTGTCTAGATCAAAAATTCTTTCTAGTTGCACCATTCCCCTTGGGATAATATTAGTCTTTAAATTAATCACCCCTTCTAAATCCATTTATGTTGCTTGGGGTTCAGCTTCATCAATAATCTGGGAAGTAAAGACATCTGAACTTATAATAAGATCCAAAATATGCATATCATCTTCAAACACCTAAAATTTAGTCACATTTTTAGGTACTGAAGGTATTGAGGTTAGCTCCATAGTAAACTTCTTCAATCTAGAGAGAGACAAAGGTTGTAAAGTGCTAGCTACTTGAGTGAGGGAATTTGTTGTTTGGTTCTTATTTTGTGGCATCAACTGAATGTTGAAGGAATCGAATCCTTCAATAAGGTCCCATACTCTATGCCTATAATTGGTCATCCTTCTATCATGACATGAGTATTGCTTTCTCACTTTCTTAACCACTAACTCAAAATCCCCAAAGACTTGCAAAATTTTAACCTTTTTCTTTAGTGCCATAAGCAACCCATGAATAAAAGCCTCATACTCTACTACATTATTGGTACAATGAAACTGAAGTCTGTGAGCAACAAAGAAAGTATTACCTTTTGGACTAATTAACTCAAATCCAGCCCAAGCTCCTTGCTTCGATTTGGATCCATCAAACCTTAAGGTCCAACAACCTGCAACTCTGGATTTCTTCGTCTTGTCTCTTGTATTGTTACTACTGGAGGGCTCTTCAAAGTGCACCACACTTTTTCTTTTTGGATCATCTTGAATATTCTGTATATTAATTCTAACTGTTGGAGTGGGATTAATGCATTTCTACACTTGTTCTACTATGGCCTAGCACAAGCAGCAGTCCATTTCAGAATGAGAGGCATTGTGAATTCTACACCAATTAGGAAAAATTCATTCTCCAAAATTCATTCCTCTACCCAAATGAATCTGATCCTCAATGCATTTTTTAATGAATTCTTGGAAATTATCCAACAAGCTGAGTTGATGATCTTCAAGAACATCATCATCAATTGGTTCCACTAGGGCTCCAGTACCACTAGATTTAGCTGTAAGGTCAATAGGTGTAGTATGTAGCATAAGGATTTCTTCCACATCAAATTCCTCAAAAGGGACTGCAAGTACATAATTACCCATGCTCACCTCTGATATTAGTATTTCATTCGAAGATTCTAATATTTTGTGATCATATATTTCATCCTGGGCTCTCTCTCAGTCCTGATCTGATTTGGAACTCCCTTCCAGGGAATCCACATATGAGATTGATAGGTTGATACATATCCATTCAGAGCCTTAGTAAAGTGTCTTCCCAAAATCAAACCATAAGCATCAGGTATATCGGCCACATGTATGTTAATGACTTGCTGAATTCTAGGGTCAAAGGCAACCTGCATGTGAATCATGTTCAATTCCCCTACAAAATTAACTTTAGTTCTATCTAGTTGAATGAATTTCTTTTGGGAGTCAACAGGGGTAATACCTAGAGCTCTAAAAACACCAAAGGGAATTACATTGGTAGAGGCACTTGAATCCAACAAGCAATTGTGTGAGTTCTTACCAAAATGCAAACATAGATTAGAAATGGAGGATTTTTTGTTTTCCCTTGAAACAGAGTTAAGGGAGTATAGAGCTGAGCAACTTAAGTTTTATATTTCTCTTTTCCTTTATCTCTAGGTGGTATGTGAGTCTAATTGCAAATTTGATTATGACCTTTTACTACGTGAGAACTAGATGCTTTATTGATACTCTCACTCACTAATTTATCTTGTGATACTGAACTTGCATTATAAGCTCCTAGAACTACATTTTTAATAGTTGGAGCTCTCAATAATTCAAATGCAGAGAGACTTACCTTTAGCTTCTTGAGTTCTTCTACAACATATATGGCCAATTGTTCTACACTCAGATTAGTAGGAGCCTCTTTAGGGTATTCTACTACCTTATCCTTGCTTGTTTCAGTTGTCCACCCTTTTGATGGATCCATTGGTCCTTGATCTTTAGATAAGTACTGCCTAGCCACATGAGGATATGTACGATTATTACTGGCATTGGGATATGGAGGTGTGGTGAAGTTTTTTGGAGGAATAGAAGTGGTGAAGGGGCCTTCAGCTTGCATATGTCTATGTGGCAGATCCCTTAGATCATATTTCTTAATAGTCCGTTGGAATGTCTGCACCTTTTCAATATAGGTTTCTTCTTCATACATGGGACCGTTGTCATTCACAAGATTCTTATCAAATAACTGTGTAATCTCATCTCCTTTGCACACTTGATCTACCTCATCCTTAAACTGTCCTAATTCAGCTTTAGGTATATTCTCCTTGCTCTGTGGAAAAGGAGCATGGTTTAGCACCAACACTGAGGAATCGTAGGAAGTAGATGGCACCAACTCCTGATTACTTGCATTATTATCCACCTCATATTGAAAGATTGAAGTTGATCTATGGAACTCTTGACCGTCTAATTTGGAATGCTGACTTGTTTTATGGAGCCTACAATAGCCTAATAAAGCAACTTCAGCTAAGTATACACCACTTGGAGGTTTTTCTTGATTGACTGGCTGACCCAACGGGGTGGGGAAACCTCCATTGTTAGGCCTTGTATTCCAAGTCCTATTTTGTCTAGGTGGTTGTCTCCTGTCAAACCCTTGTCCACCAGCTTTCCCTCTATCAAAATTTTGGCCTGAAGATTGTCCTTTATCATAATTATGCCCTCTATCATAATTATGTTCTCTTTCAGAATGTTGTACCCTATAAAAGTGTTGTCCTGTTAAGTTTCCCAATTTTCCCTATTATGATTGGACTGCATACTTCTTTGAGCAGCCTGAAGCTTACTATTCTGGTTTCTCAGATAAGTTACTTCCATGTTCAGCTTCTTCACTTGTTTAGTTAGTTCATCCACTCTCTCCTTATCAAAATTACTATATGGGGGTTGGTTTGCATTGTTTTGAGGATATCCTACTGCAGCACCAAAATTCAATAACTGGTTCAATACTTCAGAATTTTGCAGATATGTGGGAAAACTTGCCTAAGGCTATGGATGAAGAGGTTGATTAGAATTTTGTTGGGGGTAGCTGACTACAGGTGGATCTTGATTCACAGGAAGTCTTGGGTGAGGAGCTTGGGGAAACTAAGGTATTAGATTCATGATAGGAGTGTGATTGGAAAGAGCCTGATTGAGAGCTAGGACTTGCCCAGGGTGAGCAATGGGTCCTAGTGATGGTAAAGGCCTAGATAAGTGTTGTCTTAAAGTATTTCTAACCTTTACATCCTCTGTGTATGCATCAAGTAAGGTAGTAGGAGGGTTGTTACTCCATTTCATGAAGGTGGTTGTCAGACTATCAAGACCCTCATAATAGACTTCTAAAGTAGTGGCCTGGTCAACAACATAAGGGGCCTACAGTCGGGTATAGGCACGATGAAACCTATTGTTAAAGGACCCTATGGGCTCATTGACTTCTCTCTTAACCTTAGTGAACTGAAGATAAAGCTCATTTGGACTAATGGGAATCCTAAACTTCTGCAGAAATGCAGTCTCCAGTTTAGTCCAATTCTAAATAGACCCAGCAGGAAAATGATTGTACCATTAGAACACATCTTCTCCCAAGGAATAAGGAAAGAGCCTACATGCTACATCCTCATGATTGATTCCTCTGTCCCTAAGGAAAGTCTAAAAAATCCTGACATGTTCCTCAGCGGTCCTATTGGGGTCATTAACATGGAACTTAGAACAAAAATATTATGGGTTCTTTGGCATAACATTGTAATTATTGAAGATCAAGGGAGATGGATTGTTGGAAAGGAAAGCCATTGGTGAGGGTGGAGGCGGTAATGGTTGATTTATGGCTTTTTGGGGCTATGGAATAGGAATGGCTTCAGAATCAGATGAAGATGGACTTGATGAAGATGAGGTTGATGGGGATGATGGAAGTGGATGGATGGATGATGATTCTCCCCTTCTTTCATTCCTTCTTGACCTAGTAGGAGCTTGCAACTCTTGAAATTCCTCTTCCCCTAGAGTAGATCTGGTTCTTCTTCTGAATCTTTCAAGACAAATGGCAGACAAAAATTGATCCAACCTAGTTATTTTGGCCCTCATTCTAGCGCCAATCTATTGATGGTGTTTTTTGCATAGCAACAACTCAGACAGAATATGGAAATCCTATCTCTCTTGAAAGGTAAATCTCTATCATCAAGCCTCAAGAAATAACCCAAAGGTCTCTAATGTCAGGTCTTGACAATGCATAAACAACTCAGTGATAAATGTGAAAATGCTAGTAATCCCAAAGGGACCTTACTACAAGCACATATTGAATCTTCTAGTTTATCAGATCTAGCAATATGGTGATACTTGGAATCCTAAATCTAACCCAAATGATAAAAGAAATAAAAAAAGAGATAAAGGTTTTAGAGAGATTTCTAAATTTAGCACTATCCCTAAAATTAACAATGCAAATGATGAAATACTTGAAATGGACCAATCCCTCAGGAACTAATTCTTGCTTGACCTAGATGAATCTACAATCTTACAGAATAGTGCAATCTTCTAAATTACAAATTTTTAGATTATGAACATTCATCCAAAAAACCCCTATTGCAATTGAAATGAACAAATATCCACAATTGAACTAAACACATTGAATATAAAGTCCAATCTAACTTTGCAAAGCAACTAACAATCAGCTAGCTACAAAAAGTATGGACAAGGGATTGCTACAAAAACTTCAAGCATCAAACCATAAACACCATTAAATCAAATCTAACTCTAAATCTAACTTATGCCAATATTTCTAAAACAATCTCAAAAGATAGAACTACAAGAACCATGCAAGATAAGTCAACACAAGAGAGATCACAAAAACACAATGTCTTCAATTGTATTGAATCATCCAATAATAGCAACAATTCTAGTGTTCTATGTTGCAACACTTGCTCAAAATAGAATAACTCCCAGCTGTAACTGTTACTATACTACTGAATTCATTCCAAATTGAAAACTATCTAGCCCTTACAAATGAGGAAAAATTCCATATTTATAGAGACCCCTAAGACAAGTCAGCCCAATTAGGTTTACAATAATAAACGGCCACAAAACAAGTCAGCCCAAGAAGTTCTAGAATAAAATAAAATAGCACTAAATGCTTGGAACTCATCCAGGTCAGCCTGGGATCGCCAACATAGCTCAACCCAATGCATGCAAAGGAAGAAGAAGGAATAATGGGGAAGCAAAAATTTTGATGTAGCCCTGCATTAAATTCTCTCTCCCTTCTCTTTATCTCATCCCACGTTATCCTACACCATTAAAAATTCCATTTCTAGGTCAGCCAATTGTGGAAAAACTAACACCTTGATTCTCCTCTCAATAGATTTAATATCATCCCCTAATTGCTCAATAACTTTATCCCAATCCAACTTTACGGTTTGATATTTATCCATAATTGCAATGTAAGTGGCCCCATCATCTAGCTGGTGGTCAATAGCTGGACCATCAGTGACTGGAGAATATACATCATGCCACCATCTCCTGAGTTGCTCTAGATTCAAATGTTTTGGTGCAAACCTTTTCCTTCCTATCATGATTTCAAAGAAAGAGATGCATTTGTTGTAGATCTTAGTCAAAGTGTCCTCAATTTTCTTCCCTTTCTTATGTACCTTCCTCAACACCTTTTTCCTAAGTTGCAAGACCTCATGCCATTCCCAAGGTTCTACAACTTTTGAAGAAGGGAGGATCCCATCACTAGCTAGCTTTTCTTCAGTCTACTCCATGATAGTCCTAGTTTTCTATAGTAGAAGGTCTACATCTTCTTTATCCTGAGCTAGCACACTTTTCAACCACTCCACAGATCTAATTGCATCCCCACCAATTGACAAAACATCTTTAATTAGACCATCACCCTTGGTTCCTACCCCTTGCAACCAGTTCAGTCTGGTGTGAGTAGTTGTTTTCATCTTTTCCAACTCATTTATGGTCTCTTCTGGAAGGAGATTTACTGTGGATGATGAAGAACTGATCCGGCCTATAGACTATAAGGGTTTCATCAAATCCTACAAATATTTCTTCAATTTCTCATTATCCTTCTTTAATTCCTGCTTGATCTGCACCTCTTTCCTCAACCTACCCAAAATTACAGCACTAGAGCCTTCATATTCCTCAATCTCTTGTTCCATGGAAGTAGGCCCTAAGTTAATAGTTTTCACACTATAATCACTACTAGTCACATCTTCCTTATTCTTAATAGGAGTAGGAGTAGCAATGTGAACCACCCTATTATTTGCTCTATCTCTTTCAATCTTTAAAATAACCCTGGCCGTCTTCTTTGTTTTACCTTTCCCAATTTGGGCCAATAAGTCATCCCAATTCAAGAGAGTGTCATCCACTACAACCTACTTGCTCTTCAATTCTCTATCCAACAAAGCAGGCATAGTGGATCCTAATTACAAATTACCCTGCTCAACCTCATCCTGCTGACCCCCAAAGAGATCCTCATTCAGATTTTGTTTTCCAGGAATCTCCTCAGTCTTATCCTCACTTCCCTTATCATGCTCCTCTTCTTCATGCACTGGCGAAGGAGTCTTGATTGGCATTTCCTCTTCATTTCCTTTAGGTGAATCCTCATAAGTTACCAGAGGAGATAGCAATATCTTCTTTATTTTTTCCTCGGTTCTGTAAAGCTCACCATCTTGGAATTCTTCTTCTCCTTGATCTTGGTGAGCCTCTACCTCTTTAGATTCACCTGGTTCACTATGAGCCTCATGAGAAGGAGGGGTGTCATCATGTTGTTCTACAATAGCGGTAACTAAAGGAACATCCTTCCTTGGCACACCATCCTTAGGAGAGGGAGTTCTTGATCTTCTTGTGTATACCTGTGTTTTCTCTCCTGAACTTTCTACTTTCACTACTGGTGAGCCAGCTTCATCTTCTACCTTGGAAGAATCCTTCTTTTGAGACAACCACACTATTCTTCTTCTCTTAGGAGCAGAAGCACCACCTTCACCTCCCTTTTCCTCAGGTTCCTCCTCTGCAGATTTCTTTTCACTTGTAACATGTTTCTTCTTCTTGGAAATAGGCCTCCTTTGCTTCTCTCCTTCCTCTGCTTGAGCATCCTTAATCTTTATCTTGAAGGGAGAGCTCACCTTAGCCTTACCCTTAGGATCCTGCTCATTTGATTCCTTAGAAGTAGAATGAGACTCCAAGTCTCACATTAAATCATAGGAGCATTGTACACCCTCACTCTCCAATTCCCAAATCTTGTGCTTAAGCCATAATTTTGTGTACTTAATCACTGGAGTCATGATCTTCTCTAATTTTGTTTTCTCTTGCTCGAGCCAGTCTATTTCTCCAACTAGTTTTTCTTTCAAAACTTCATAGTCATGGCCCTGAATTAAATCTCCTCTATCATCTATCTAATCCAGGATGACTTTAATATTGTACAATCTAATCAAATTGACTGGTAGGCTAGAGAATTTATTTTTTTGGATCTCAAACTCATCTTTATAGTTAGCCCAACAATCCTCTAGGTTATCTGTGTGACTGTACTCCCTACTAGCCTTCTTTTGGGCTTCACCAGTTCTATTGAACCTAGACCTTTTAGAGTGGAAAGATAGGCCCAATGTACTCATCTCCTCTTCAGAGAAATGTGTTGTATGTATGGAAGGGAAAGCCTCATTACCACCTATCCTAAGGGGAAAGTCATTTCCAAATCCTGTTTTGTCCTTCTCCTTCTTAACTATGGTGTCGAAATCACATATCTTCCTTGTGACTTCCAGGAGTATGAGGTGATCAGTAGGATACCTAGGAAGTCTATAAGGGGCTCTCTGGAAACCTTCTATCCTTATGTAAGAAAATGTGGGAAACTATATAAATCAAGCCCCGTACCTTTTGATCAACTCCTTGGCATTGTCAAATATTCTAACATGCTCTGCACCTTGAAGCAACCTAGTGATGTACATGGTGAATGCATCATTCACCTATTTATAGCTTGAGTTTCCTAGATGTAGTTGTGGATAGACTTCATATATTATAGCCCGTCCAAAGGTTCCTCATGTACTCAACCCCTTATATGGATGGAACCTTGCCAAGGCATAGACAAGGTAAGAAGTCATTGTGAAGCTCTTGGTTTGCAAGACATTGCACAGTTGATCATGTATCATGGCACTTATAATGCCTTCCCAATTATAATTGGTATTCTGCTCCATCCTCACTATAACAAGGAACATCCAGTTTTCAAAGACTCTAGCACTCGTGAAACCTATTACAATGTTGAGTAATGTGATAGCATCATAGAACTTTGGTTTGAATTTTTCCCTGAATAATTGATTTGGAAACTTTCAGATATGGGGTTTAGGTTTCTCCAACCAAGAATTGACCACCTATAGAGCCTTACGTGAATCATCCTCAAAATAATTTTTTGAAATATCCAAGTCGAGAGCCACCACATGAGATATGTCAGGCATGTCAAAAGTTTGTGCCACAAATACAAGAGAGAAGTTTTCCAATACCCTGCCTTGAGGACCAATCACTCTTTGTGTACCTCTATCATAATGTCTAGCACATTCAAGCACTAGCTCATAGCATTGAATCATAGGAGGAAAACCAACCACATGAGCTAATCCTGATTCCACTAACCTTCTGGCTAACAATGAGGGTTCATGTGCTACTATCCTTACTTTGAACTCCTCATAATCCCATCTCCCTACATTGGTGTCACCTACTTCAGCCCAAATGGAGGAAATATTGGACTCAGGAACCTTACTCTTTATGTGCAACTTTATTCTTTCTACTTCAGAGATGGAAGATCCCTCAACACTTGGACCCGTCTGCTTGCTCATTGTCTTACTAGCCATCACTCTACTTGACTCAGCCTACATCCAACCAGAAAGAACAATAAATTCCCCTTTATAATTTCAACATAGAGGTTAGCCAACCATAAACAATATAATCATGACGAATCAACCCAAAGCTAAGATCAAAACCTCTTAATTTTAACATAAGGCACAATTGCTAAGCAATCCAGGATTTTGAGCCATCCGGGGAAATCCAGCTAGGGAGGAAATCCAGGAAATTCCCAACTCAGCGGATTTAATGATAAAACATGGTTACCCAATAATAAATCATCACAATATGGAGGAAAAGTACATAACATTGTTAAATGATTCAAATCAAACATGAAAGGCTAAGCCCATAATATTGCATTTATTATCTTTTGAATTCTCCATACTGTTAAACCATTTCGGGAAAATCAACATGGGAGGGAAATCCGCTAGGTATGAGTGACTATGGGCTTTTACATACATCCGAGAAAATGAGAAGGCAAAGGAAAAATCGGGAAATTCTGAAGGTTTGGGAATTCCGCGAAGACCACAAAATCTTGAAAACTATTATTTCTCCCAATATCGCCCAGAATAATTGAACGATGATAAAATTGAAGTGCTTGGGCCCAAATCTGATTTATTTTGAGTTTTTTATTGTTCATTTTCAAGTTCTTAACAATATTAGAGGCGAATAAGTGAAGATTAGTGATGCCCTAAATTTAATCATAATCTCCTAAGCTTAAAACCCTAAAATTCACCATTAATGCGGGGGAATTAGCTTAGATTTGGGATTGTCCATTTTACTAAGCCCGAAGATGGATTGTTTAAAGTAGGCTTAAGTGAGCTTTTCCTAGATGAAATTGAGAACACGCTCACAAACTCACTCAAGGCCAACAATCAAACAATCTCGAAAACCCTAAAATTGAACCAAATGGAGGCAACCATACACCCAGGATCAAGCTCAAAAATGCAACATGGGAATACTAGGCACCACTGAACTCATCAATCAACCAAGGAATACACCGATTGGGCCATCAACATCCTTAAAAACAACAAACCAAACCCCAATTTAAATGCTTAACACCAAAATATGAAAAATACAGACCCCAAAGATCTCCCCCTAAGACAGGAAAGCATCATTTACATTCAAGAAACAAAAGCAAGGAAAAAGCCACATACCAGGACGAAGAGAATTTAGTTGCAACGATGACTAGAAATGAACTTCAATGCCCTAGCAAGCAACCACAATGAAAATGAAAGAAATCTGTCGTCAAATCCTTGAATCAACCACTCACGCCGGAAAATCACTTAAGCACTTCAAAATCAATTTCAATGGCAACACAAAGAAAATTCCAACAAGAAATCCTCAAAAACCAACTAAATACGTGCCTCATGAATCATACCATTGAGCATTAATGTAGTCGACAAGACATGTCAAAATGCAATCTAGGAATTTGACGAGGTGACGAAACTTTGGGGAAATCTGGTCCATGCATAATTTTGTGAAGGATCAAAATTTCTGGGGAAGAGTGGAAAACATTTGCCATCAGGTTTTCAAAGTGTCCGGGGAATTCCTCCCAGAGGGAATTTTCTCAAAAATAGAAAAAAACCCGAAATGAGTCTAGTACATTAAATTTCAAAGTGTTTCCTCAAAAGGGGCATCTATACAAGTAGGATAATCATTTAGGTACATGATAAGGCAACCAAATCCTCAAAATCAAAGGGCCAAAGTACCAAAAACAAAAGCGAAAGAGGGTCCCTGCTTTCAAGGGGCATGTGTACAAAAACTGCACAACACCCTCTACCCTCTACCCTCAACCCTCTACCTCAACCCTCTACCCTCTACCCTTAACCCTTAAACCCTAAACCATTAAACCCTATATACCCTTAAATTGTAAACCCTAAACCCTAAATCCTTAAACCATAAAACCTAAACCCTTAAACATTGTACCCTCTACCCTTACCCTCTACCCTCTACCCTCTCTCTCTCTACCCTCAACACAATACCCTCTACCCTCTACCCTCAACCCAATACCCTCTACCCTTAACCCTAATCCCTCAAACCTTAAACCCAACTAAACTCTCTACCCTAATCCCTAAACCTTATACCCTCAATCCTTAAACCCTTAAACCCTCAACACTTAAACCCCAAATCATTAACCATCAACCCTCAACCCTTAAACCCTCTACCCTCTACCCTCTACCCAATACCCTATACCCTCAACCCTTAAACCCTTCAACCCTCAACCCTTGAACCCTAAACCATCAACCCTCAACCCTTAAACCCTCTACCCTCTACCCTCAGCCCAATACCCTCAACCCTCAACCCTTATACCCTTTTAAACCCAACTAAACTCTCTACCCTAATCCCTCAAACCTGAACCCTTAATCCCTCAACCCTTAAATCCTAAACCCTTAAGCCCTAAACCCTCTACCCTCTACCCTTAACCCTTAAACCCTCTACCATCTACCCTAAACCCTTAAACCCTCTACCCTTTACCCTCTACCCTCTACCCTTAACCCTTAAAGTGTAAACCCTCTACCCTTAACCCTTAAACCCTTAAACCCTCTACCCCCTACCCTTAACCCTCTACCCTCAACCCTTAAACCCTAAAACCCTCTACCCTCTACCCTTAACCCATAAACCCTAAACCCTTTGTACCCTTAAACTGTAAACCCTAAACTCTAAATCATAAACCCTTAAACCCTTTACCCTCTACCCTTAACCCTCAACCTCAACCCTCTACCCTCAACCCTCAACCCTTAAACCCTAAAACCATCAACCCTCAACCCTCTACCCTCTACCCTTAATCCTTAAACCCTAAACCCTTCAACCCTATGTACCCTTAAATTGTAAACCCTAAACCCTTAAACCCTTTACACTCTACCCTTAATCCTCTACCATCTACCCTCAACCCTAAACCCTCAACTCTCTCTCTCTCAACCCTCAACCCCAAAACCCTCTACCCTCTACCCTTGGAAAAATACCCTATACCTTGAACCCTTAAATCCTTAAACCCTCAACCCTTAAACCCTAAACCATCAACCTTAAACCCTTAAACCCTCTACCCTCTACCCCTAGCCCAATACCCTCTATCCTCAACCCTTAAACCCTTTTAAACCCAACTAAAATCTCTGCCCTAATCCCTCAACCCTCAACCCTTAATCCCTCAACCCTTAAACCCTAAACCCTCTACCATCAAGCCTCAAGCCTCAACCCTTAACCCTTAAGCTGTAAATCATAAACCATAAACC
Source organism: Sequoia sempervirens (assembly GCA_007258455.2). Lineage (NCBI taxonomy): Eukaryota > Viridiplantae > Streptophyta > Pinopsida > Cupressales > Cupressaceae > Sequoia > Sequoia sempervirens. Next base: position 730,631,765 of record VDFB02193867.1, on the reverse strand, counting down.
CTCTACCCTCTACCCTTAACCCTTAAATCCTAAACCCTAAACCCTAAACCTTGAACCCTTAAACACTCTACCTCTACCCTCTACCCTCAACCCTCAACCCTTAATCCTCAACCCTCAACCCTCAACCCTCAACCCTTAAACTGTAAACCCTCAATCCTTAAATCGTAAACCCTCTACACTTAACCCTTAAACCTTCTACCCTTAACCCTCTACCCTCTACCCTCAACCCTCAACCCTTAAACCTTAAAACCATCAACCCTCAACCCTCTACCCTATACCCTTAAAACCTAAACCCTTAAACCCTTTGTACCCTTAAACCCTAAACCCTAAAACCTAAAAACTAAACCCTTAAACCCTAAACCCTTAACAATATTCCCTTAAACCCTAAACACTAAACCCTTAAACCCTCTACCCTCTACCCTTAACCCTGAAACCTCTACCCTCTACCCTCAATCCTCAACCCTTAAACCCTAAAATCCTCAACCCTTAACCCTAAACCCTAAACCATTAAACCCTATGTACCCTTCAATTGTAAACTGTAAACCTTAAACCCTTAAACCATAAACCCTAAAACCTTAAACCCTTTACCCTCTATCCTTAACCCTCTACCCTCAACCCTAAACCCTCAACCCTCACTTTATCTACCCTCTACCCTCTACCCTTAACCCTCAACCCTTAAACCCTCAACCCCCCTCCCTCTCTCAACCTTACACCCTCTACCCTTAAATCGTAAACCCTAATCCCTAAACCATAAACCCTAAACCCTAAAACCATCTAATCTTTAACCTTTTAATCCCTAAACCCTAAAAACCTCAACCCTCAACCTCAACCCTCAACCCTCAACCCTCAACCCTTAAACCCTAAAACCCCTCAACCTTCAACCTCTACCCTTAACACTCTCCTTAAACCCTAATTCCTTAAACTGTGAACCCTAAACCCTAAAACCCTAAACCTTCACCTCATAAACTATAAACTCAACTCCTTCTTTCCTCACTTCTTATTCATCTCTCCATCTCCCTTTGTTCATTCTCCCTCTACCCTAATCCATCAATCCTATACCCTCAACCCTTAAACCTTTAAACACCTTCAACTCCTCAACCCTCAACCCTTAAACCTATTATCTCTACTCACTTAATAACTCAATTAACTCCTATTCACTAACCTCTATACCTTTCAACCCTTAAACCTAACTAAACTTCTTTTTACCCTTAATCCCTCAACCTCAATCCCTTAAACCCCTCAACTTCAACCATAAACCCTAAACCCTAAAACCCTAAAACCTAAACCTAGAGGAAACCTAAACCCTCTACCATTAAACCCTAAAACTTAAACCCTTCTACCATCTACTCCCTTAACTCCTCTACCCCTCTACCCTAAACCCTAAACTCCTAAACCTTTCTCTTCTCACTCCCTCTCTCTCTCCAAACTCTCCCTCCTACCCCTTCTCCCAATCTCAGGTCTCTCTCTATCACTCACTCCCTTTATTTCTCTCCCCTCTACCCTTAACCGTGTACCCTCTACCCTCTACCATTAACCCTCTACCCCTAACCCTCTACCCTAAACCCTCTCCCTCTCTCTTTCTCTACTCTAAACCATCAACCTCAAAGGTCCTCAACCCTATTCCCTCAATTATCAACCCTCTAAC
>VDFB02193867.1:730502531-730630020 GCA_007258455.2 Sequoia sempervirens | reverse complement strand
TGAGTGAGAGACCTAAGAGAGAGATAGGGTAGGAGGGAGAGACTTGAGAGAGAGATGGAGAGAGAAAGATAATGACCTAAGAGAGGGAGATAGAGTGAGGGAGACAAAAATACTAGAGGGGGAGAGAGAGAGAGAGGGAGAGTGAGAAAGGGGGTTAGAGTGAGATAGATTTATCTAGGTAGGGTGGGAGGGAACGAGACTTGAGAGAGGGGATTAGTGTGAGAGAGAGTTCTAGGTAGTGTGGGAAGGAGTGAGGCCTAAGAGAGAGAGAGAGAGAGGGATAGAGAGTTATCCAATTAGGGTAACGAGCTAGAGAGCATATGAAAGGTAAAACCACAACTATCCATCTACGATCATAAACCATGCACTCTCAGCATTATCAAAATGGTCAACCAAAGAGAGGGGAAAGTTAGATTTTGTTCAAAGTAGGTCATTTGGCAAGCGCAAAATTTATCACTCGCCAAATGAGACATCACATTTGGCGCATACCAAATTTGGTGCTTGCCAAATGACCTACTTTGGACGAGTGAATTGACAAGATATGCCAAATTTCCTTATATTTTCTTCTGTGCTCACTGTCACATTTGCACATCTTTCAATGTAAGTTTATAAAAAACTATGATGGAATTAACCTCTCTCTTAGATATCTAAATATATAATTCTTTTTTCGTTTTGATTCAGTTAAGGTTTTGATCCATAGCTTCTATTATAAATGCCTTCATTTTTTGTCAAAAACCAACGTGTGCTAGTTTTAGGATATATTTTTACTCATTCATTAAAACATGAAAGAAAGTAATTTTTTAAAAACTAGACTCCATTCTACACATGATGAAAAAAATTTAATAGTTTTAAAAAAAGAGCACACTCAAATTTCAGCTTTTTAGGATGTGTCCACTTTCAAAATTCATAAAATATTATATATTCATTAAAAAAATTATCCAAAATAACAAGGATAAACTACATGGTGTTAGTTAATTTCTCACTATTTGGATTTTTGAAATTCTAAAAAAAAGTTAATCAAAAAGGGGGGAGGCCTTAGGTGCTATGCTATTTTTTTGATAAAAATAGGACCTATTTTAGGCCCCCCCTTTTGATACCTTAATATTCATTAATTTCAAAATAAATTAGTAGCTTAGAAACTAGACTCTAAGTACTTCATCTCTTGTTCTTGCTGCATCTTGAAATTTTGAGCATAACTATCTTCATTTTCTTGTGCAAATCATATTTTACTGATTTTAGAAAAAAAGTGGCATCTTAAGAGCCAAAATTGTGTCACAGATCCATGCACTTACCCCTATAAAGGATATGGAATACCACTTATAAACACCTAACCCCATTTTTGAATGCTTCCAAACACCCAATACATACCCCTAATAAATGCATTATCTCTTTTCCCCCTAACATTGAATTGATATAATGGGTCGCATCCTAGTTATTTTTTAAGAAAATCCCAATATGCATGCATGTGATAATCTATTGCTTTAAGGGGAATCCCCAAGCCTAGAAAAACATGTCCCCTTGCAATTTATTGGTGGCCCTATAACTTAGCTCTTTATAAATACCACTTGTCCACATATATTAGGAAATACATACAAAATTAAGATATATCAAGTTAAATGAAAAATATAATAGTGTGCATGATAGATCTATGATAACCAAACCCATCTATGCATAATTTTTGTAGACATCCAAATTTTACCACCTCCATATGGTCAAATTCATCCCCTTTATTCTTCTATCTCGCATCCTTCATCGACATTAATTAAATAATTTATTTAATTAAAATTTCATCTTTTTCTAATGTTCCTAAGGTATTTAATTATTAAATAATTAAATACTTTATCTTTTGTCCCCTTTCTTCTCTAAATTCAATAAATGCTTTAATTTAATTTAATTTAGTCATTTGGTTTTGTGAATTTAAATCAATTTTAAATTCAGCATTTTCTCTTTCATTGTCCCATCCTCCACAATCCCCCTCTAATCTAGATTAATTTAATCAATCTATGATATGGATGTCCACATCCTTAATTAGGATTAGTGTCACATCCTCCATAATTCTCCACTTGCTCTAATCCTTCATTAATAAACCTAAACCCTTGTTTTCACAACCCTAATTACTTGATTAGGTCAACCTAATCCTTATGCCATTTATGGTATACCCCCAAGTCAACTTTCATTAATTGTTTTCTCCTTTTGGAGAAGGCAACCCATTCCCCATGTGAATTTAAAATTCACATTTATTCTCCCCATGTCTTTTAGGAATTTTTAATTCCTCTCCTCTTCCCTATGAGAATATTTGAGGAATTTTTAATTCCTCATGTGTCACATCTCCCACATGGGGACAAGGACCTTCTTTATGAGGAGATCTTGTCCCAATCCCAAGATACCTTAAAGTACCTCCACCTCACCTTCCCCTTGACACCTCATTGGACACATGGCAAGATGTGAGGGTTTGTGAGTCCTCAAATCACCCTAGCCCTTGATCTTGTCCATGTTGGAATCATCTCATCCCTCCATTTTCTTAGAGGCCTTTCCCCTAAAATTAGAGGATTTTTCCTTCATTTGCAACAATCACTCACCATTCAATCTAGCACACTTGCACTCCAACTTTCAAGCCATCAAGCATCCACCATTGCTGCAACTTTGAGCTCCATTTTGCATCTACATTGTGCACCCATCAAAATACCCACTTACACCATTGCTTACCCCATATCATCCTCATCATTTTGCATATGATTTCATGCTATTTTCCATTTGAAGGAGCACACAAGTGAATGAATCAACTTGGTCAAGGTAACTCACTCTCTTTGCTTTTTTTTTGTTCTAGTTCAACTAGGCTAATCATTGAGGTGTTGTTTTTGTTTTTCCTTGCTTGCATTCATTTCATTTTGTATTTTTAGACTAGGGAATTCACCTACACACATTTCTAGCATTCCTTATGAGACCCACATCATGGGTCTATCCTTTTACATTTGTTGTTTTTTGAGTTTTGCAAGTTTAGGTTTACACACAGGGGAAAATTTGCCCTGATGAAAACATTTGTGTCTTACAAAAGAAAATTTGTAGTTATAAATAGGAAAACTTGCAGTTAGAGGAAAATTTTCCAAGTCACAGAGGCTAATTTGCATCTAGCAAATTTTCCCTTTTTGTCAAAAAGGGGCGAACTTACCATCACAGGAGAATTTTCTCGAAGTAGGGGTGAGTTTGCAAGTGATCTCCAGAAATAGGTGAGGCTGGTTGAGTTACAGAGGTGAAAGTGACTTCACCCATCCTTATGGATAGGAGAATTTGACAAGCAGAATAAGAAAATTTTCTTAGCACAAGGGAAAATTTGCTCCTCAGGACATGTGAATTTTCCTCGTACAGGGGCAAACTTGAGGTAAACTCGAGACTTTAAACTTTAATTTTTAGCATCGTTGTGGTTTCGGTTTCACGTACTAATTTGCTAACTCATCTGTTTATGAGTGTGCTTGGATTTTCCTAATGATTTGTGCAGCTTGCCCTCATTCATCCAATACTGGTGGTGTTAAATTACTGACGCATTTGTTGCAGGATGATCGGTTGAAGACCTGTTAGTTAGTTTGTCTATTGTTTTTCATACTAGCTAGGCACACGTAGATTAATTAAAGGGTCAATTAACTTGTTTGTTATGCTTGAGAGTGAACTGTTGATGTATCCAATCCCCTTGCACCATTTGGAAATCCTGGGTGACAAGAAATCATAGTTTACTCTAGTCTAGTCCAATCCACCTAGGAGGTGTTATTGCATCTAAGCTCTCCCCTTGCACTATGTGCAAGCCTGGGGACCAACCAAAAATGTCTAGTATCTTCTTCCCTTAATGGGACCTATTTGAGATTTCATCACCTGAGGGATGATCCCAACCATGTGTTACCAGTGGGGTATATAAAGGGGGGAGAGTGAAATGTTGGCATATGATGGTTGTGGACGTGATTTTTGGCTGCCTATGTCATCATTGATGGAAACTAAAGTCTTCATTTTGATCCACAATATCAATTATGATCATACCAAAAAAAGATCTATGTTTTTCATAGTTTACCAGTTGAACAGGACATCTAGTTAGTCTGTTGATTCAATCACCTCACTGGATCATCATTTTTTTTATGTTGATTTGCAAGGAAGGTTTCCAAACAAGTATCCTACTCTGCTTAAGAATTTTTGTGGCGTTGCAGCTATCATAGTTTGAATTAAGTGGTTCGGTGGTATAACTCATTGTATATTCTTCTCTTGTGGCTAACATGTTCAATATCACGAATCACAGATGTATTTCGAGTAAATGTTTAATTATTTCCTTATGTTTGAACCTTTGTTTGGGTCCCTACTATGAGTTCAGCTGACTTATGTAGGTACAAACTAAATTGTGACTTATGATTTTGGGCCAACACAAGGAAAGCTATTATTTTTTTCTTCAAACCGACATATAGTGAAATTGATGATAGTGGATATATAAAGAAGATCAATATTTCATCTTTGACATGAAGGTTTCTGTTGAAGTGCAGAAAAAAGCATGAAAATATTGTGATCAAAGAGCAATTTGTGTTCTTTATTAGAACTGAACTTTGGCATTTGAAGATGTTTTTCCATCAGTTCAAATTTTGTAGCAACATTCTATCATATGTATTGTAGGCAGTAAGCCTCTATTTTGTTGAGCAATGAGCTCTAGGCAGTGTTCCTGAATGCAAGTGCATTCCCCTTTATCTTTACTTTTAACAGAGTAAAAAATTTGTGGATTAATCTCCACCATGGTTTTTCCCCTAATAGGGTTTCCACGTAAAAATATCTGGTGTTATGGTGTTCATTATTGTGCACGCATGTTCTTATCTGTCTTATGCTGCTAATACTGCATAAAGTTCTTACCTTGTTGTAGATGGTTTTTTAAATTTGATAAGAATAGTAAAATTAGTTGAACATTGATTCACCCCCCTCTCAATGTTCCCTGGATCCAACATGAAAGTTGTACCTCAATCCAGTCACGTGTTTAGCAAAGCATCGAAGCTAGGGTGATACCTAGATAAGATGTGCAAAGTTGTTTTTTCCAATACCTTGTTGGGGCTCTTGACTCACACATGTGATGGGCTGGTGTTCATGGTTGTGCCCCACATACCATGCATATATTGGGGACTCACGGGACAACCTTGTTCAACCTAGACAGAGACTCATGTTTTAGCCGAGGCTTGGTGTAGTGCAGGGGATGCACACCATACCCCAAAATTACTCACCACGTACTCCCTTGGGTTGAGATAGAAATCCTCATGGTGGACTATGATAGTCCTCGAGTGAGAGTGTGAAGGTAAGCTCATGGCGTCTGTTGATGACCCTGTGCCATTGGAATGCTAGCTATCCACCTTCGTAAGAAAGGGTGATCTAGAGAACCACCTTGGTATCATAGAGTATTAACCTTGGGTTTTCCACTCAAGGTGGTGGGCCTACATCAGGTTTGTAAACCCTCATCACTAATTTTAGGTTTGTGTTGCCTGACATGTCTTCATTGTGCAATACCAGTGCTTTTATTTTTAGTCAAGTCATCCTAGCCTTCTGTCTACTATTTTCCATGCTTTTTGTCCTTTTCCATAGTCAGCCCCTACCTTTAAAGGAAAATTTTCCCCTTACAGAGGCGAATTTGCACTGTAGATAGGAAATTTTTCCCTACAAAAGGATGATTCTGTGTCCGAGTCCAGTCCAAGTCATTTGTTTCAACAAATTCATTTTTTTGAGAGGCAAATTTTCCTATGGGTCACCTTCTAGGTGGCCCCATTTTCCCCATTCTTCATAATAGGTGAGTCTATCCAACCTTTAGGTGAGTTTGTCAATCGTCATCTACCAAATTCGCCTTTTTTCTACAAAATAGGCGAATTCGCCATCTCTTAGGGGTGAACCTACTATCCATAGGGGTGGTTGCATTTTTAGTCCATGTCATCCCATCAGTCATCATCCATAAAATTCACCCATTTTCTTAGAATAGGAAAATTTCCCTCATCTGGGGTGAACCTGTTGTTAGTCCAAGTCTTCTCGTCCATCCTCTTGTCCGTTGAATTCGCCCATTCCCTCAGAACATGCAAATTTTCCACCTCCTTGGGTGAAGTTGTTCTCTACAAGGGTGTTTTTTCTTCCCTATCCGAGTCTTCCATCCATCTAAGTCAATATTTAGGCAAATTCGTTTGTCGATTAAGCAATCCTATTTTTAGGAAATTCCATTTCCCATCCATACCCTTCTGGAAATAGGCTAGTTTTTCATCCCATTAGGTGAGTTTGCAAATCAACTCTACTCATTTTCTAGTGGTCATTTGAGGTTTAGGTGATCCTGCTCCCCTAAGAGGCATTTCTATCAAGATTTAGGCAAACTTGTCAAAGTTTAGGTGAATCTGTGAGAGTTTGGGTGAACTTGCTTCCAGATAGGAAAATTTTCTTAGAAAATTTTCCTTTTTCTTATGTCATCATAGACTTAGGTGAATTTGACCTCTCAGATAGGTGAATTTGTTCATCAACTTCGCTTGTTTCCTATGTGACCTTAAGACTTAGGCAAATTCACTTCCCTGGATAGGAGAATTTGCTCAAAATAGAGGTTATTTTGTTCCCTTTAGATAGACAAATTTATGACTTGGAGAGGTGAACTTGCTTGACACAGAGGCATATCCACTTTCCATACAAATTACAGAGAGTGAATCTTTTGGGCCACTAAAAGCTTGTCATTTTCCTAGTTCTTTGCCACGATCAATTTTTTTTATCATCCTTCATTCACCTGTAATATTCACTTTAGTCTATGTTCATTTTCCAAAAGTCATCTATTCATTAATGAAATCATATAGGTGCATCTTAGAACATCTCTAGATCACATATCCATCATCGGTTCATCAACCCCAATCCCCTAGACTTCATTTTAGAGAGTTTTATCTATGTTGGCTTAGGTGCCCAATCTTGATCATCATCATCCACATCTGCTTAGTATTTCCATTCATTCTGAGTCAATCATCATCTTTGACCCAATAAATCTACTTCCATGTTGAGGTAGATTCAGTTTGGTAATCATCCCTTTAAGGGTTCAATCTGATCAATCAACACATTACGTAATCTAGTGAAAACCTCTAAACTTAGTTTAGAATTTGTTTCATCATCCTATCTAATCAATCATCCAATCTTATCAATCTTCTCATCTCATCAATCAATCTTATCGAATCCTATCACATCCCTTATCCAATCATCCAATCAATCGATCCTTTATCTAGTCCAATCAATCCTCCAATCATCACTTATGTCATCCCTTCACTGCATCTTAGAGGGTAGCCTCATCTTATTTGATTTGGTAGTTTCACATTTTCATGCCCCTTACCTGATCGCAGGCAAAAAAACTTATGGTAGACCAATAGGCCCAAGGTGCTCAGGTCAACACTCCTTAGGATCCCAATAATGACGGGTCATCGCAATCCAATACCGACATCCAAAACACTTTGCCACCTAGTGACAAGAACATGGTCAATCAACCTGAAGTCACAGTTGACAAGTACCTTAGTGATCCCACCAATGTTTAGATGATAGATCGCCTCCTCATCGAGCGTGGGGATAAAATCCTTGTCGCCTTGCTCTTAAAAGGAGTCAAAATTCCACTTGACATTGACCTATCCCAATATGTCAACATCACACCCCCCTCTAGTGTCTCAGGACCCTCAAAATTCACAGAACATCCTAGAAAATTCCTACGTCCACCAGGGTCCACCTATTGATAATTGGTATCAACCTGGGTTTACGAATTCCATGCTTTATCAAGTTAGCAATGTTCCTGTACCATAGAAAAAAGGCAACTTACTTGATTTGGGGAATAATTGATGATACATTAGACTTAATGAGGCCTTGATTTGGTGTTGTGAGGTGTTTTTCACATCCACACTAGGCCTTGGACCCTTTCAAATGCATTTAGCAATGTATTGTAAAGGTGTTGTAAAGTGTTATAAAATACTTTCATGCCTCGCTAGACTAAATGGACCCATTTCTCCCTAATTCAACATTATAAAATGTATTTAATGAAGGCTTTTAAAATAAACTTAATGTTAATCTAGTGTTGTAATGTGTCCTACACATTCACATTGGATGTTGTGCCTTTCTAGGCTATGTGGACCTCATTTTAATGTTGTAAAGTGTATTTAAATCACACTTTCACATTGAATTATGTCCCAGGCCCTAATTGACCTTTACATCATCACTAATAGGCCCCTATTACCCCATATTGTGCATCCCGAGGCATAATTTGATGAAATAACTGACAAAGTAATCATAAAAACCAAAATTCCTCATTCCCCAACAACCCATCTATCAGATGGACTCCTCTAGGACTAATTCACCATCTATGGCAAATGAGTCCTTGCTAGGTGGGATTTATTCTCCCAAGGTTGTGAATGAGTCCCATTTGGGCCATTTTTTACTTTTGAATAAGAAATTTTGGAATTTAAGTTTTGTTTTTCATGTCGGCCTTGGGGATCCAATTTATAGGAAAATAAGTTGAATTTCCTATAAAACCAAGTCTCTAAACCCTAATTTACATCCATTAACTCATTCACACATCTCTTATCATCCATTCATCATTTATCTTCTCCTTCAAGTCAACCAAGCTAGGGTTTCATCATTGTATGTCATCAAGATAGCTCCCTAAGACATTCAAGGGAAGATTCTTCATGTTTTGTTACAAAAATTCAAGATCAATCATCATGGCAAGGTAATAACTCCATTATTTCATGTTTCATTACATTCTTTCGTCATTTTGGTTTAATTGCATAAAAGGGGTTTGACCAAGGAAAACCCCCATGCCCTAACACCCAATATTTATCTTTCTTGTCTTGTGTGTTTGTAGATTTAGGAATCTTGTAGGATTAGGAATCATTGAAGATTGCATTAAAAAAAATTTCAAGTCATCTCTTCAATGGATAAGGAAAAACATCAACAAAAACTCACCTTCAAGCCCAAATTTGACAGTTTCAAAACCGGACACCTGAAGAAGCAGAAAGTGTAGACCGAAGGCTCCTATTTCCACCTTTGAATCTTTAGAAATTCAAAAGTGGACTCATTCAAAATGGGTGGCGAATGAGTCCCACTTCTAGACCTGATTTTGGTTTTCTGCATTTTTGGATACCCATTTGTCTGAAACGGGCTCCGGAATAATTTCACAGAACTGGGACTGATTCACCTAGAATGGTGAATGAGTCCCACCAAGCCTAAAAATTAGCATCAGCAACATTCCATAAGTCATTTCCTATCTCCATCAATATCTCAAGTCCACACTTTCAGTTTCATCCATGTTTGTTGTAATTTGCATTCATTTCTAGTTGTTTTTTGCATTACACAATGTGTTTTCAAAAACTCTACATTTCCTTAGTTTCCATTTATTAATCAATTAATTTCATCATTTTTCTACACCTAGAGCATTGCATTTAGGCATAATTTCATCATACATACATTATTTTTAGTGAACTACCTATATTTTTGGGTGTGGAAACTATCTCTTTCCTTTAGGTGAAAGATCATAATTGAGCAAAAGAGACTTAGCATTCCACCACCTTAAAATCTATGGTACAAAGAGAAGACAATCTCAATGCAATATAGAAATCCAACATAATTTTCTCAACCACTCACAGACATGCATGAATGATAGATTACACCTTTTGCTTGCTACATCCAGAAACTCACCATTTAGGCTTCACACTCAGCTACCATGTGCTCACATCACACACACATTGATTTGCATCAATATCAAATATATCTATTCTATTTATTTTGACTTATCTCTCTTTTCCTTTGTTTCACCACTAACTCATTCTGTATTTATACCATCTTCAACTTTGAAACATATCCAAAGTTGCCCATCCAACATTATATTCAAATTAGGTCAGCATAAAAACATCCTAGGGTGGAATTAGAATGAGGGAAACCCAAACACATACTTGGTGAGGACCCACATATATCAAATAGGCTACATCAATTTCGAAGATAGTGTTCAACACAGGGTCAGCCAAACCAGTATAAAACACACAGAAAAAATAAGCATGAACCTTCCAAATACTGAAATTATCTTCAATACAAAAATAACAACTCAACTCTAGAACCACAAATCATAAAACTTCACCAAAAATAAATTTGGACCAACAACTTTTCTCCTGGACCTCAACTAGAATATTAAAAACCATAGTTCACAACTGGTGAACATAACTCACACTGTACAATGAATTGGGAGCCAAATATCTAGATATAGCAGCTTCCAACAACCATGACCAACATATCTAAACCACACAAACATAGGATCAAATCCCGAAGCAACCAGTGAACACTTGCAACCTTTCTTCAATACAATTTTCTCAATATCCTCAACATATACAACCAATAACCTACAATCATGACATCAATGAAAATATCAACTAGTTCACAACCAATTGTCCAGTTGACATCAATGAAAACACCTTCATTATTTTCTATTCTTTCAAAAATCTCCTCCTTTGTCATTGATGACAACACATGATGTGGAAAACCATCAAAGACAACATACTAGCACTTCTCAAGATTTTTCTTCTTGTTTCTCCCTCTTAGTAGATAATCTTTTTCTCATTCTTCCTCTTTTATTTTTCATATTCTTCCTCTCTTCATTTTCACATTCTTCCTCTCCCCCTTTGACACCAATGGCAAAGGAAAAAAGGTATTTTACATTGATTTCCCCTTTCACATTCTTCATCTCCCCCTTTGACACTAATGGAAAAGGAAAAAAGATATTTTACATTGATTTCCCCTTTGACATAGAAAACAAAATACTCATACAATGACAATACATGACACTGGCTGCTCCCCCTGAGACGTAGCCACCAAAACATCACTCCAAAAGAAAGATAGATCCATAAATCCACTAAAATTATGCATCTCCATATGCATCTAGTTCAAGAAAGGAGGGGAAATTACCCCTAACTTCTCTCAAAGATACTTACAAATGTCCTTAGAAAGAGCCTTCATAAATATATCAAGAATCTGATCCTTTGTAGAGATATAACCAAGCTTTAGTTCATTCTCTGTGACCTTCACTCTCAAGAAATGATACTTGATAGATATATGCTTTGTCCTCAAGTGCATCATTGGATTCTTTGAAATGTTAATTGTACTTGTGTTATCATAGAAGATGGAAATAGGATCATCATACACGATTGTGATATCTTTCAATGTATGTTTCATCCATAGAACTTGTGTACAACAAGATGCAACAACAATATACTTAGTTTCAACAATAGAAAAGGAAACTAAATCTTGATTTTTACTCAACCATGCCACCAATCTGCAACCAAGAAAGTGTTAAAGATCCAAGATACTAAGAGGGGGGTGAATCAATATCTTCTTAAATTTTTTGATCAGATACCATCCAATTATTCTAATGTATACAATAGCAAAAATAAATAAAAGCATTAACAGAGCATAAGATCATAGAACACAAGAACACCAGGATTTTTACGTGGAAAACCCAAATGGGAAAAACCACAGTGAGTGTTAACTCACAATATTATATAACCGGTTATAAAATTTTACAAAATGGGTGGCTCACTACCAGGACTCATTGTCTAGAAACAAAGGCTCACTGCCTACAGAATTACAATGATTGAATGGATTTTAGCCAAAAAATGAACTGACAGAGTACACCTAATGAGTGCAAATTCAGTTCCAAATAAAGCTCAATAAACAGACTTGACACACTTCATCATGTTTGCACTACTTCACATATTCGCATTACTTTTCTAAAAGCTGTTTATTATATATACTCAATCTCTTTGCAAGCATCAATTAGGTTGGCGCCTAATTAGATGCACTTCATATTTACTAAAAATACCATCTTTCGGCTACAAGATTTGAAAAAGATAACCCACACGCTTCAAAAAGTCGACATAGACCTAAAATAGGTCGCACATATATCCGCATAACAAAACTATTTTCACCTTTACATAATTTACCAAAGAAGTCGGCTAGGAATAGGCTTCGAACCAAAAAGAAAAAATATTTTGTACAAGCACCGAATATGTGAAATCTCAAATGTACATGCTCCCAACATTTGTAAACCATTTCCCAAAACTGCAAGCAATAATGATCACCAAAAAACAAATGCAGATCAAAATACCAGAGGATTTAAGCAAAATATCGATTCAGATACCAGACTATAATACCAAAGTAACTTTAGTCTTGATCTTGTAGTTGCAACTCATATATCATGGTGACATCAATGACAAAAAAAAAGTAACAAAATGAGTTGTTCTTCTTCATTTTTCCAACAAAAAGAATGCACCACCACTTGTACTCCTTTTACTCAACCATGCCCAATCCGCATATGTATAAGCACTTAATGTAAAGTCAATATCTCTAGGATACAATAACCCATAATCTAGAGTGTCATTCAAATATTTCAATACTCTTTTAACAACAGCAACATGTGTTTCTATAGGATCTTCTTGAAATCTAGCCACAAAATAGACTACATGCATAATATCCAGTCTACTAGCAGTCAAATACTATATTCCACCAATCATAGATCTATACTTGCTCTGATCAGCTTTAGGTGAATCATCATCTTTTCCCAATTTACAACTAGTCACCATAGGAGTGCATACCAATTTGGAACCATCCATCCCAAACTTCTTCAACATCTTTTTTATATACTTAAACCATGAAATAAAAATTACTTTCTCTGTTTGATTAATTTGTAGCCCAAGAAAGAAATTCATCTCTCCAAACATAGACATTTCAAATTCTTTCTGCACATATCTAGGTGTCTTAGGGGACACTACTAGAGCTTCTTCTTCTCTTTCATTTTCTCCATTCTAGTTTTCTTTCTCATCCCTTTCTTTTTCTTCCACAATTTCTTCAATTCTTACACAATCAAGTTCATCTGATACATATCCATCAATATTAATTGAATTCTTTATTGTTTCATCAACCTTGACATTTGCATTGTCTACAATATTTCTCAGTCTTTTATTGAAACATATGTAGGCTTTTCTTTTATTAGAATATCCAAGAAAAACGCCTTCATCACTTCTTACATCAAACTTTCCTAAATTTTTTCATCTCTTCTGATATAACATTTGCTTCTAAATACCTTGAAGTACTTAACAATATGAATTCTTCCAAACCATAGCTAATAGGGGGTCTTTTTACTATTTTCTCTTTCTTGAACTCGATAGAATACATAAAAAAATTGTATGAACAACTTCTCTCCAGTAGACTTCTAGTAAAATAGAATCAATAATAATTGATCTAGTGGCCTCTTGAACTATTTTTTTCTTTCTTTCAACAACTCCATTTTGTTGAGAAGTTCTCGAAGTAGATAACTATATTTTTATTCTATGCACTTCACAAAAAATATTAAACTCATGGGAGGTGAATTCTCCACCTCTGTCAGACCTTAAGCGTTTTATCCTCAAATTTACTTCATTTTCAACGATAGCTTTGAATGTATTGAATCTTTCCTATGCATCTTATTTCTCTCTAAGAAATTTAACCCATGTATATCTAGAATAATCATCAATCAAAAGCATAAAGTACTTTCACCTTGTAGAATTCTAACTCTTGTAGGACCACAGAGATCTATATGAATTAAATCCAATAGTCCAGTTGTAGATTGTTCCTTTTATTTGTAAAGGCTTATAGCTTGCTTTCCAAACTGACAATTCCTACAAATAGCATTGACAGGCTTTGTAATACTTGGTAAATCTCTCACGGCCTGAACTGCACTAATCCTTACCAAATTATCAAAATTCATGTGACACATTCTCTGATGTCATAACCAACTATCATTAATCTAATTCATAAAGCATCGTCCATTAACACCTTTAAGTTGGTAGATATTTCCTTCAAATTTATTTCCTACAACAATGACTATTTTGGATCTCACATATTTCATCCTCAAACACAAGATTATATGCTTTACTATAAATCTATCCAACACTCAAAATATTATGCCTTAAACCCTTAACATAGTAGACATCATCAATATTATGCTTTCCATCAAAACTTATTGAACATATCCCACAAATTTTAGCATTAGTATCATCTCCAAACATAACCAAGCCTCCATCATATTTTTCAAGTTTAACAAACTTACTCTTATCACTAGTCATCTGATGTGAACAACCACTATCAACAACCCAATAGTTATTTTCTTGCTTAGCATGTAGGGAAGAGATTACAATACCTTCATTTTTCTCCTTCTCCGGAGAGCATCCCTTCACCCGATTTTTAGAATTAGCAAAGTAGGTTCATCCTTAATATCCAAGAACAAGCATTCATTGTCATTAAGATCTTCATAATCAGAATCCTCATCATATATACTAGTATTCTCATTCACATAATATGCTATGTTGATCTTCTTTCCTTTCTTTTCTTTCTCATATCTTTGTTTGTTCCTCTTAGCTCTTTCCATACACTTTGCAACATAATGACCTATTTCTCCACAACTAAAGCATTTAAAGGGTAACCTACCTTCATACTTGTCAGATCCTTTCTTCATCCTTCTCACAAAGTTAGCTTCTATTTCATCAAGGATTTTTTCATTCGGATCTTTAGCTTTTGTAGCCTTAAAGGAAATCTCTGATTTGCATCCATTCCTCAAATTTTTCTTTCTCATCTCATAAGATTTCAAAGATCCCAACAACAAATCTTTAGTGTAGGTCTTATAATCTATACTCTGTTCAATATCACACACCTTTTTCGCTATAAACATTAGGGAGAGTTCTAAGAATATTCTTTACAATCCTAGTTTCATCTATAGTAGCACCAAGTCCTTGCATTCTAGCTACTATCTCATACAATCTCTTTACATAAGCTTTAACATTATCATCTTCAAACATATGTAGGAGCTCAAACTGTGTTTCCATATTCTACAATTTTTCCTCTTTGACACTTTCATCACCTTCATACACCCTTTCCAAAACATCCCATACTTCCTTAACAATCTTCAAATTCTAAACCTTAATCAACTCAAAATGTACAAGACTATTCTTCAAAATGCACTTCACCTTATTATTCGCTTCATGTTCCTTGATCTCATCAACTGTACTTAGACCATTAGTAGGAGGAGTATAAGGATTCTTGCAATATTTCTCCACATCATATCCATAATACTCCATATATTCTTCCATTAGTATTTTCCAGATAGCATAATTAGTTCCATCAACTCTTGGATAATCATAAGTAACTTTTCCAACCATCTTGAACCTTCCTTAAGTAGTTAAGCTCTATTCCAAGGAACCAAGCTCTGATACCAATTGTTGGATAGGACAACTAAGAGGGGGGGTGAATGAGTTGTCACAAAACTAACCCTTCAAATCATCACCACAACTAATCCTTAATATTGCTTGAATACACATTAAGTTCAAGTACAAAATTGAAAACCATCACAAAAATACAACACTAGATTTATGTGGAAAACCCAATAAGGGAAAAACCTTGGTGATGATTAACTCACACTATAGGGAATATCAAAACTTATTGAAAAATGCTCACTACCTATGATACAAGGATCACTACCAAAACAAGGACTCACTATTTGAATCAAGACTCATTGTCCAATAGGGATAAAAACCCGGAGGGCTCACTACCACAAAGATACAAAGAAGATAGAAAAGATATGTTACAAAGAGAATAAAATCTCAATGCAAAAAATAAATCCACCACAATTTTCTCAACCACTTGTAGACATGCATGAATGATAGAGTACACCTTTTGCTCACTACATCTAGAAACTCAGCATTTAGGCTTCACACTAATTTTCCACACTCACATCACACACACTCACTGGTTCACATCAATCTCACATCTATTTATTCTATTTCTTTGCACTTATCTCTCTTGTCCTTTGTTTCACCACTAACTCATGTCATGTATTTATACTATCTTCAACTTTGAAACATGTCCAAAGTCAGTCATCCAACATTATATTCAAATTAGGTCGATGCCAAAACATCCTAGGGTGGAATTAGAATGAGAGCAACCCAAACACATGCTTGGTGATTACCCAAATAGATCCAACACACTACATCAATTTTGAAGATAGTGTTCAACACAAGATCGACCAAACCAGTGTAAAAAACATAGAACAATTAAGCATGAACCTTCCAAGTATCGAAATTATCTTCAATACGAACATAACAACTCAAATTTAGAACTACAAGTCGTAAGAATTCACCAAAGAGAAATATGGACCAACAACTTTTCTCTCAAACCTCAACTAGAACATAGAAAACCACAGTTCACTACCGGTGAACATAACTCATACTGTACAATGAATCAGGAGCTAAAAATATGCATATAGCAACTTCCAACAACCATGACCAACATATCTAAACCACACAAACATAGGAGAAAATCCCAGAGGAAAACCCGGAGCAACCACTGAACACTTGCAACCTTTCTTCAATACAATTTTCTCAATATCCTCAACATATACAACCAATAACCTGCAACCATGAAATCAATGACAACAACAACTAGTTGACAACCAATTGACCAATTGATATCAATGAAAACACCTTCATTCTTTTCTATTCTTACAACAGTTATTAACCAGCCAACAAGCCAACCTTAGACAACTACCCATGTTATTGCTTTTATAGAGACAAACTCACACAAAACCACCAAATGGTATTATATAAAACCATGTGGATAATACCATAAGATTACAAAACCATTAACCCCCACATTTATTTTTTGATACTAAGTTTTCTCAATATTAAATTTTTTCTCAATGTGCAATGCCACATTAAATATTTATCACAATGTTATATACCACACATAAATTGGCCCCACAAATGCTAACCCATGTGGTACACAAATCTCTAGATCCCCTAGGTGCACCACATAATAATAAAATATTACATTTAACATTATGCAAGGTGGACAATACACCTTTTCCTAACACCCAAGGGTTAATTGGAACCCAATTGGTCAAGAGAATCGTAGATAACCCCACCCCTAGCCTTGTGACATTGAATGTGCACACAACCCAATTGAGTGAAGCTATAACTAAAACGATACAAAAAGATCATGAAAATATCCTCCAAGATGTCATTAGACTAAACTAGGAATTGAAAGAGGATAGATATAAATATGAAAATCACTTATATCAAATTAAATCATTTAAAATAATACCACCTTATGAAAGAGAAATTAAAGATACAGATTCTTCAAGTTATCAGCAAATGTTGTAAGGGAAAGTTGAGAAGCTACACATTGAACCTGAGCGACTAGCTCATAAGGCTAGATGAGATAATGATTTTTTTAGGGCAATCCTCAAGGAAAGGATTATGAACTTGACTATACTGTATGATGATTAATGAGATTAATATGTGAACACGAGGAATTTCAACCATTATATGAGTGAAGTAAATCTATAACTAGTTGAGTTGAATACAAAATGGATCCCAAGAATGGTTGTCTTAAAGACTATTAATAAATATACAAAGTATAATCTAGGCAACCCAAAGTAGATAGTCACAATATTTGAGACAACCCACCTCTTCAATGGAGTCTCTAATTTCACATATAAGGTGTAGCTATTGTTAAAAGAGAAGTAGTGGATATTTATCTATTGATCAAATTGTAGTGTAGAAAAGTGCACTCCTTTAGATTTTTGCACTATGTTTGAGTCCCTTAATTAATTATACCTAATTAAGCTTCTAATTGCCTAAATTAAGAATTCTGAAGCCTTATTATTCCCGTTTTTTGAAAAGGAAACTGACATTAAACAAATGCTAACATTATTTTAAACACCTTGGAAATTGTGTGTCTTGTATTGAGGTCCCAAGACCCATTTTTCCAAGGGTGAATGTTTCCTCCTTAAATGCTAGGTCCTAATTTTTAATATTTTTTTGGTGGAATTTTAATGATTCAAATTCAAGTTTCAAATATCGGTTTATGGAATCTAATTTTTAGGAAATTAGATACCTATAAATACATAGTTATTTTATAAATTCAAATCTAACACACTTTATGCAAGTATTCCTAGAGAAAATATTATTGTCAAGAGAATTGAAGAGCATATTTATCAAGCACCTACAACAACAAATCAAGATCATAATATCATGTCAAAGTTATGTGTGTTCATATTATGTTTTGGAGCTAACATTGTGATTTAAGTTTCAAGAATTCAAGCAAGCATTCAAGTGTCAAATCACGCTATCATTCAAACCAATTTTCAAGAAAAATCCAATGCTTAGAGAGATGTGTTGGACTTCCTTTAAGGGAAACCATTAAGAGTTTGGTTATTTGTGACATAGCATTGTTCATTCATCAATCCTTGTCCTTTATCATTATCCAAGTTCATTATCAAGGTTTAATCACCAAAAAAGGGTTTGACCAAGGCAAACCCCTATTCACCAAAAATAAACAAATTTTCCCTCTCTTTGTGTGTGTAAATTTGTAGGTAAAGAAGGATTGAAATTGGATCTAAAGTGAAATTTTACAAAGTACTCAAGCCATGGAAAATCATTTGCAGAATTTATTTCCAACTTTCCAACAATGGAATCTGGAGGAATCAAGAGTGCAAATCTAAGACCAGAGGACTATAAAGTCATATTTTGAAACCTTGTGTAGAGAACTGTTCACCCTAGGACAAATTTATCCTAGAAGGACACTCAACTACAACTTTTGGAGCCTAGTACAAGTCATTCTACCCATCTCAGATCTACCTATAGCTTCTATTTTTGTTTGTGTTATTCTTTATTTCAGCATTTCAAGTTTCACATTACATAATTGAATTCATTAGGCATTTTATTTTCATCTTCCAAAAGTGCATTTCAATCATTTTTTGTCATAAGGAAACAACAAATCCCCTAATAGGGTTGACTCACCTTTTGGTTGAAATTCAATCCTACCTTTGGAAGATCTCTTTTCCTAATGAAATTAGAAGAAAGATAGGTACATCATCTTTATTCATTCCATATTGGCACTTAACCCCATTTCATCTTGGTGAGCCTATTTTTCTCTGTTTCACAAATTAGGATTTCTAAATTTAATGGATCCTAACAATAGTTCAAACTAAATATAAATTTGGTAAAGTGAATTAAAAATATCATTCCTATGCACGGTTGAGTCATGTTGTACAAAGTGAAAAAAATAGCCCTTTGTTGGTTAGCTTCCAAGTAGAAAAGCCTATTGCCCTAGAAATTAGGATGGGTGGTTTTATCAAAGGGGTATGGATCATGTTGGATTTTAGGTATATATGTTAAATAGGCACAGGAAAATTGAGAAGGGGGGGTGAATCAATTGTCACAAAATTCAAACTTAAAAACTTCAACACTTATCAATTCAACAACCAAACTATTTTGTTATTAAGTATGAGCATGAAACACAAATAACAAAAACTAAATCAACACAATGAACACCAAATTTTTACATGGAAAACCCAATGAGGGAAAAACCACAGTGAGGGTTAACTCACAATATAAAGAAATTTTAAAACAAAATACAAATGCTCACTACCCAGAAGAGGACTCACTGTCCAAATACAAAGGCTCACTGCCTACAAAAAGGACTCACTGTCCAACAAGGAGGATCAATACCTATAGATATAAAAAAGAAAAAAAGATCCACCACAACAATTAACACACATCCACATCTTTGAATAAAGGATTGCAGAAACCTTCAGCTCACTACCTTTAGGAATCCAACACAATGAAGAACAGATGCCTCAACTCACTCACACACACTTCTGCTCTTATTATTTGTGGCTTACTTCATCACTTTACATCACACTATCATACAACTCTTCACAATTCAACTTTCATTAATACCATCTTCAACCTTAGAACCTTTCTCCAAGCTTAGCCACAAAAACATTATTTCCTAAATTCAAAGTAGGTCGGCAACTCAACATTCCCATGGTGGAAAGGAATAGGAGTAGAAAAATAAAAAAAATTAACCAAGACCAAAAATAAAATGTCTTAGATCAACAACACACTTCCTTAATTAAATTTTATTCTTCGAATGAAGTGTAAACACCAGGTTCCAGGATAAACCTAATGGAAACACAAATGAACATTGATGTACACACTTCTTGACAAGAAGATGACACAAGAACTCCACAACACGCTTCATTATACATGAGAATTCATCTTAGATTCCTCCAAATACATCCACAATAAGTGCAACAAAATTCAAACATTGAACACCTTCCACCAGTCCATTTAGACTGTGCAAACACACATAGCAACACTGAAACATGACTTTTGAACCACCAAACCTCAACCTTCTTTGCTAGAACCCAGAGAACACCTTCAAAATATGTATCCTAGATCCACAAGATCTGAAACAAAACAACAGGGGACTACAGAGTAGAAAAATTTCTCTCAATCCACAGAAGACCAACTCTTCCAGAACAGTTCACACACCAGTGAACGTAACTTTCATGTACCATCATACTAGAAGATAAAAATTAGGATATATCACCACTAGACCATCATTATCAGACCTTCACATCTGCACGAGCATAGGATCAACATAGGATAAACACATAGCACATACCAGAGCACATTCTGAACGCACTCAACATTCTGACTTCTCTTCTTTATTAATTTTCTCAAAAGCACTTGAAACACACCAATTCAACACATTTGGAACATCATAAAAATAGCTCCATGTACTCACAACATCTCAACATCTCAACAACATCTCAACTATTCATGTACAATCTGCAGCATACTAAACTGTGTTGACATCAATGACAACATTAATGACAACACCAACAAACTAGCTCATACTTGCAACAATCTCTCCCTTTGTCATTGATAGCAACACATGATGCCAAAAACCATCAAAGATGTCAACATCCTATACAATATTTTGGGAGAACATCTTCTCTTCCTCTACAACTATTTTTCACATGAATTTTCTTCTCCCCCTTTGACATCAATGGAAAGGAACAAATACTTTGATCACTCCCCTTAGGATTACACCCATTAAACACATACTACAACAATGAAAACCTTTTCTACTCCCCCTGCGGAGTAGACCCATCTATCAGTCTAGATAGATGAAGGATCTATGAATCCACTAGACTGATGCACCTTCATGTGCACCTAGTTCATAGGGCCAATGACCCCCAACCTCTCCCTAAGATGCTCAAAATTATCCTTCAGAAGAGCCTTAGTAAATATATCTGCAATTTGTTCCTTTGTTGTTACATACTCTAGTCTGACTTCATTCTCCAACCCCTTTTCTCTCAAGAAATGATATTTGATAGATATGTGTTTTTACTTGAATGCATAATTGGATTCTTTGAAATGTTTATAGCACTTGTGTTTTCACAAAAAATAGGAATGAGCTTATCACATAATACTCCAATGTCTTTCAGAGTTTTCTTCATCCACAAAACTTATGTACAACAGGATGTTGCAACAATATATTCTGCCTCTGCAGTAGATAAAGAAACTGACTCTTGTTTCTTACTCAACCAAGAAACCAATCTTCCACCAAGAAAGAAAGCACCTCCACTGGTATTCTTCCATTCATCCACACAACCAACCCAATATGCATCAGTATAAGCACACATGGTGAAATCAACACCCTTAGGATACCATAAGCCATAATGCAGTGTACCTTTAAGATATCTAAATATCCTCTTTACAGTTATAACATGTGCCTCTTTAGGATCTGCTTGAAATCTAGCAACTAGACATACTGCATGCATAATATTTGATCTAGTAGCAGTAAGATACATCAGTCTACCAATCATAGATCTATATTTGCTATGATCTATTTTAGCAGATTCATCATCTTTTCTCAGTTTACATCCAATTACCATAGGAGTACTAACCAGTTTGGAATCATCCATCCCAAACTTCTTCAACAACTCTTATACATACTTAGATTTTGAAATGAATACCCCTTTATCAGTTTAATTCACTTGTAGACCAAGGAAGAAATTCAATTAACCAATCATGGACATCTCAAATTATTTTTGCATATCTCTAGCAAACTTCTTATACATGCCTTCATTTCCACCAAAAATGATATCATCAATATATACAAATACTATCAACATTTTGTTACCTTGCATCTTGAAGTAGAGATTGTTGTCAGCAGAGCCTTTGTTGAATCCTTGCTTTGTCATGTATTTATCCAATCTTGTATACCAAGCTCTAGGAGCTTGCCTCAGTGCATACAATGCCTTCTTCAACTTACACACCATGTCTGGTTTGTTAGATAACTGAAACCCTTCATGTTGTTCCATGTACACTTCTTCCTCCAATTCACCATTCAAAAATGCTGACTTGACGTCCATCTAATACACTTTGAAATCCTTGTGGGCAGAAAATGCCAAAAACATCCTAATAGCTTACATTCTAGCCACAAGGGAAAAATGTTTCTTCAAATTCTATACCTTCAACTTGTGAATATCCCTTGCATACATGTCTTTCCTTATTCCTTACAACTTCTCCACTTTCATTCAGCTTATTCTAGAACAACCATTTTGAACCAATTACATTCTTATTCATAGGTCTAGGGACTAGTTCCCATGTCTGATTCTTTTCTATTTGTTGCAACTCTTCTTTCATATCTTTCATCCAACTCTTATCTTCACATGTTTCACTCACAGACTTAGGTTCAATTTTAGAAAGTAAACATAGATTTACCTTAGCTTCTACTTTACTTCTTGTCTTCACACCTTCACTCTTATCTCCAATTATATATTCCTTGGGATGATTCTTTTGTACATACTTAGGAGTCTTAACAGCAGGTTCCAAATCATTCTCTTCTTCTTCTTCTTCAGTTTGTTCTTCTTTCTCTTCTTCTTCATTCTTAGGTACATGTCCATAGATAGGATCATTAGGTTCAACTTCACTTATCTCAATAGGTCTATGTATGTCTTCATCAAATTTAACATTAGCACTTTTAACAATATTTCTCAATCTTTTATTAAAGCATCTATATACTTTGCTAGTAGTAGAGTATCCAAGAAAAATTCCTTCATCACGCCTAGCATCAAACTTTCCAATATTTTCATCATCTCTTTTAATGTAACATCTGCTTCCCAATACCTTAAAGTACTTCACAGTAGGAGTCTTACTAGTCCATAACTCAAAAGGAGTCTTTGTGTTGTTGCTTCTAATATGAACTCTATTAAGAACATGTTGCGTGTATTGCCTCTGTCCAGTTACATTTGGTATATTTGATTCTTTCATCATGGTTCTTGCAGCTTCCTGTACTATTTTTTTTTCCTCTCAACTACCCCATTTTGTTGAGGGGTTCTCGGAGCAAAAAACTGTCTCTTTATTCCATACTATTCATAGAATGTATTAAACTCACTAGAAGTGAATTCTCCACCTCTATTAGATCTCAAACACTTTATTTTCAAACTTACTTCATTTTCTACTCTTACTTTGAACACTTTAAACCTATCCAGAGCCTAAGTCTTTTCTCTAAGAGTAGAAATCCATGTCATTCGATTATAATCATCAATAAGAAACATGAAATACCTATCTCCATTCAAGCTTCATGTTCTAGTCGGACCAAA
Source organism: Sequoia sempervirens (assembly GCA_007258455.2). Classification (NCBI taxonomy): domain Eukaryota; kingdom Viridiplantae; phylum Streptophyta; class Pinopsida; order Cupressales; family Cupressaceae; genus Sequoia; species Sequoia sempervirens. The sequence continues at coordinate 730,606,487 of VDFB02193867.1, read as the reverse complement.
AAGATCAGTGTGAACTAACTCCAACATTTTGGTAGTAGAGTTCTCTTTTCCTTTAAAGCAGCATCTTGTTTGTTTCCCCAACTAAAAACTTATGCAAATAGTATTAGCAGGTCTTGTGATTCTAGGCAGCCCTCGAATAATTTATTTTGAACTGATTTTGACCAGATTATCAAAGTTTACATGTCCCATTCTTCGATGCCATAACCAACTTTCAGTTACTTGAGATACAAGGAATTAACCATCAACTCCCTTAAGCTGATAGATGCTTCCATGAGTTCTCCTTCCAGCAACAACCATATCTCCATTTTTTGATCCTTTTTCTGATTTCACAGGTATTATTGTGAAACACAAGTTTAAAACCATTGCTACACATCTGACCAACACTCAAAAGGTTATGCCTTAGACCCTTCACATAATATACATCATCAGTGTTGTGCACTCCATCGAAACTAATTGAACCTTTCCCACAAATCTTAGCTCCTGAATCATCACCAAACATGACTAAACCACCATCATATTTTCAAGTTTAGCGAACTTACTCTTATCTATGGTCATGTGATTAGAACATCCACAATCAATTACCCAGTAGTCTTCATCCTATCTTGCATGAAAAGCGGTAACCAAAGTACCTTCCATCCTATTCCTCTTATTCTTAGAAGCCTTCTTGCTTGCACATTTTCCAGGGTTAGCAGATACAGATTTACTTTCCAAAGCTAAGAAAAAGCATTCACTATCATCAACCTCATTTTCAAATTCATCATTAGAGATTCCAGCTTCTTCTTTAACATAGTACAACTTCTTGTATTTCTTATCCTTCCTATCCTTATCTTTATAATCCTTGTTCTTCTTATGTACAACTCTATTCAGACATCTTGAAGCATAATGACCAATATTACCACAACTGAAAATTTTAAAGGGAAGCATACCTCTATACTTTCTGGTACCTTTCTTCAACTTCCTGGTGAAGTTCATTTCCAACTCATCTGATCCATCACTCTCCAAATCATCTTCAGTACTCATTACCTTAAATGTTGTCTCTGTCTTTTCTTCTTTACTATCTTCTTTCATGAACTTTCTCATCTCAAATGCTTGCAAGGTGCCGAACAATTTTTCATTAGTATACTTCGTAGGATCATACATTTCTTCAATAACTGAGATCTTATCACTATAGCAATCTGGTAGGGTGATCAAGATCTTCTCAATAATATCTTCATTGGTCAGATTTCCCCCTTGATTCTTAATTTTTTGTCATCTCAACCCTCTGGAAATAGCTTGTAAACTCTTCACCTTCTTCCATTTTCAAATTCTCAAAATTTTCGCTTTGCCACCAGCTTCTTTGTCAATTTTACTCTTTCATTTCCTTCATATAATTCTTCCAACTTCTTCCAAACATCATAAGAAGTATCTAAAGAAAGAACCTTAGTTCACTCAGTTTTAGATAAAGCACTGTAAATAACATACCTCACTTTCTCATTCTCCTCATAAGTAGAAACCTCATCTGCAAAAGTGGGACCATTCGCCGAAGGAGTATACTTCATCTCAACAGCCTTCCAGGTCTTGTAACCAATAGAAACAATATATCCTCTCATCTACAATTTCAAATCACTGTAATCAGATCCACCGAACATAGGGATCGCCAACTTGTCTTCCATTGGATCTTGCTTAAGCCATTAATCTCTACACCAAGGAACCAAGGCTCTGATACCAATTGTTAAATAGGTGCAGGACAACTAAGAGAGGGGGTGAATCAATTGTCACAAAATTCAAACTTAAAAACTTCAACACTTATCAATTCAACAACCACACTATTCTATTATTAAGTATGAGCATGAAACACAAATAACAGAAAGTAAATCAACATAATGAACACCAGATTTTTACATGGAAAACCCAATGAGGGAAAAACCATGATGAAGGTTAACTCACAATATAAAGAGATTTTAAAACAGAATACAAAGGCTCACTGCCAAGGGATCACTACCCAGAAGAGGACTCATTGTCCAAATACAAAGGCTCACTTCCTACATAAAGGACTCACTGTCCAATAGGGAAGCTCGCTACCTACAGATATAAAAGAGAACAAAAGATCCACCACAACAATTAACACACATCTACAACTTTGAATAAAGGATTGCAAAAAATTTCAACTCACTACCTTCAAGAATTGAACACAATGAAGAACGGTTGACTCAAATCACTCACACACACTTCTACTCTTATGATTTATGGCTTACCTCATCATGTTGCATCACACTGTCATACAACTCTTCACAATTCGACTTGCATTTATACCATCTTTAACCTTAGAACCTTTCTCCAAGGTCGGCCACAAAAACATTATTTCATAAATTCAAATTAGGTCAGCAACTCAACATTCCCACAGTGGAATGGAATGGGAGTGGACCAATAACAAAATTTAACCAAGACCAAAAATTAAATTTCCTGGATCGACCACACGCTTCCTTAATTAAACTTTATTCTTTGAATGAAGTGTAAACACCAGGTTGGCCAAACCTAATGAAAACACAAATGAACATTGATGTACACATTTCCTGAAAAGAAGATGACATGTGGATGCCACAACACACTTTATTATACATGAGAATACGTCATAGATTCCTCCAGAGACATCCGTAGGAAGTGCAAAAAATTTAAACATTGAACACCTTCCACCAGTCCATCCGGACTGTGCAAACATACATGACACTGAAACATGACTTCCAGACCACCAAACCTCAACCTTCTTTGCTAGAACCCAGAGAACACCTTCAAAAGATGTATCCTAGATCTGCAAGATCTGAAACAAAACAACAAAGGACTATGGAGCAAAATAATTTCTCCCATTCCACAGAAGACAAACTCTATCAGAACAGTTCACACACCGGTGAACACAATTTTCACATACCATCACACTAGAAGCTAAAACTTAGGATATATCACCACTAGATCATCATTATCATACCTTTAGATCCGTACAAGCATATGATCAACACAGGAGAAACACATAACACATACCAGAGCACATTCTGAACACACTCAACATTTTGACTTCTCTTCTTTATTAATTTTCTCAAAAGCATTTGGAAACACACCAATTCAGCACATCTGCAACATCATAAAGATAGCTCCATGTACTCATAACATCTCAGCAACATCTCAACTATACATGTACAATCTGCAACATACTAAACTGTGTTGACATCAGACAACACTAATGACAACACCACCAAACTAGCTCATACTTGCAACAATATAGCTAACACCAACAAGATCATGTCAATATTAAAGATATTATGTTTCTACCATATGAATATTTTGAGGGCTTGATAGAAAGTCATGTGTAGGAATATTAGTTAGTGAAATGCACTTTCCCCTCAATCTTGAAGTTAATCCCACACATTATAGAGCATGCCAACATGTTCAATTCAAGAATGATAAAATTTAAATTTAATGATAGATGGTAGTGACACTTCATTCCTTAATCTATAATGAATACTTGTTGGAGAATAATGAATAAAGGTATGAATTTATGTCACATGAGTGAATTCATATATCTTTGAGCATCTTTTAAGTGACATGTCATATTTGAATTTTATTTATATAAACTCTATGTTTTGTAATATGCACTAATCTTCTTTTGCAAATATGAAGTTATCTTATGTTTGTAATATTTATGGAATGAGAGGGTTCTACAAGAGCTTAGATTTTTTCTTGCCAAAGTCTAGTCCATCATTTGTCTCTTCCTTGGCTTCCTACCTCTTTCGGTTGCATGAGTATTTCAAAGTAGCTCTATAATCTTGAACTTTTCTCTTAAAGTAGGTAGCCATGTCTAGTGTCTTTCTTTTGGTCCTTATAATGCCTCACAACATGTGCCCTAAAGGAGGTGAATTCCTTGATGCGTGTCCCTTTAGAAGAGTAGATGAGGGTCTTTTGGAGGCATGTTTTTTCTATGAATTCTTTAGTTGAATGTCAATTCACATTCAAGAATCTAGAGAGGTTTCTTCTTTATTGGACAAACTAGTAGTATCTTTAAGGCCTCTCCTTGGAGACAAATAGATAGAAACAAGTTGTCACTTCAATGTTGCCACAATAACTTGTAGCTCTTACATGCATCACTATCTTGTTCTTATACACTTGGTTTGTGTCACATGCACTTGATGATGTTGTTCTTGTTGGTGTTGTTTTTGAAACTCATTGAATGGTCCTTTACATATGTGTGTTCATATGAGCAACTTTTTTTATATTGATTTTCATTTACAATAATTTCTCATACGAGCATCAACTTGAGATTAACACAAGCTCTTGCGAGCACAATCATGAGACTTATAATAGCTTCTTTTGACCAACCACACTAGAAATCACCTATGGAAGATCAAGAGTCACAACTTCGAAATCCACTTATTTAGAAACCACTTCCACATTAGAAGCCAACTAAGAAAAACCAAGAGTCACAACTTAGAATAAAAAATTAGATGTCCCTTTAGGATTTTGAACTTGGGTCTCCACAATGAGAAATCAATGCTTTAACCAATTAAGCTCAACCCTTTGTACATGAGCACCTTTTCTTTTAACACTTCATATTATATAAGAGGGTGACAAGTGTTAATCATCCACATGAAATGAGCATTGTCGCCTTCTAGAAATATAATCTTCTTTTAAGTTTACAAGGGATTTTTAGGAGGAAATTTTGTGTAAATCTAATGTAAAGAAATACATAAGGTGCATCAAGAATTCATAGTTCTATGTCTATTGTTGTGATTTGTGATTTTTAAAGGAATTAATACAAATAATTCTCCATTTGAGTCTCAAAAGTGGCTCCATTGCTTTGGATATTATTTTGTGGGTTATTTGTTATCTCTAGATACATATTTACTATATTTTATATTAAAGCATGTGAGTTTATTTTTTAAGAGATAGTATAAAATGCTATATATAAGCATTGTGTTTAGTATAGTCCCTTTCATTCTTCAATAGTTGAATAAATTTAATTGTTATGGATAACTAAGTAGAATACAATGACAGAATGGTGAATTGTAGACCTCAACAAGCTAAATAGAGGTAAGGAGTGAGGTGATGGGGAATCCAAGAGAAAACAAGAGAATTTGAAAGAAAAGAAGAAACATATATTAATATATGTATAAATATATTTACATACAAAATAAGTAAATACTTGTACACAAATATATAAAAATGTGTACCTATATACATAAATTAAAAACACACACACACACACATAACTAAAAAAAACATAGGTACAAATGAAAAAATAAACACATATGTATAAATATAGATTTGTATATAAAAATGCATGCATGCAAACTAAGTGGGCTTAACCTTGGGGAAAACTCTGTGGTTAAGTGCGCTTGAGTTGGAGTAGTACTAGGATGGGTGACCTCCCGAAAGGTCCAATGCTTCACCTCTATGAGCATCACCTAGATGCAATGAGTGCTAACTGGACCATTCATTATCATGAGAGATGGGTTCTTGTGAACCACTACTCATGAAACATGGATCAATGAGTTTGACTCGTAAAACTACATAGTTGAATCCTAATAGCAATATCACAATTTGACACGCTGTGAAAATAACCTCCTACTTATCAAAATTCATATATTAACATCCACATAAAATAATATAAAACATAAAACTAAAATACTAAAAATTACTTTTCTCCTCTACAATAAAAGATTATCAATCATATTATTCATGACCCTATCTCTAATAAACAAGTACTATTGCCTCGTTGCCTCCATTTTGTATATTTGATATGACCCAACAAAAAACAAAAAACCTAAATTCAGTCTGGTCGTGCATTGGTCGGCAGAAAATGAAAAATATAAAATGCTTTTTAAGTCAATGTATCTCGATTTAACTAAACAAATAGTATATTACTGTTTGACTAATTCTGCCGACGGACAATCTTCCAGTACGACTCAAGTTACCATATTTGAATTTTCCTTTCAGAGACTTGCGAAAAACCTAATTTTGTTGCTGTGTTTTCTTTTCAAACACGCAAGTTTCTATCCTCCACAATTTCTGCTTCTGTATTCTTTTTGTGGGTCTTTGACGTCCAGATTTTGTGGCCGTAGTTGCTGCGAGTCGAACTCAGGCCCTGGCAACTTCAACCATCAAGTATAGTAGTGTACCACACTGTTACTGCTGAGGACAGCCCTGCTGCTCTGTCTCAAAACCATTCAAGCGGGTGATACACATTTGAAGAGGGAAACTAAGATCTGATTGTGTACGTTCTTGTTATGCTACCTCGACAATCCCATCGTGCAGTGACTCGATGGAAGTTCAGTTTGTTTGAAGCGTCATTCAAGTGCTTTTAAGTACATCTCTACTTTACTCTTGGAAAAAGAATCCAGATTGTTTTGTATTTTTCTCAGCATGTTTTATGGGTTGATTTTTGTTATGGTAAGAATGTACATTCATGTCTTCTTTTTTTAATGTTTTGGGCTTATTTTGATTAGAATGATTTTTATGTAATAATAAGTTTATACACTAGCACTTGTATTTATAGGAGGTTCAAGGGAGACGCTGATAGGAAATAAAAGGAAAAGCATAAATGAATTGAAACAATATATAATTGGTTATATAAAAATATATAGACATAACGTTAGGGATATGAAATATTCCTATAAAATCGGATGAGTTGATAAGTAGTCTAGTTTGTAAACTCGTAAAAATATAAAAAATTGAAAAGTGGATGTTCTCATTTAGTGTTAGGAGAATTGGTTGTAGGAACAATACATAGGTGGAATGCGATGCCATAAGATGTAAAAGCGAAAGCATGAAAGAAAAGTTTCAACATATTTTGAATATGTAAAACATCAAGTACAAATAATACATATTTCTCCATGATTTTTCTTTGTTTGGTAGATGAGAAACTTCTTGCTAAATTAGTAGTTCCGATTATTTTTCGTAATGTTTTGTTTTTTATTGCTTTGTTTCTGAGATTAGAAAAAAATATTCGTGAAGTGACAGATGAAGATGGAGAGGATCTAGGCAATTTTGATGTCCAAGGGATGAATAAGGCAAAGGATTTCTCTTGATTTCTATCAAGAGAAGGGATGAATTAGGCAAGGATTTCTAGCATGTATTGAACATAGAACTCATTTATATAAGTGATCCCTATATTTTTTCTTCATATTTCTGTCATGGTGATGTTTTCTTAGTTCTCCTAGGATGTATGTACATAGCTAGACTATGTAACTGTACCTATTGCAATTCCACTTCCTATGACTGATATCTATTGCAAAGTCTTTTTATCATACATTTTTAAAATAGTATGTGTAAATCAGGCATGGATGACTTCAATATTGGAGTCTTCAGCCTTGGTGCCATAAGATTATAGAAATCAATTCATATTCAAGTCATAAAAGTGATGGGTATGTGCAGGATTATCATGGAAAAAATAGGCTATTAAGTGGCAAAAAAATCAGAAAAATCAGAGTTAGGCAACTTGACGTAAAAATTTGAATAAGTTATCTATATTATTTCAAAAATATGTAAGAATAGAATTTGTAGCAAATTAAATGTAGTTTCTAAACTACTAGGTTTGTTTAAAAAAGAAAAATCTATTTGGTGAAAATTCAAAATTTCAATGCAATAGTACTTAAATTTCAGGGAAAAAATAAGAAATAGGTGTCTGTCTGACCACCCTAACCACAATAAAATGATATTTTTTTTTATAAGATTTAAGATATAAGTAGAGGAATCATGTTTTGATGTGATGCATATTTTTTTTGTAATTTTTTTCCAAGTAAATAATTAATTATGATTTTTTTATTACAACTTTTAAAAAATAAAAAACTTGTATGTCTGACCACCTTAACTTGGTCAAAACTTCATGAAATTCAATTTTTTTATTTTTTTAATCCTATAGTATGCAAAGCATAGAATGTGACACATGTTTTGGATTCAAAAAATGTGATATTGTTTGGAAGCTATAGATATTTTTCAATCAGTCTATCAATCAAGACTTTAGTTGCAATTTGAATAGAAAATGAATAATAATTACTTATTAAATTCAAATTAAAGCATAACTTATATTGGTGGAAAGTTGAGAATCTCCTTTAAAAACCATTTTCGTTTCATCAATTTTGGGTAAAAAAAAAGTCGTCAACCACATACCCATCATATTGCCACTTTTTGGCCCATCATGATCCTACACATACCCTGATTAAAAAAGAGGAGGTTAGGGAATACCATCTAACATCAATGTTGTACCATTTAGGAAAAAATGACTCAGTTTCATTAAGAAAACAAATGGTAGACCCATAAACACAAGAACTCCCCAATGAGAACCAAGAATCTCGGTTTGATTTAAAAATCTAAATTCTAGGTCTTAAACAAAAGAAAATTACAAACACTGTAGAAAGAAGTATGTTATTTGAAGATTTTTTGCGTATTTTTATTGTCAAAAAATAATAAAATATTAGATAAATATTTATTTTTGTTCTTTGTAACCATAGAATGTATGGTGGGGGCGATAGGAAGCAGAGAAGAGGAGGCTGCGAATAAGGGGAGTCAAGCCTAATCTTCAATTAGATAGTAGACTTGAATAAAAGGAGCAATTTAAAAAACATTTAAAAAAAAATTAGCATGAGCAACTAAGTACTGGAGAAGATAGTACCAGCAAGAGGGAAGAAATCAATATGGAATAAGCATCGTAGCAGAGAGTATGTAGATTTTAATGTTAAGAGATACAAGCAGGTGAAAAGAGTTGAGGAGATAAAGAGGTGATCAAGTAAAGCTTGAAGAAATCCACTAGAAGGCACATATAGGGTGGTTAGATTAGAAAGGATACAAAGGTAAAAGAACATAATGTTCATTTGACTAGCATAGATTACATAAATGTATGCCAATATTGAAAATTGATTGTAATTGTCATCGATGTATTGAGTAAATAGATTTCATAATAAGTTGTAGAGAACCAGGTCCAAAAATGGACTCCTAATAAGATCTAGCAAGAGGATCTCTACACATCACAACCATAATCAAGGGTGAGATAATCCATCTAACCATTGTTGTTGGGAGATGCAACAACCGTTTAGCTTAAAACCCCAAAATTGACCTTTCCCAAAAAGGTTATTCAACAGTTCATATATTCAACCATTGATGTTGAAGAACATCAAACATTTAGTTTAAATCCCACAAGCACAATTCACTAAAAACAACATATAATGTAACTTAACTACTCATTAAGGTCAATCTACCCATTTCTGTCAGAGGAGGCAACACTAGTTTAGGTTTAAATCTCTAAAAGCACCATTTGCCAAAACTAGCAGTAAACAGTTCAAATCCATCCACACTCCACCCATTTTTGTGAGTGAGCATCTAATAAATCAATTTAAATCCAAAAATGCATCATTCGCCAAAAAAAATCAAATGTCATTCCAAATCCTATGATGTTCTCCACTAAAAAATTAGGGAGGCTCAATACAAGATTTTAGTTTTAATCCTCAAAAGCATCAATTATGCCTCAAATAGTTCAAACCCTCTGAAAGGTTCTACCAAAAAAAAATAGGGGTCTAAAAATAACATTTCATTTCATATCATCCACAAGCATCATTTGCCAAAAACAAAAGCTAACACTTCAAATCCATCCACCCACTGGTGTTGGGACATTATTAAATTTTAATCCCCATGAACACCATTGAGTAAAAAATTAAAAACAACATACAATGGTAAAAAACCCATGAAGTTCTCTATGAAAAGAAATCTAGGAATCTCAACTGAACATTTTAGTTTAAATCTTCACATTCATCATTATTCAAGTTCTTTAAAGTCTCCACTAAACAAAACTAGAGGTTTGAACAAAATTGTGGTTTAAATGTTTACAAACAACCATTTATCTCAAATAGTAATAAACATTTAAGTGTTGTAAAGTTCTCTAATAAATAAAAATAGAAATCTGAATACAACACCTAGTTAAACTTCCCACAAGCACCTATTAGTGAAAATAGTGCGAATCCTGTAAGATTCAACACTAAAACAAAAGTAAGGGCCTCAATACAACATTTACAGTTTGATGCTCCACAAACAATATTTATCAAAAAATAGTGGTCAAAAGATCAAATCATGTTTTAAGTTCTCCACTAAACAACACATGGGGCATCAATGCTACATTTAAATTTAAACCTCCACAAGCCCCCATTTTACTTATGCACTAATCAACACTTTGAATCCTATGAAGGTCTCTACAAAAGAAACCCAAGGGCCTCAACACAACATTTTAGAGTTCAACCCCACAAACACCATTTCAATTTACCTTGAACAGTAATCACTAGTTTAAATCTTTAAGGATCTCCATTAAACAAAGTCAAGGCATCTCAATACTTTAAACTTATACACTGATTGTAGGAACAAAGCTCAATCAACTACATAGAAGAGAAAATTATGGTCTATAACTGAATTTCTCATGGACAAAAAACCCAAACATAACCCACCTGAAAATTGTATGGAAAAAAGGAATACTAAACTAAGGGAAGCTTTGCAACTTTGTAAAGAAATTTTGCAACCTAATTTGGAACCAAAGTAGATACAATTTGAAATTAAATAATATGAAAAAAAAAACACAAAAACTATGCAAATTGCATGAAAAAAAGGTAGTACCATCTAAAGTTTTAGTTAGTTGAAATGATCTTTTATGTCGAATGTCTAATATTCATCCCATACTGGTCACTTCTAAAAACTCGTTAGAATTGTTAAAGAAAGTTGTCGTTCACTTTATGCTCTTATTGTCTAAGCCAGAAAAGAAACCTGCAGAGGCGGTGCTTTTTATGGGTCCACTACTGCTTAATAATCATCTCCATGGCAGCCAAATTTCTATGCTTTTTTCTAGCCTAGTTTAGGCTAAGTTGGCCACATATTGATAACAGAGGAGAAATCCGTTGTTTGACATAAACATGCACCATTGTCCATGGGATGCAATGAAATATCCCTCAAACCCACCTCCAAAATTAGGCACAATTTCTCCATATTTTAGAGGTTCTTCTTCATCCAAAAGTCCTATGAAAACTTGTGCAGCCATTGTTGTTGTACAAAGTTGTAAGCATCCAGTCCAAGGGTTTGCTGATGATAATAACAAGGAAAGAAAAAATTGTTTTGGTGTGAATATTATATGCATCGAGAAAGAATGTTAGCTTATAGGATTGGAGGATGATTCAGAAGGAGAGGAGGAGGAGAAAGATGTGTTGAAGGTTGGAAGAATTGTGGAAATTATAGTCTATTTATAAGCACTAGCATAGGCAGTGATGGAGGGCGGCTGATCTTTCTAACAGAGAAGATGAGAAATTAAATCGCATGGAGTGTATTTGCATTCAATGAGGGCATCATGATAAGCAAAATCCAGGTGCCTTGATCCATTCATCCATTGAATAGCTGGTCCATAAATGAATGAATTTATGACTTTCGGGGGTGGAATCAGAGTTTCATGCATCAGATACATCCAAGATTGTCAAAACTATATCCTGAACATGGTTTATTGGTATGAATAAATAGTTTTGCAGGCATTAGATAGGTATGTTGAACTCTTGTGGACTAGAAAGTCCACAATAATAAGCATATCGGCTAATTATATGTTTTAATTGATAAGTAGTAAGTATTTTTCATTATTTATGAGATGGGTGACCTTCCAAGAAGGTCCAATGCTTCATCTATGTGAGCATCACCTAGATGCAATAAGTGCTAAGTGGACCATTCATTATCATGAGACATGGGTTCTTGTGAGCCACTACTCATGAAACATGGGTGAATGAGTTTGAATCGTAAAACTGCACGTCCGAAAAATTCATCACTACCAATTCACTAACGAAAAATTCACTGTCAACAAGTCATCGCAGAAAAATTCACTGCCATGACAAATTCACCTCAAGGAAAATTCACCACCAGCAATTTACCACCACCAAAAATTAATCGCAAAATTTTGATGTGATGAATTTTCCTTGGGGTGAATTTTTCATGGAGGTGAATTTTCCTATGGTGAATTGTTGGCAGGAAATTTTCCATCGGTGAATTGCTGGCGGTGAATTTTCCTAGAGCTGGTTGAATAATAATAGCAATATCATAATTATATGTTATAAGTTTAGAATGGGCACACAACCAAAGTATTAGGTATCTATTTCTATCTATTCTTATTTTGAAAGATTGGTCTTGATCGTTAGTTTTATCTCTTTTCTTTTTTGGATCAAATCTAAAGCCATGGAATGAATCTTTATCACTTTTGTAATGATGAAAATGATCTTTTTAATTTTTAAATTCAAAGTCTAGTTTGGGACCAACATGATGTATTCTTATGATTGTTGTGCATTGAATCCAGGTGTGAAAGTGTTTCATTTGTGACCCTTGGTGTTGTATTTAAAGGGCTAACACTAGTTTTATTTTAGACATCATGCTAGGTACAATCATCTCCTAGTAACATGTATATCTCTTACAAATCCTAGAGGTCATTACTACCTCCACACATGAGTAGGATAATTTATTAGATAACCCAGTTCTTAATATTTTGATAGTCTCCATCATGACCCTCATTCTCTCCTCAATCCTAGGGGAGTCTTCTCATTCATCCTCCATCATTGATCTTTTCATCACATCTCCATCATTCATTACCTCTCCCAAAAATATATAAAGTGAGGAATCATCCTATGCATTTAATCCATTTCATTTATGCTAACAAAATAGGTTTCTTTTGTACACTTGAGACCATCCAAATTTCAATCACTTGGAGCAAATAAAAATTGAAAATGATTTTATAGTAATATATGGTTTATTTCCTTTTGATTGAATTATTTTGCATGCTTTATTTGAGGCTTGATTTAGTTTTCAATGGAGATCTTTTCACTTTCTTTTATTTACTAATTTATATTTCTCAAACTAGTGCTTACATTCTATTAACTATGTTATAAAATCTACTCCTTTTTCTAACTCCATTGTGTGTTTTGTGCTCTATAGTAGTTTTTGGCTAACTAGCCTTGTAGGTTTTTGCTTCACTTAAAGTGGTTTTCTAGGAGATCAAACTTTTATAGGATCTTTCAAGGGAAATACATAAGTCATGGTTGCATTCGAAGCAACTAATACATGAGTTTTGACATATGTCTTAATATATTTTTGTTCAAGAAAAAATCTAGCATTTTTTAGAAAGGTCTAGATTTTTACTGTACAAAATTTTGTATGACCATGCAGAATCTATTCAACTATATAGTTCATGTTGTAGGGATATCACTATGCACCTATGGAGAGAAACATTTGGGTTTGGATTTGCAATCATTAATTTTAAAGCATATACATAGTAATATTTGGATTTAACATATATATGTTACAAGTGTGAGTAGATTGGTATTGTCATTGATGTCAACAAGCGTGTGTTGTCATTGTTGTCAATTGTATAAGGAAGAAGAAGATCATTATTGGGGGAAATTGTCATGAGAGCAGTTGATGTTATTCATTCTTTGATTAGTTACATTATGTTGTCATTAGTAAAGCTACTAGTGTCAACCTCTAGTGTTGTTGAGATAATATTATGTGATCTATGGTTGAGTTGCTATGTTGCAGTTGGTTCACTTGTGTTGAGGAAATACTAAAGATGATGAGGATGTGTCTCTGGTGCTTGGTTTCCAAGTGATTTTGAGAAAATTTGATAAAAGAAAGAAACAGTGTGTTGTAGTGGTGTTCTAGGTTGTAGGGTTGTGTTCTTATGTTGCTCTGCATTTATTCTTGGTTGAAGATTTGATTATGCACTTTGGATATTTTGATTAGAGATGTTCAAAGGTGTTGTATCCAAAATTTAGTGTGTTGGATAATTGTGTAGAAGAAGTTGTGTTCACTAGAGTGTGAGCTATGCATTGCAAAGGTGTCTAGGAGAAATGTTTCTACTCCACATTTCTCTGCAGTTATGTTTCAGGTCTTGCAAATTTGAAGGAATGTTGATAGAGTTGGTATCTTTCTTTAAAGTTAAATTTGTTCATGGTTTGGAGCTAAGGAAATATGTTTCTTGAGTTACAATGTATGGAAGAGTAGTCTAGATGTACTAGGTGTGTACATTCTTCAGGTGAAAGTTGTTGCAAAGGAGTTTGTTGTATTTTAGGGTGCTTATGGAATATTCCAGAGTGTATTTAGGTGACATTTGTTGTCTACGAGTTATGGATAGATCAAAGGATGCATGTACTTAAAAGATTAATGGTGTTTACACGGGTATTAGATGACCTTGGCATTTACATTACTTATGAAGGTACTTAATTGTTTGTGGAAGTGTGGTGTGGCATGTAAGGATGGATTTGTGTCCTAGCTAAGGATTTTTGTGGTTCAACTTTATTCCTTTCCACTGCGGGAATGTTTTTGTGGTGACCTAATTTGAATTTGCACCGATGAGGTGCATATCTAGCCTTGGACAAATGTTTCAAGGTATGATATAAATATGAGTTGAGTTATTGATGGATTGTGTGGTAGAAGTTATGGATAAGTAAAATGCGAATTGAAAAGTGTTAGAGTACGAATTTGAGAAGTGCACTACAAGATTTCATGTGATAGATTAATGGATGCAGTGAGCAGAAAGTGTCTACAATTCTTCAATCAGGTTGTGAAGGTGTTGGCAACATTATGGTGGATTATATGTTGCATTGAGATAGTTTTCTCTATTTAACATTTCATCTCTATCTTCTTTTCTATTCTAGTAGTGAGTCTTTCTTTTTTATGGGAAGTGAGCCCTCTAGTAGTGAGCACTTGTAATCAGTGTTGTTATTACTCATAATGTGAGCTAATCCTCACCGTGGTTTTTTCCATCTTAGGTTTTCCATGAAAAATATAGAGTTCTCTTGTGTATGGTGTTGTTGTGCTTTAGATTCTATTATTTACTTTTCATGATAAATCATCATAATAGATTTAAGGGTTTAATGAATGAATGTGGATTTGAATGTCTATAAAGGTTTTTAAGTTTTAGGGTTCAACTAATTCACCCCCACTCTCAGTTTTCTTGTTCATTCAACAATATACACTTATATTTAGACATATAAACATCTATTTAAGGGATATATAGAGTGTTTTCCAATATATACTCACCATTTTTAATATATATAATTCATATATCACATCAAAGGTATATATAGAGAGGTATACTCATGGTGTAGTATACATAGGTAAATACACTCACAAAGAAATACCATCACATAGAGGTGGCTCATATATTTAATATATATGCCATAATATATTCATATATTACATCATGTTTTTAAATATTCCTAATGAGATATTCTATGACTAGTTAGGATTAGAAGATAAACCAACACTATTATTATGGTTTGGTCATTAGTTCTTGAGTTGGGGAAGTTGGTTGGAATTTCATGGAGGGATTATTATGTAGTCATGGGAAAATGTATTTGTGATGTCAACATTATGGGAAGTTTCATTATTTTAGATCTTATTAGGTCATTATAGACCTGTGAAGAAAGGAGCCCACAATCTTTCTTTTATTTTTATTTTGGTTGTGAGTCAACTCCCAATCACATGAATGACCCGAAGTCTCACAAAACAAAAACCCTCAATCAAATGGTGATGCAGGAGCATCCAGTGGTGTAAGGGCAATCTTGCATCACCCAAAAATAGTTAAATTTCAAGTTTCTCAATTTTTAGATGTTTTTACTTTTTTGGATACCCTTTTCGTCATAATGAAATTCCCAAATTACGGTTTTTATTTTCTATTCCTGGGTGGAAAGATATTGCAGTTTTAGTTTCCCATATTTGCACCTGAAAATCTTTCGAGTTAGATTTGAGGCACTTAGAGTTCCTGGATTGGCCCTGAAACTTGCCAAATTTGGTGTAGCAAATTTTGAGGTCATTGTTGACTTCGTGACCTTTCCAACGGTTCAAACGGTTCGCGAATCAGAGTCTTGGATCAAAAGTTATGGCCCCGGGAAGTTGGCGCACTTTCTAGAAGATACAATTGCAAATGCTCTTTTGAAATTTGAACTTCATGTTGTAAATTTTCGGCGCCAAACCGCCTAAACTCAAATTTGAATTTTGTTTTGGCTCCAAACTAAGGAGGAGCTCTATTTATGGGTGGGTTTCTAATTTTTGGGTAACTTTTTGGGGACAAGCTCGCATATTGCGAAAGGGTGATTCTATAGCTTTCTTTAACTTACATGTATTGTAGAACTTGGGGATTTGAGATCCTCTGCATGTAAGAAGTTCTATTTTCTAAATAATAAAATTATTCTCTTATTTGTGGGTTATTTTCTAAGTCTCGGGCTGCGCCCTCATCAAGTGGTATCAGAGCAAGGTTTTCTTGAGCATGTGGATAGATCGCCAATCGTGAGGCAGTTCGCACCAGGACCGTGGTTGTGGGTCAAGGTCAAGAAAGATGCCTCCAAGAGTGATTCTTGGTAGGCGTGGTGATGCTAGAGGTGGTCTAAGTAGTAGAAATGCTGGTGGAAGAGATGCAATGGCAGCCCTCCAGAGACAGATTGATGTGTTACAAGAGCAGTTGAGAAGAGGGTTAAACCTGAGGGAGGAAAGTGAAGATGAAGGAGAGGAAGAAGGTTCAGATGTATAAGAGGAAGAAGAAGCAATTGATCAATACCAAATGCAGCGAATAAGGGCCATTTCGAAGATCGGGAAAAGATCCAGAGCATAAGTCCCCAATTATTCTGGAAGTCTGAACCCAGAAGAGTTGATCGACTGGATCAATGAGCTAGAAGAATATTTTGAGTATGAGGAAATAGAGGACCCAGATCGGGTTAAGTTTGCAGAAATGAAGCTGAAGGGCCATGCTAGTATTTGGTGGAAAGAGGTCCAGTTGGAAAGAAATTGAAGAGGAAAAGGAAAGATCACCAGATGGGATTGCATGGTAGAGAAACTGAAGAAGCAGTTCATACCAGTGGACTATGAGTTAGATCTATTGAAGAAATTGCAAGGGTTGAAGCAAGGAAGCAGATCTGTGAAAGAATATACTGAATATTTTCACAAGATAATCATCAGAATGGGTCACATAGAGGCCAATAAAATAGCAGAAGCTTGATATCTTAACAAGCCGCACTCGAACGAGGAGTTAAGCCTAGTTAGAAATGACCACCATCGAGGATGTGTAATCGCTTTGCTCCTCAAGGTGAAGAAGCTGAACAAAAGATTTGATGGCAAGCAAAAAGGACGAGGAGGTCAAAGTGGAAGGGGCAGTGGAAGACCTTTAGGAAGCCAAAATGATGATGAAAAGAAAAGTGAAGATGTGGGTACCAGCCAAAGCCAAAGGAATGACAACTTCTACTGCCCTCATGATCAAAATAGTGGCGATCAAAGAGGTAGAGGACGAGGGAGATATGGACAGGGATCTGGAAGAGGTGGTTTCAAAAGAATGTGTTTCCAGTGTGGTGAAGAAGGGCATCAAGCCTATGAATGTCCACAACACCAAGGAAGGGCAGACAAAAGGCCAGAAGGTCATGGAAGGGTTGCGCATGCAGATGAGGAGGCCCAATCTGAACATTCAGATGATGCCAAAAGGGGAGAAGCCCTAGTGATTAGGAGATCCCTGGTGACTGAGGAAAAGGAACCAGAACAGAGGAAGAATTTGTTTCGCACAAGGTGCAAGTGTGAAGGAAAATGTTGTGATGTCATTATTAACGGTGGGAGCACCGATAATCTGGTGTCAGAAGAGATGTTCACAAGGTTGAAGCTGAAGAGGGAAGGGCACCCGCATCCATATCGGATTTCCTGGTTGTAGAAAGACCACAAAGTTTTGTTCAATAAGAAGTGCCTAGTAAAGTTCAAAATCAGGAGCTAAAATAATGAGGTACTATGTGATATCATCCCCATGGATATATGTCACATGTTGTTGGGGAGACCGTGGCAGTTCGATAGGCGAGCTATACATGATGGCCATGCAAACACTTACTCCTTGACAAAGGATGGGGTTCGTCACAAGTTGAAACCCCTGAAGGAGACCGAAGAAAAGGTATGCAGTAGTGCTAGAATTTGTTATGTAGATGGAAGAAATTTTTTAGAAGGTATGAAGCATGAGCGTGTGTGTTATGCATTGATTCCTAGAGTGAATAAGGAGGATAGTGAGAAGGTTCCAAAAGAAGTTTCTGGGATGTTGGATGAGTTTCACGATATTGTTTCTGATAATGTACCTGAGGGTTTACACCAATAAGGAAGATCAACCATCAAATTGACTTGATTCTTGGAGCCAGTTTTCCAAATAAGGTAGCTCATAGAATGACTCCAGCAAAAAATGAGGAGTTGAACAGACAAGTTCAATAGTTGTTGAGAAAGGGCTTGATACAGAAGAGTTTGAGGTCCATGTGCGCACTCCGCGCATTCAGCACCAAAGAAGGATGGGGGAGTGGAGGATGTGTACTGCATTCCTCGAGCCATAAACAAGATAACGCATCAAGTACAAATTTCCCCGCCAAGGATGGATGACCGATAGATCGCTTGAGTGGAGCTCAAGATTTCACAAAGATTGATCTAAAGAGGGATATCACTAGATCCCGATTCTCCGAGGGAGATGAATGGAAGATCTTCAAGACCAAAGAGGGCCTGTACGAGTGGTTAGTCATGCCTTTTGGGCTAACCAATGCACCAAGCACATTCATGTGGCTTATGAACGAGGTACTAAAAGAATTTATGGGAAGTTTTGTTATTATGTATTTAGATGATATTTTGATTTTCAGTAAAATGTTGGATGAGCATTTGATGCATATTCAGAGAGCCTTTGAGAAGTTAAGAGAAGAGAAACTGTTGATTAATTTGAAGAAGTGCAGTTTTGTGAAGATGGAGTTAGTATACTTGGGGTTTGTTGTCTCAGTAGAAGGTCTCAAGATGGACCCAAAGAAGGTGAAAGCTATTCTGGAATGGCCTACCCCAAGAACTGCTACCGAGGTGAGATCTTTCAATGATTTGGCTAGTTTTTATAGGAAGTTCATTAGAAACTTCAGTAGTATTTGTGGACCCTTAACTAAAACAATGAGAGGGGATAGAAAGAATTCAAGTGGAGTAGTGGAGCGGCAAAAAGTTTTGAACTGTTGAAGTAGAAGGTGATAGAGCAACCTATTCTAGCCCTCCTAGATTTCAACAAGGTGTTTCAGGTGGATTGTGATGCCAGTGGTTGTGCCATTGGAGCAGTGTTGAGCCAAGAAGGTAAGCCCATTGCCTATTTCGAAAAGTTAAATGATGCCAAGAGAAAGTATTATGTATAAGGATCAGAATTTTATGCAATAGTTCAAGCATTAAAGAAATGGAGACATTATTTTGTTTCAAGGAATTTGTTCTATAATTATCATCGCCTTGGCAAGACATCTAAATAGTTAGGAAAATTAAATCAAAGGCATATGAAATGGGTAGAGTTTTGGCAGAGTTATACCTTTGTTTTGAAACATAGGAGTGGGAAGTCAAATAGGGTTGTAGATGCCTTAAGTAGGAGGCATACATTGATGACAAAGATGAAAAATTGAAGTGGTTGGGTTCAATGAACTTAAGACATCAATGTAAGATCCCGATTTTAGAAGCTTGGAAAAACTCTTGGTAAAGGAACTTGTTACAAGGGACAGACAAGGTGGTTGGATTTCATAATCCGTGATGGCATAAGTATATTTAAGGGAAGTCAATTGTGTATCCCGAGGAGTTCCATGAGGGAGAACCTGATAAAGGTGAAGCATAGTGGAGGAATGGCATGACATTTTGGTCGGGATAAGACCATTGCCATTATCAATGAGCATTATTATTGGCCTCAGTTGTCACAGGATGTGAAGAAGTTTGTACAAAGTTGCAGGGTATGTCAGATGGCTAAAGGAGTGAGCCAGAATATAGCCTTATATCAGCCCTTACCTGTACCAGAGAGGCCATGGGAGGATATAAGTATGGACTTTGTTCTTGGTTTTCCAAGAACACAACGAGGGAATGATTCAGTCTTTGTGGTGGTTGATAGGTTTTCAAAGATGGCACATTTCATTCCATGTCAAAAGACCTATGATGCAGTCCACATTGCTGACTTGTTCTTCAAAGAGGTGGTGAGGCTACATGGTCTACCAAAGAGTATTGTTTTAGATTGTGACACCAAATTTGTGGGGTACTTTTGGAGGACCTTGTGGAAGAAGCTGAAGACAGAGTTGAAGTTCCAGTTCTACACACCATCCACAAACAGATGGGCAGACAGAGGTTGTTAACAGGAGTCTGGGTAACCTACTGAGATGTTTGGTAGGAGATAAACCCAAGGGATGGGACTTGATCTTACCCTAGGTAGAATTTTCTTACAACAATTCTGTCAACAAAAGCACTGGTAGATCACCATTCCAGATTGTGTATGGAGGTAGCCCCAGAAAGCTCCAGAATTGCGGAAGATGGACCAAGAGAAGAAAATAAGTGCTGAAGCCAAAGATTTTGCAGCACACATCAAGGATATACATGAGAAAGTAAGAGAACATATTAACAAGATGAATATGCAGTATAAGGCTAAGGAAGATCAGAAGAGGAGGTATAAGGAGTTTCAGATTGGTGATGAAGTGATGGTCCACTTGAGGAAAGAAAGGTTTCTAGTGGGAACATATAACAAATTGAAGATGAAGAAGTTTGGTCCCTGTAAAATTTTGAAGAGGCATTATTCAGGGAATGCATATGAGGTAGAGTTGCCAGATGGATTCAACATTTCCCCTGTGTTCAAAATTTCAAATTTGACAGAGTATCATGAAGGTGGCACAGAGGAAGTTCCAATGATGGAACAGTGTGGGATTCCAGCACCTACTTCAGAAAAGGAGGAGATTGAAGAAATCCTGGATAGTCGTGTGGGGAGGAGTACTAGGAACAGGCAGTATGAAGAATATCTGGTGAAATGGAAAGGAAGGCCTATTGAAGATTCATCCTGGTTGCCTAAGGTATAGGTTGACCATTTGAGTTTTCCTCCACCATCTGAGACGTGACGGGGTCACTTTTCAAATTACCCTGGGTGTCTGATGCAAGAGCATCCAGTGGTGTAAGGGCAATCTTGCATCACCCAAAAATAGTTAAATTTTAAGTTTCTTGGTTTTTAGATGTTTTTACTTTTTTGGATACCCTTTTTGTCATAATAAAATTCTCAATTTACGATTTTTATTTTCTATTCCTAGGTGGAAAGATATTGCAATTTTAGTTTCCCAAATTTGCACTTGAAAATCTTATGAGTTAGATTTGAGGCACTTAGAGTTCCTGGATCGGCCCTGAAACTTGCTGAAATTGGTGTAGCAAATTTTGAGCGTATTGTTGACTTCGTGACCTTTCCAACGGTTCAAACAGTTCGCGAATCGGAGTCTTGAATCAAAAGTTATGGCCCCAGAAAGTTGGCGCACTTTCTAGAAGATACAATTGCAAATGCTCTTTTGAAATTTGAACTTCATGTTGTAAATTTTCAGCGCCAAACCGCCTAAACTCAAATTTGAACATTGTTTTGGCTCCAAACTAAAGAGGAGCTCTATTTATTGGCGGGTTTCTAATTTTTGGGTAACTTTTTGGGGACAAGCTCGCATATTGCGAAAGGGTGATTCTGTAGCTTTCTGTAACTTGCATGTATTGTAGAACTTGGGGATTTGAGATCCATTTTCTAAATAATAAAATTATTCTCTTGTTTGTGGGTTATTTTCTAAGTCTCGGGGTGTGCCCTCATCAAATGGACTCTAAGTTGTTGGTCATAACTAATAGATAGAGGTTAAATTGTAGTGCCCAACCCCTTTAGGAACTTCTATTCCCAACCATGATCACCTAGCTGACTAGAGGCTAGTTGAGAGGGGGATTAAGCTCTACCCTACCTTCATTGATACATCTAAAAACATCCTCTACAAAAAAAGCATAAATTTTTCATTTTAATCAAATTTTCAAGCTATTGCAAACATTGTAAAGCTAACTCATAACCCTACAGATTAGACCAAGTATTATTCTTATAATTTTCTTCAAAAAATAGGTTAATAATTTAAAGTCAACCTTTTAGTTTCAAACTTCAAACATCAATAAATCTTGCATACAATATCACTTTTCAACAATTTTAAAAAAATATATAAAAAATTTGTAAGAAATCTATTTATGATATTTAATTTTCATGAGATTGACTTATTTTCTATTTTGTGTCTAATGGTTGAATGTAATGTTTTTCATTATTGAAAGACTTGCAATCTTTAAACTACTAACTTGATAGTTTTGTACAACTTATTTTGAAGATTTGATTATACACATTTTTCTATTTCCATGTGCTTTGTATACTTTACTTATTTTATCATATTGAAAAATTGGGTTAAAATCCACTTCCACATTTAGATTTTGGGATTAAAATTGGCATGTTTCTTTTATTCATGAAGTGGTATTTGCGTATGATCTCCTCTCACACATTTGAGTAAACTTGAGTATTAGAAAAAATATGATTTCCCAAATTTCTTTTTAAGGGGCCTACCTTGGATTTCACCACCAAGGGGATGAACTTAACTCTAGAATTTTAGTGGAGTATAAAATTAGGGGGTGAATCAAAAGCCACAACTCATGGAAGGAAATTTTATCATTTGATCTAAGCCCCAAGAAATTTATACCTTGGGTAATTGAAGGATAAGATTGGGTTGCCCTCTAATCTAGGCTAATTGGCATCATTCACTTTCATATTCATGAATTAGGCCTCAAGTAATATTGTATTATTTTAAGGATTCCTTTATAATTCCTTAGATAGCTTAGTTTAAGACCATCAACCCCCCTTTCTTGTGGTACATCAAATGTTAATTAGATTTGATAAGTTATAATATTCTTTTAGGGTGGGGATATAGGGATAACCTTTGGTAATTTTTTGACCTCCAAGGTAAGAGGTCATAGATGGTACAATACCTTGCATTCTCTAGCTATCCATCACTTAATAGACAACATATTTGTGGTCCCACAAAGATTGATAAATCTTTATTGAATAATTTAGGCTTGTTTTTATATATTTTTGATTGAGTGTTGTGCATACCAAGTTATTTTTTGCAAACCTGTCATACCAATTTAATCAAGTTCATTTTTTTAAACCTTTTTTTCTTGTTTGAAAATATTATTCCATTTGGTATCCTTGAAAAAAAAGTTCAAGCCAAGTTTAGGATAACCATTGTCTACAACCTTAGATCCAAAATCTATTTCACCTTGTCCCTAATCTCATTCTAAAACATATATCCCATAAAACCATACTCCTTATAGGTTCCAAACACCTAACCCATTTCCCAAATCATAGTCCTAGTTCATGATCCATATCCTCTTGTCCATCCAAAAATCATCATTTATAAAATTAATTAAATTATCCTTTTGTCATCATCTATCCCTTAGTAGTATAAGTCATTATTTTTTTATCCTAGATGTCTTATATCAAACAATCACCTTTTTCCCATTACACATTATCCACCTTAACCAAACCCTTAGTCTTATATATATTATCGATATTTTAATTCACTATCATTTTCAAAATCACTATCCTACACATTTGGGTTCAAGGGACTCATCTCTTTTGTGACCCATTATCTATTGTACATATTGGTTTCCTACCTTAGTCATCCTTGAGTAAATATCCAAATCTTTGAACATATTAGGTTATCCTAGATCATTAAAAATTCGCCATGATTTATACACATCATTGATAAACCCAAATATTATCATCATCAATTGAAATCTTTGGACACATTTGAAAGCATCACCATCACCTAACCCATCACTTGGAACCTTTAATATATTCTAGGGTCTATAGCCTAATCTTTGAAACTCTACAAAAATTAACAGATTTCCAAATCTAAGTGAAATCAAACCATCCTTAAGATGCAAGAATGTGTCATACCCTTTAAATCCAAATTTCAAAAATTAAATCCACATAGTTCATCGAATCATTTATTCCCACCTTTGGGATCATCGTATCCATCTAATTTTTCTATCCAAATTATTTACAAGATCATCCACAAGAACGCCCAAGGTTATCCCTCATTTATTAAATTGACTTCCCTTCTTCACATAATCATCACAAGTCCAATATTTTGAGTCCAAAGGACTCCCTCTTTGTCACTCATTTTCTGCACAATTTCAATTCCACCAAATCCTCCATACCCATCCTTTACTACATCAAATGTTCAACCAATACCAATATATCCTAGTACAAGGTAATTCATTAGACATGAAATGCATGAAGAAATTCCTTTCCATGATTTATTCATCATAAATTTCCCCCCTTTCTAGGAGAGCCTTCACAATCCCAATGATAGGACTTGTGAATGTTTTTGTAGTTCCATGGCTTTGTTCGAATTTTTTGAGTGTCTTGGTTATTACTTGTTGGCTATGGTTTGTTAAACTCTATAAAACTAGGGTTCCTCCAAGGTCTTAACTCCTATTTAAACCCTAACAGTTTGTTGCCCTAGTTTTTCTATCTATTCACTCATTGACTTGTAATCGGTTGTTGATCCCATTAGTTACAACTTAAGCCATTCAAGTCATTTATTTATTGGACCTTCTTTCCTGGTCTTTCTTTTCACAATGTGCTTTTAAATGTTTATCAAATCCTTTCCCATGGGTCATGAAATATTTTATCTTATGCCTAAAGTCTTAAATTTTGGGTATGATGTTTACTTTATGTCTTATTTGTTTGTCGACCTAGTAAATGTCCCATTTTTTAGTCATGAATTAAATTCACATACTTTAAATGTTTTAAGTGCTTGTTGGGTGGGTCCCATGTTTCCAAGTGTTCACTTATCATTGGTTCTACTAGCCTGTGTTAATTAAAATATTCATTAAAAACTATCCACAAAATCATGGGAGAGTGCCACATGTTCAGTTTATGCAAAGGTTTAAGTCGGGCTTATGAAATAATTTTGGAGGCCCGTGATCTAATGGTTATAGGAGTTCCATGTGGTACAATCTAGACCGTTCCTCACCATTTTGTAGGGAACCACTTGTGAAGACCCTTTTTGATTGAAGAACTATGGGATGATGCCACATGGTGAGCTCTCCACCGTTTGATAAAGATTCATGAGATGCTTAAAATTTTTACTAATTATTGAAAGCGTGAAGGGAGATTAAACATTGCACATATTGGGACATATGGCACAATTTTGGAGGCTTTCTATAATATTGTGAGCCTCAATTTGCTAGTCTAATATAGTACCATGGAAACATGGGGAGGTGACACATCAACTTTGCTGACGTATTCAAAGGTGCCTAAGCCTTGGGTGACCTGGAAAAGTGTGTCTACATGGTAGAAGGTGATTAGTCCATGATTTTTTCAAAGTTGGTCAATATTTTTCAAACTTGACTGACTCCATTTGAGATGTAGGATCAATCTAATCAATTGGAAATCAATGAATTAAATTCAAAATGCCAAAATGGGTAATTTCGAGCATGCAAAATCACTCGGGCTAAGAATTAATGGAAGAAAAGATGTCAGAGGTTGAAATTCAATTCTTTTCCCATAAAAGCTAGCTTTAACACATCATTGTGAGTCACCAAATAATTTTGAAGTATAAGGAGATCAAATTTGGCAAAGTTTCAAGCTCTCTACATCAAGAATTAGGGTTTATTTGTTTGCATGCCTGTAAGTGAAATTCTACTTGATACTTGATTTTTTTTATAAAATTATTTGCTACCATTTTCTATTGAGCATAGGTTGTGTTTTAGGGTTTATTTCAAAGCAAGAAATTTACTTTTACATGTAAAATTTTACACATTTTACCAAATTGAATTATTAGTTACATCAAAGCCCTAGAGCATCCCATAAACCCTAGTTTTCCTACAAATTTTGGAAAAATGTCTCTTTCTAAATCACAGCCATCCGCCTCAATCCCAAAATGAGCCCTACATGATGACCTAATTGATCAATTATGGTTCCACCAATCAAAGGGTTAGGGTACAAGGATTTGGTATAAATAAGGGTTTTGTCAACAAATACCATGGAGTTCAGGATCTTGAATTAACCTTGTTGGGGCGGGATTTGTTCAATCATTGGTATGGAAAGAAAAATTCCCTCGTCTCCGCATGTAATTTGTGGAGACTTGACTTGGGGAAATTGGTTGTCCTCAATGTCTTCCTTGATATTGATTTGTTGAAAGCCATAGAAAAAATTATGATGATGCAATTTGGATTGTAAAAACCTTGATGGGTAAGGTCATGGTTATGTTGGATAGAGAATCTATTATTGGGGTTTTCAAGCTCAACCCATTTGCGAACAAAGGTATCAACTTGGTTGAGTTCAAAAATCAAAATGAAGGAGAACATATCAAGACATGTTACTTCCAAGATTTAGGGTTAAAGACCCTCAAAGGAAGAATTTAAAAATATCCCCAATTGAGCAAGAGCCTTTTAAAGAGGATAGTTTTGAGGGATATTTCTCAAAATATTATCATTCATTGTGCCAAGTTATAGGATTTACCCCTCTAGAGAAGATGCACAATTCTTTCATGTTTATGATTGCAAACATCCAAAGTACAATGGTAAATAAGGAATATGACTTTGCATCCTACCTATCTGATGTTATTCATAAAGGGTTAGTCAACATAAAAAAGGGTGAAAAGGGAGAAAATTTATAGTGGTATTCACTTTTGTGCCACATGTCCCTGGCTTGGGGATGGAAAGACTTGGGTCCAAGGTTATAGATTAAAATAAATGATGAAAAGGGTGATGACCTCGCAGTCCAAATGTGGACACATCTATTGGACAAAAACTATCAATAGTCCAACTTTGGGACTTCCATAAATATTTTCTCAGCAAAGATAATATACTTTATGAAGGGCCAATTTCCTATAATTCTGAGAAAGAGGAAACCTGAGCTTGGAATTGTACACAATTGGGGTGATGTTATAGCCCATTTTGATTGTACTGTGTTAAGAGTATATGGATTCCCCTTATCACCTCATATTCTACTAGTCAAGGAGTGTGTCGTTGAGAGTTAGATTTCTAGAGGTGATGTGGTAGTTTTATTTTGTTGAGGAGACCCATTTGGCCAATTAGAGAAAAGGTTCATTCTTCCTTTTTCTCATTGTTTTTTCTAAAGTTGGTTGGAAGCAAATTCCTAACATATTGATGTCATATAGAATGAAACTATCAAGGCCAATAAGTTTTGACCTTGGAGGATTTATTAATGAGTTAAGAATAAAGATCAACATGTCAAAATATTATCATGGTATTGATTATACAGAGGATGTTATCAGGGACTACCTTGATGAGAAGGAAGTACAAGATAGAAAATTGAAGTGGAAAACTTTCAAGAAATTTGAAGATGTTAAGAAGAAGAGGGACCCTTCATTTAAGGGGACACTGACAGATGTTGATGATTTGTTCTTGATGATTCAAGCCATTTTACAGAACTTTTACAATTTTTGTGGAGAGTCATCAAAGGCCTAAGAACAAGAAAAGGACAAAGGAAAAGACCCTGTACTAGAAGAGAGGCTAACATATCAACCTCCAAAGAGGATTTATGTTTTCACAAGGAGACCTAAAGGATTTTTAATGAAGGAGAAAACAAGGGTCTCTCCTTCCCCATCTATTGAATCTGTAGCTTCATCACCTATAAGGTAGACACCTCCTTCTCCTCCATAAAACATAATTGATTTAGACTCACCCCCTATGGAATCATCACCAAAAAGGAGAGTTGAGAAGGCATAGTTGGTTGATTATCCTCTTGAATTAGATGAGGAGTATTTTATTATGTCTGGAGAAGAAATAATGCAAGAAATGTCATCTCCTTAAAAATATGATGATTTTCTAGCCCCATAGGGAAGAGTGGCACATGATATTATAGGAGGAAGAGACAACATTGATTATATAAGAGAAGAGGCCTATTTGAAATTCATGGATGATGATGATGAATTTGTTAAGAGTAGTGTTTTTAAGGAATTTGTGTGGAGATGCAAAATGGATCAATTTGAGAAAATATTGTTGAAGAAATAAACTCAATTTATTGATCAATCTAAGAAATAAATATCAAAGAGATTGGTTGTTTAGATGAAATCAAAGAAAAAGGAGACGACACCAAAGGAAGGTAGGAAAATTGTGAGGGAAATTGGTATCCTTCATCTACCTAAATGGGACATAACATTTGCTATTTCCCTAGATACTTTGAAGAAGCATGATGCACAATTTTTTTCATCAGATGATGAAGCATTGGTTGCTTTGATTGGGTGTCCATTCAATCCAAAATGGGATACATGGTTATTTGGGATCTTTCCCCAAATACAAACAAGCCAATAGTTGTTGAGCCTATTGCTGAAATGAGAGGAGGGTTAATAATTAAGAGTGTCAGGTACATTTGGAGTGGAGGCAGCCACATTGGCTGTGAATGTTGCCCATTTTAGTAGGGCAACAACTAAATCTCTATAGGAGCAACATGATCAGCCCTCAAGAAATATCAGGACTTTTTGAATGAGTACAATAAGGATAAGATGAAGATAACTCAATTAGAGCTAAAAGTTGAGTAACCACGAGTCAAACAACAAGTGCAACAACATCAATAAGCTCTTGCATCACCTTCTTCACCATGACATCCATCATAGGAAATAGTTGTATGGAAACCAAGGATTGAGGTTCTAAATACTATTGCACCATCTCCTGCAACCAATAATGAAGAAACAAATATCACTTCTATTATGTTAGGTCATTTAATGGGAAATATTTTGAAGAAAGCAAATAATGTGCATACCAATTATTATTTGATGATAACTTCCATTTATATGTTTGTTAAAGACAAGATAGAGGCCATTCCTATCCTATAAACATGGATTCCAAGATTGAATTATTTAGGAGGCATGATCAAAGGATCTACCTATGACCCCAATAAACTAGAAAAAATCATTCCTACATATCAGATTGTTAAATCAACAAGTGGATACCAAGTTATGGTCAACCCCATGGAAGATAGGGTAAATGAATTGATAAAATAATTTAATAAAAACAATCTAGGAATATTTCTTGATATAAGGGATGCTAATGGAAGAGTGAAGTCATATGAATATTGGAAAACACAATTGGAGAATATCACAACATCCTTGGCTTCTATGATCTGTGAAAAGGAACCCATTGAAATAGAATTCATGAAGAGTTACATAGATAAGATATAGGACAAAAATAGGTTCCTTGAGGACTATGAAAAATAGGTAGATTCTATTATCAAAAAGTATGATTTCAAATGGTGCATTGAAGAAGAATATGATGGTTGGGACAAGTACAATCAAATTCCATAATTTTAAGCATTTTTAGATGATGTGGAACATTCTTTTTGTCCTATATGCATAATCAGCAATAATAGGAGTCTCCAACAACTTTGGCTAACTAATTTTGTCCTCTAGTGGTCGAGGTTTCTATCTTACATGCCTAGTCAGCTCTCCAAATGACTAGGAGATGAGGGAAGCAATAAAGAGCATAACTATTTGCATCAAGCAATTTTTGGAAAGGACAAAGATTACAAATAAATATAACTATTTTTGTCCTTTGAATATTCCATCCACAAGTAGTTGTTCTTATATTTTAAAATGTAAATGAATCTTAAATGATGATATGAAATGTGTACTTGGCCTAAAGCTTGCATTGCTTCCTTGTTCTTATAAAAGGGAATTCAAGGCCATTTTCATGAATCTTTTGGAGAATTTTGATTTTTAGAGCATAGATAATAGAATTTGAGTCTTTTCAAGGTTTTATTGAGTCTGAATTTTATACAGTTTGCAAGTTTTTGCTTAATGATACTAGCACCTTTAAATAAAATGGTATAATTCATTGGCCAATTATCTCCTATTGTATTTTTCATATAGATTATGAATGAAAAATGATCAAAGATACTTCAATTCATCGTCATTGTCTTCCCATTAAATGTATGCTATTATTGTATCTCTTATTCAAGGAAACAGTTAAAATGCCTTAGTGAGAACATAGATTTGTGTGAATGTATACAAGGATCTGATATGTATAATTGGTTGGGAATGTCAAGTATAGTAATGTAATGCATTATTGTAAAGCTCTGTGATGTTTGGGTAAAAATATTTTTAAGAAAACCTTAATTGCATTTTTTCTTGCTCTATGCCCCAAGTTAAGGCACCGATCTTTTGAGTTTGCATTTGATTACTAGCTCTAGGATCACACACATAAAACATTTACAAATTTATATTTAGTTGAATTATTCATTAAGTTTGAAGTCTTTCTATGTTATCTTTCTTTGAAATGATAAAATTCTTAAAGGATATTGCGAGATCCTCACAATTTCATAATCATTAAGAAAATTTGTTGAGAACATAATCTATTATTTGTAGTGTTTAAGATAATTTAGCACAAGAGAATATTAAGAACACTATCAGGGATCACCCTCCTAAGTTTTGCAGAGCCCAAAGTGAAGAGGGAAAGCATTATCTAGCTTTCTCCTAACAAGTTGGCTAATCCCTCCAAGTAATTGATCATTAGGAATGGAAATCCTATAGATTCTTTATGAGATCTAGTTGGGAATTTAAAACCACCAACACCCCAACATGGTGGTAGTGAAATTGATGATGATAATCCCAACCAACCCAAATACATTATCAATCCTAATGATATCCTCAATTTTGAACAAGGATTTGATATCATGGAGAGATTCATTGAAGTAAACAAATATGTAATCATTAAAAAAATTATTGAATTAAGGGATAAATCACCTTCATGTTATTATCTATCCCATCTTAATCATATAGTATTTATTAATCCCTTACATCATGCTCATTACCATTGGAAAATTCTTACCACAACCAATTACCACACTAACACTCATTTAGACCACAACAGTCACTCTCAAGGAAAATGTACCTTTCTATTAGGAACAACCCCTTATATCAAGAATATTTCACACCTAAGATACACACACCCCTTCATAATGGATTCCAAAATACCTTATCTACTAGTCAAGTAATGTCAAAAGTAGACACCCAACTTGGAACTAAACTAAATACCCCCCATATAAAATCCATCTAAATTCCCATTCAAAATAAAAATTTCTCCCATGTCCCCACTTCCACTATGAATTTTCAAATGTTGGACCTCCATATAAGATCAAATTTGGATCATTGAGTAACATCAACCAACACTGAAACTCCACTCCTCCAAGAAATTGCAACACACAACATCATCACTATAGTTATCCACCTCTAGCACCACTTAATTTATCTTAAAATTAAGAGTGGTAAGACATAAAATAATCCATCAAAGAGCTCTAGAGAGAGACCCAGAATACATAATTTTCCTTTCAGAAATTATGTGCTAATCTCTTTGATTAGTCCATATTACAAATCCCATTCCTTACCTATTTTTAAATTCTTAATTATGAAAAATATAAAAGCAAGGGAGATCTTAAGGAACATTTAAAAGAAGTATTAATGCTGGCCAAAAATTGGCACATGAAGATGTATATATAATATACATATTACCTTATAGCCTAGGTGGAAAAATACTCAAATGGCTCTTGCACCAACCCAAGGTGTCCATCATGTCCTTTGGAGACCTAGTAAAAAAAATATTAGAACATGGAGCATGAGCTAACCATGGTGGAGCTTCCTTCAAGGTTGGAGAGCTTTGGATAGTAGGTTTTTATGGCCAATATTGAAAAAAATCTTGTAGACATATTTGTCACATATTACAATTTTGAATTGGCATTTCATCTATAAGTCTAATGTCCCATTTCTTTTCATGAGCTCATTGAAAGAGGAATCCAAAATTAAAAGGTCTTGATTGTTAAAGGGGTTATAAAATATATTCTAAGAGACAAAACGAAAATGATAAATAAAAAATTTCCAATGGAAAACCAAAATTCATTAAAATAAAGATATTATTTAGAGATGAATTCATTCATTCAAAGTATGTCCAAAAAATCTAACCCTTATCCATCACCAGTCCAACTACGCCCCCTAAACCTAAAATAAAAAGGAGATAATTCACACCCCTAGGCAACATATCAAGGTATTATTTAATAAACAATTCAAGGATAGCATGATTACCTTTCCACTTATGAAACCCTTTGATGATAGTCAACCAAAACCCTTCTAGTATAAGGAGAATGAATATTGAGATTCTTATCAAATCAAAGGTAATGCCACATGAAAATTTATGAAAATGAAGCACTACATCTAGGATATTATAGATAGAGGTGAAATTAAAATCAAAGGGCCATCAACCACCTCACCTAATCAATACTTAGGAAATATCAACACATTCACTAGGAATAAATAGAACTGCACTCAAGGAAATGAATCCCATACAAGCACCATCCATCACCACAAAATACATTACATGTATGACTCTTTTATTGGACACATCAAGAAATCAGATAAATGATTTCATACCATTAAAATCAGGACACTTGATTGTACCATCATATCTTGATGTACAAAATACATAATCTAAAGCCCTACTCCATCCAATAGAATCATACAAAATTGATATGACCTCATCAACCACTTTGAGAAAAATATAGCCTATATTTCTATCCTTGAGCTTCTATAAACATCCCCACTCATAGATATATCTTAAATTGGATCCTACAATAATCCCAAGTTCCTAATAATATTTATTCCTCATACTTATAGGCCCTTATTATCCATATTTCCGTAGAACATCACCTTAAATTCACTCCAAAAATTTTTATTCCCCTTTATCCACCGCATAATAGTCCCCTCAATATTGAGTCTATCATCTCCAAACAAAATATAAAACATGTTCTTATAGACAATTGGTCAAGCCTAAACATTTATATAACTCAACTAGTGTAATATTTGGGTTATATTTAAAAATCCTTGGGATCCTATATTATCACCATTAAGACCTGTGATAATGTAGAGAGAGAATCAACTAGTAATATTTACCTACCTATTGAGGTAGGACCCTCCTTGAAACGTACCCTATTCCACATCCTAATCTAAATATCCCATAAAACATACTTCTTGGTCAACAATGGATACATACCATATAATTTATACCATCTACTTAACATAAATATTTTATGTTTTCATGAATAGCATGAAAGTTACTATTTTGTATGACCTCCACCCCTTTCAATATTATAAGATGTTGGAAGGAAAATATGAAAAGAATTATTCATTTTCTGAAAACATTCCTAAGTATTACTCCATAAAATCCAAATCACACATTGATCCTAGTTATTTATCCTCCACATCTACTAGTCCATCTACCAATCAACAATCCCTAAAATATATATTCAAATTCCTTGATAAAGGATGTGGAGAATATAAAATCTATGAGTCCCTTCATATCTCTAAGTTACCCCCACCTCACCTCAATCCTTTGGTTGACCACACCAAAAATTACAATATCCTCTCCTCATACTACAATGGGGGACCACTACCTTATTTTTTAGTGGTTGTCTTGATGATGGGGACATAGATGGGTTTGATCCTAAATGGATTTACAAAGATGAATAGTCTTTTACATACTTTGAAGAAAATAAATATCTTATTCCCTTAAAATTTATAATAAAATAAAATATAAAGGCAAAGGTTTTGGCTTACATAATAAATCACCCTTGATTTTATTGATATACTTATAAATATTAGAAATTCTAGCTTAGAGTATAGTGTAATTGATGGGTATTAAGATGTCTTACTCAATTTTCTTGATAATGTTAGGAACACCTCTTTTGATCATGATGATAGTGAAGCACATGCCATTCCTAGTCCTTTTGAAGATATTCCTACCAAAAACCTATTCCATGGCAATGCCATCCTTTCCATCCACCTCAACGTACAATACCATGGAATCATTGACTTAGACCAATACAACCATCCCACCTTAAATACAATTAAAAATGATGTGGCCATTCTAGTGCTTATAGAATCTTGTGATCACATCCCATAGGAGATAATAACATGGCTTTCAAATTATATTAAGTTCATCTACGTATTTCAAATAATAAAAAAATATTTATGAGGAGCCATATAAATCCACTTGATGTAGATCCACCCTTTTATGGTGAGCTTCACCTTCCATTGGCTCCCTTCCTACTTCAATATGGGTCACCCCTACATGTTGAGGAATTTATAGGCATAAATTTGGGTACAAAAGAGAAACCTAAGTTGATTAAGATAATAATTGATTTATATCTTGAGTTGAAGACAAATATCTCCATGATATTTAAAGATTATCTAGATGCATTTTCTTTTTTTTAATTCCTAATATCAACATGATAGTGATCTGATAGTTGGTCATGACATGCTATCCCATATGGACCCATATGGATGGATTTTTAGAGTCTAATCAAATTTATATAGCATGATAAGACCAAATAATATAGCCTTGATCAACCCTTAGGGAAAATTATATTATAGAGTCATTCCATTCAGCCTAAAAAATGTTGGTACCACATAGCAAAGAGCTATGACTATCATATATCATGATATGCTACATAATATTGTCAAGGTATTATGTGGATGGAATCCTAGCCAAATAAAGCTATAAAATAGATCATCTATCCATCTTAGGTTGCATCTTTCAGAGATTCCAAGAGCATAAGGTTAAATTAAATCCCAAGAAATATATCTCTGGAGTCATGTTAGGTGAGCTGTAAAGGTGTATTATTTCTATACATAGCATTAAAATAGATCTATAAAAGGTAAAATAAATAATATACATGTTTTCTCCTAATAACCTCATGCAACTATGCAACTTACATGGAAAAATCTAGGTGTAGTAGATAAGTGTCATATTTTTTTGCATTAACTTAGAAAGGATGTTAGCTTTGAGTGGGATAAATCATGCCAAAATGTATTTGACCAAATTAATGATTTTTTTTTTAATAATCCAGATCTAATAGCACCCACACTAGATAGGTTCATGTTGCTCTATATATTAGTTACACAACATTACTTTAGGTGCCCTTTTAGCCCACCACAATGATCAAGGAAGTGAGAATGCCATCTATTACCTCAATAGGACATTAATGGGATGTGAGCTTAATTATTGACTCATGGAGAAATATTTCCTTAAATGTTTTTCTCTCACAAAATATTTAACATTATATTAATAATGTTACTATGCATCTTATCACCAAAATTGACCCATTGAAATACTTATTGTCAAAGGTAGAACTTGATGGTAGATTGGAAAAGTGGGTCATGTTGATGGTGTTTTTTGTACAGCAACAACTCAGACAGAATACAATATTCTATCTCTCTTGAAAGGTAATCTTCAACAATAAATTATCAAAAATCACCCCAAGGTCTCTCGGGTGTCAAGTCATGACAATGCATAAACAACTCAGATAATATGTGAAAATGTTGGTAATCACAATTGGACCTTACTACAAGCAAATTGTATCCTTCCAATTTATCAGATTGTGCAATATGATGATCTCAAATCCTAAATCTAACTAGATGATAAAGAAATAGCAAAAGATAAGGGTGCAAGAATATGATAAGATCTAAACTATTCCTAGAATGAACAATGCAAATAACAGATATCTGGAATGGACCAATCTCAAGTAACCAATTCTTGATCAACCCACAATGCAATATCACAAGAATAGTGCAATCTTCTAAGGTGTATAAATTTTCAAATCACAGATATTCATCCACAATCGAACTTAAGCACATATAAATATATGGTCAAGGTTGACTTCACCAGCCTACTACAATCAGATAGTTACTGGGAGTATAGACCAGAGATTGCTACAAACATTCCAAATATGAAATCATGAACATCATTCACCAAACTAATCTAATTCCAAGACACTAAATTCTAAATCTTTAAGCAATTTGAAAGATGAAACAATAGGAACCATGCAAGATAAGCTAACACAAGAGATTTCACCAAGAAACCACAATGCCTTCAATTATATTAGATCACCAAAATGCTGCAACAATTCCACTGTTTTGTTACAATATTTGCTTCAAGAAATTGACCACTACTCCTACTACAAAATGCTCTAGCTCTTACTGATCTAACTTGTCTCTGTTATCCTTTTCTCTATCTAGCCTTTACAATGAGGCATGAATGCCTTTTATAAAAAATTCTCAAGACATGCCGGCCCAGCCAAACATTTACAAAATAAAACAACCAAAACAAGTTAGCCTTAGGAATTTCAAAATAAGGCACACATTAAATGCTGATACATCATCAAGGTCAACCTAGACACACTCCCCAATGTAGCCTGGATCAATACATGCCCTATAATAATAGGGAAGCACAAATCTCAAAATGGCATTAACTTCCGCCTCCCTTATCCTTACTCTGGGCCAACGATCCTTGAACCCTCAATTTTTTTTTATCTAGCTCAGTGATAGGTGGCAAGGGAAAGATCCTAAGTCGGCACTCAATGGAATCAATCTCCTCCTTTGACTGTTTAAAAACCTTATTCCAATCATCCTTATGTGCTTCATACTTATCCATCACTGCCAAGTAGGTTGCTGCATCATCCAGTTGGTGTCTTGTTATGACCTTCTCAGAATTTGGGATGTACACATCATGCCACCATTCCCTTAGTTGTTCCAGGCTCAGGTACTTAGGAGCAATCTTCCTCCTGCCAGTCATAACCTCAAAAAAAGCAATACAACCCTCATACACCCTAGTCAAGTCACCATCTATCAACTTCTTTTGCTTCTAAATCTTCCTCATGGCCTTCTGAAAAATCTGCAAAGCCTCAAACCATTCCCTAGGCTCATTGGGTCTGGAGGAAGGAAGGATCCCATCTGCAACCAACTGATCTTTTCCATATTCCATAATTACTTTGGATTTCTGCAGCAGGAGATCAATATCCTCCTTATCCTAGGATAACACATATTCCAACAGTTTGTTGGCTCTGACTGCATCTTTCCAAACTGAAAGGATATCCTTGATTGCATTGTGTCCTCTAATTTGCACATCCTTTAACCAATCCATTGTAGTTTGAGCAGAGGCTTTCATCTTTTCAATCTTAGAAATAGTTTCTTTGGGTAAGAAACTAGGAGTAGCAGAGGAAGATGGGTGAAGAGATTGCAGAGGTTTCATCACCTCTTCCAAGCATTTCTTAAGCCTCTCATTTTCCTTTCTCAGCTCATGCTTGGTCTGAGTATTTTTCCTTAATCTGCCAACTATCACAGCACTGGACCCGTCATACTCCTCAATATCTTGCTCTACAAAAGCCTGTCCAAGTTTGAAAGTCTGCACATTATAATCCTCACCAGTGACATCTTCTCTAGTCTTGTCTGCAACAGGGGTGGCAATGTGTATTACTCTGTTATTCACTTCGTCCCTTTCTATTCTTGAAACTACCTTTGCCACCTTCTTCTTCTTACTTTTACTGATCTTAGACAACATCTCATCCCAATCCAAAGGAGTGTCTTCAACAACAACTTGTTTCTTCCTTGTAATCTCCTTTTCAAGCCAATCTGGGACAACAGGTTCCACCCGGATTTCCTCTGTTTTTGCCTCTTCATGTTGTTCTGTCATTTTATCCTCTTAGTTTTCAGGGAACTGCTTAGCTTGATCACCTACTTCAATCTCCACTTCTTGCACCGGCGATGGGGTTCTAACAGGAATATTTTCCTTTTCAGGTAATCCATTACCTTTGCTACTTGCCAGAGAATCTTCATATTGGACTAGTGGAGAAGGGTGCTTCTCTACCTCTTCTACTTCAAGCTCAGTTGCCACACCAAAGAGCTCTCCTTCGTTGAAAGGTTATGCCTCTCTGCTGGTCTCATGTTCCTAAAGAGTCTCTTGCTCAGGCACGCTTGGTGAAGGAGAAGTAGCCCTAGGTTGCTCCACAATGGGTGTCTTCGGAGGAGGATCCATATTTTGCATAGTTTCCTTAGGGGATGGAGTCCTTGATCTCCTTGAATAAACCTTAGTTTTTTCCCCTGAACTCTCCACATCAACAATCGAAGTATCATCTTTAGAGGTATCCTGACCTTTCTTCTTTGAAACCCTAGTTGTCCTAGTCTTCTTTGGTGGTGGAGGAGCATCCTCTTGTTCTGGCTTTTCAAATCCTTCCTCATCAGAGGACCTACCTATTTTCAAGGTTCGACTCCTTTTCTTTCCTTTTGGCTTTCTTTTTGGTTTTGGCTCACTTTCTTTAGGGCCTCTAATTTTTATTTTGAAGGGTGAGCTCTTTTGGTTTTCCCTTTGGGGTCATCTTCCCCGGATTCTTCTGAAGTAGACATAGGATTGAGATTTCCCATCAAATTAAAGGTATAGGGTACCTTCTCACTCTCCAATTCCCAAACCTTATGTTGTAGCCATGAAGTAGTGAATCTCATAATGGGAGCCATTAGGTCCTCCAGCTCAGTTACCTCATCATCGTTCTAGTTTATCTCTCCAATTGATCTATCCTTAACAGACTCATAGGAATGATCCTGCACCGGGTTTCCATTATCCTCTAGCTAGTCAGGGATTAACTTAACATTGTATTGCCTAATCACATCGACAGGCAGCCTAGAGTACCTTTTCTTCCTTGCCTCAAAATCATCTTTGATATTGGCCTAATAGTCCTCTAGGTCATCCTTATGACGATACTCTTTGGTAGCCTTCTTCTATGCTTCCCCAGTGATATCAAAATTTGTCCTTTTGGAGTGGAAGGAGAAACCATGAGCTGCCAATTCATTGCCTGCTATGTGTGCTGATTGAATGGAAGCGCACACCTCTGCTACGCCAATTCCAAGAGGGAAATCCCCACCAAAACCTGTTTTATGCTTTTCCTTTTTGACAATTGCATCAAATTCGCATATCTGTCTAACAATTTCCAATAACACAATATGATCAGTGGGGTACCTAGGTAACCTGTATGGAGCAGCTGGGCATCCATCAATTCTGATGTAAGAGGTGGGAAATTGAATGAACCAGGCTCCATATCTCTTTATCAATTCCTTCGTTCCATCTGACAGTCTCACATTCTCCGCATTTTGAAGCATCCTAGTGATGTGCATTGTCAATGCATCATTGGCTCTTTGGTAATCCCGGTGTCCTAGGTGCAATTCCAGATATATTTCATAGACAATGTTCTATCCAAATGTCCCATGTGGATTCAAACCCCTGTATGGGTAGAATCTAGCTAACACATACACCACATAGGAAGACATGGTGAACTTCGTTGTTTCTAGGACATCCCTTAATTGCTTGTCAATCACAACACTAATAAGTCCTGCCCAATGAAAATTGGTTCTTTGTTCAATTTTGTTGATCACATGGACCATCCAGCTTTCCAACACTCCAACACTTTTCAAACCTGCCACTCTGCTCAAGAATGTGATTGCATCATAAATATCTGATCTGAATCTAACCCTGTGCAATTGCTTGGGAAATTTGGAGTAGTGTGACTTTGGCTTTTCCAACCAAGAATTAATCATCTGCTGAGCTTTGGTTGGCTCATTCTCATAATATGTTATGGCCAAGTCCATGTTCAAAGCACACACTGAAGAAAAATCTTTCATGTCAAAGGCTTGAGCAATAGAAACAGGACTAAAATTCACCAAGACCCTTCCCTCCATGCTGACCACCCTTTGTGTGTCGAAGTCATACTGCTGGGCACACTCAAGTATTAAGTCATAGCATTGGATTGTAGGAGGGAACCCTGCCACATGAACCAATCCAGACTTCATCATTCCCTGTCTCAGGACCGACAGATCCTTCTGAGCTGTTCTCTCTTTAAACTCCTCATATCTCCACTCTCCAACATTGGTGTCCGAGACCTTAGACCATACCGAAGATATCTTGCTTTCAAAGAGTTGACTCTTAGTGTCCAATCTTAATCTCTCTACATCTGAAATAGAGGACCCCTCCGTGTCACCTTTAGATTTTCCTACTGCAGCCTTGCTTGATTCAGCCTGTATTTGCAAAAGAATGTCATGATTATCCACTTATCATATGTATTCCAATCCAAAGGTTAGCATAAAATCATATAAATCCATTGAGATCCATCACAAATCACCAATCCTTGAAAAACCAAAAGAATAAAGCAATCCGAGAAAACAAGGTAAGCTAGGAAAAATCCAGTCGAGGCAAAATTTCAGAGAAATCTGACCCAGACGGATTCTTGTTGCCAAGACACCATTTGCCAAATAGATCATTAGTACAAACAAAAGATTATATGATTATCATGAAATTCATCCATTAGCAACAAGAAATTAGCATTTAGCATTTACTCCATTAATCCTATCCTCGAGAAATCGAAAGAAACGAAACTAGACAGGAAAACCGAAAAAATCCGGAGAGGACGGATTTTCACGGACAGTTCAAATACTCTCAAATTCGCCGTACTCCGCGGAATTGGCCGAAACTGGGAAAATTCAGGTGAGCAGAAATTTCACGGACACCTCGGAAACCCGACGGATGACAACACGTGAACAAGCGACTGAATGATCATGCAAAACCTTACTAATTGGGGTTCAAATGATTTCAAAATTGACGCCAACCAACAAGATTCAGAATGCGCTTGAACTTAAATTTCACAAGACCTCAAATGACCAAACTTCATGGTGAAATGATCATGCCCTAATTTTGAAGAATAAACCCTTCACCATGAAAACTAGGGTGGGCTCAAGGTTTGGAACACTATCCCTAAGGATGAATCTAAGCACTCTGAGTCTTCACAAGGCAAGGAACTGGTTTAATATAGGCGCAAGATATAAAAATCATGATGGTTTAACCATTCTTAGCAGTTTCGAGCAAAACACCCAAAACCCCAACCTCGCCAGACATGATGAATTACGCATCTAGAAAAAAAATCCTACCCCAAACGCGCATCAAAATTGACCCATCCGACATTTATTGGGTAAACAAAGTAATGAATAGTGCGGGTGATGGAGATTCACAAAAAAAATGGGTCAAACCCCAATTCGATAAATAAAAAATCGTAACCAAGCATAAGCCGAACTGAAATGACCATCAATCAACATAGAACAGTTCAATCATTATGCAAACAGATGAAAGGGCCAATGATAACCTACCATGAATTAGCCTAGACGAAACTCGAACTCGAAGAAGCGGCTGCAAAATGAATGCGCCCAAGCAACAAAAATCCCGACACCAGCATCCAAACAATTCACACACAGGTAGCTCAAACTTAATGACCGAAGCTTGAATGAAAACTCTCAATCGCCAAAGCAAAAAGCAAGTGAATAATGATGTCGAAATGATGTCCAAAAGACTTTAAATCCATCCATATTCGCATTTGAGCAAAGGTACCTCGAGTATTAATGAATGAAAAGACATGTCAGAAAAATCTAGAAACCCGAGCCCAGGATGGAATTTCAGAAAATCCCAAGATACGTGAAAAATCCGGATGAACACGAATTCCATGGATATGGCAGAAACCGGGATTTTAACGAAGTTCAGGATTTTGGCGCAATCTGCGAAAATTCGCCAGAACCGGAAAATCCTGGAGTCGAGCAGAAACTCGGATTCAAAAAATTCAGCAATGAACAGACAATGAACCAGAGCCCAAGAAAATCCGCCAGAGCTGGAAAATCTCGGATTCAGGTCAAAACCTAGATTTTCACTAAAACCCAACTTTAACCAATTCAAGCCTCAAGGAAAGACCAAAACCAGCAAGATCAATATCTCAAGACCTTAAAAAGACAAATCTCATAAAACCAAAGGTCAAAAGACATCACGAAAAGAGGGGGTCCCTAATCCAAGTGGGGCGTGTATGCAAAACTGCACAACAAATGGTGACTCTGCTGGGGAAATGCACCCCAGCATTTCAATGAAAAACTGGAATCAAGAACCCAGAACTCATGGTTTCAACTCACCTATCTTGCCACCACCCATGGTAAAACAAAGAAGCCCCTAATCATCCAAACTTTCCTACACTAGGGTCAAAGTGTGTGCAAATGCATTCATTATCCTCCTTTAGTTGCAACAGGAACCAACCTTGGTATGAACAAGCTACATAAAGATTCATACTCTAAAAGTAATATGGATAAATCCTCCCTACCAGCCAGGCATCCATAGCCCCGACGAGGTTATCGCTATGATTCACCTAAACATAACTCTACTGCCAGCAAGGCATCTATAGCCCCGGTAGAGATATCCATATCCCCCTGATGAGTTGAATTTAAACCTTTTAATTTTCAATATGTATTTCCCTCTTTTTTTTATACTACTTATCTTTTCACTGCTTTCGCTTCAACCTGTGAACAATGAAGTTCACACTCAGGGATGAGAACCACAGTGGCACTAGAGCAGAAAAAAGGATTTTTCACTTGTTCAAACTTTATAAGGTCCTTATGCAACTTCAGGTATCTTTAATTTAAAATATGAGACCCTAATGTATTCCTGTTCAAACTGACTAGAAAACCCTTTGCCTCAGTACAAAGATAAGTGACATTGGACAGGGAATTCATACCATAATGCCCTGGAAGGATGATTAGAGTTTGTAAAAGAAATACTAAGAACATCAGACCTACCTTGTCACCATTGTCATACAAATGCAACCAGGGATCCCCAAAAGAGAAGGGACCAAGAGCAAGAGAAATGCAAACCAAAACAAACAAACCAAAGCAAACCTATTCTAACCAAAGCAGAACAAGCAGAGCAAAAGGAAACCTAATCTAACCAAACAAAACAATAGAAAGCAACCTAAACTAACTATATACAAACCAGGGAGCTGAAAATAGCTCAGGACTGGAAATAATGTTTCAAATACTGCCCATTGACAGGTAGTGGAATATCTTCTCCTGTAAGAGTCCTCAGATGGAAGGCATTATCTCCAAGTATTTCAGCAATCTGATATGGGCCAAGCCACAGTTTGTCAAATTTTCCATGGTCCCCTTTTCAATCATGAGGCTTAACCCAATATAGGACTAGATCAGAAATCCTGAAGGCCTTGACTTTAGCCCTCCTGTCAAACCACCTCTTAACTACCCCCTGATGTTTGGAAAAATTCTCAAGGGCATTGTCTCGTTTCTCCTCAAGGTGCAATAGTTATGTCAACCTAGTCTCCCTTCTGTCCCCTTCATTATAAAACTCATTTATAAACTGTAAAGTTGGGATCATGAGTTGAATAGGGAATACTGGCTCTAGACCATATACTAAGTGGTAGGGGGATGTTCCGATGGATGACTTAAGTCTTGTACGATCTGCCCAAAGGGAAAATCGAAGCTAGGTATGCTAGTCTTTTGGGTTCCTCTCTAATAGCTTATGGATGACAGTTAATAAGTTCTTATTATAGGACTTTGCTAAGCCATTACCCTGAGGATAATAATTGGACACAAATTTTACAATAATGCCATGATCAAAAGCCCAATTTTAAAATTTTAAAGATGCGAAAGCAGGACCATTATCACAGAGAACGGCAATAGGGAATCCAAATCGATTAAGAATAGAAGACTCTAAGAAATTAATCACTACCTCAAATGTACATTGCCTACAAGTAAAAGCCTCAGTCCATCTTGTGAAATAATCAATAATAGTGAGAATGTACCTATGTCCTGCAGAAGATGGTGGGTTGATGGGACCTATGAAATCCATACCCCACTGAGCAAAAGGCCTTACCTTAGTGACCGGTTGGAGCGGAAATGTTGCATACCTTTTCCTTGTTGCTGTAGTCTAGCACGTGTGACAAGTCCTGACATGATGGTGGACGCCTTTGAATAGCGTGGGCCTGCAATATCCTGCCCTCAAAATCTGGTTTGCTGTGGCAATCGCAGAACCATGGCCAGTGCCATACTTTTCATGAAATTTGTTTATCACCCTTTCAGCTTCTTGTTTCCTAAGGCATCGCAAATAAATGCCCTATGTGTTTTTTCTTGTACAGAACAACTCCCTTTAGCATGAAATTATCACTCTTCAATTGTATGGCTCTCCTCTGAACAACATTAAGATGACCTGGAGATCGTTGGTTCAACAAATAATAAACGATGTCATCATACCAGCCATCTGGGGAAACCTCCTCAATGTTATAATTCTGAATAGTTAGTTCAAGGCCTATTTCAACCATGGTTTGAGTAAGTCCCTGTCCTCTTACCAACTTCATGGGATGGATCTCAATATTCTACTCTTGTAGCATTGTCACCCACTTAGCTCTACGCTCTCCTAGCTCATTTTGCATCAGAAGTAACTTGACTGCGGGGTCTTGAAAAACTGCATAAACCTTAT
This sequence comes from Sequoia sempervirens, assembly GCA_007258455.2. Lineage (NCBI taxonomy): Eukaryota > Viridiplantae > Streptophyta > Pinopsida > Cupressales > Cupressaceae > Sequoia > Sequoia sempervirens. The sequence goes on along the minus strand of VDFB02193867.1, from coordinate 730,562,465 downwards.
TCCTGAGGATATAATGTCTGAATTTCTTCACTGCTCTAACCAAAGCATATACCTGCTTTTCTACAACTGGGTATCTCAACTCAACATCTTTAAATGGGGCACTCATAAAGGTAATGGGATGCTCATTTCCCTCATCAGCCTTTTGAGTTAGCATTCCTGCGCATGAGTGGTCTAAAACAAATGAATAGATGTGAAAAGGCTTGCTATAGTTAAGACTCACCAATACTGGAGCATCAACAATGACTCTTTTGATTTCTGCAAATGCTTCCTTTCCTTCCGTAGTCCATTCAATTTTAGCATCCTGCTTCAACATTGCATTCAACGGCTTAACAATTTCAGCAAATCCAGTAATGAATTTTTTGATGAAGTTGATCTTGCCAAAGAAATATTTCATTTCCTTTTTGCTAGCAAGTGGTTGGATCTTCAAGATGGCCTCCACTCTTTCTGGATCAATAGCAATTCCCTTCTCTGATATCACATGTCCTAGTAGTTTTCCCTCTGTTACTCCGAAAATACACTTTATAGGATTCAAAGATATGCCAAATTCCCTACACCTTTGAAACACTTTGTGCAGATCTAAGATGTGATCCCCTCTGTTTTTTGAAAAAATAGTCAGGTCGTCCATGTAAATAATAATGCATTTGCCTATGATATCTTGAAAAGCAATGTCTATAGCCCTTTGAAATGTAGCTCCTGCATTAATGAGTCCAAATAGCATTCTTCTGTAGGTAAAGGTACCCCATTTCATTGTGAAAGCAGTCTTGTGTCTATCCTCATATTGAACTATTACTTGATTGTACCCTAAATAACTGTCCAAAAAGGACATCATCTGAGATCCATTAACTACTTGAAGTACTTCATCTAGTGAAGGGACTAGATACTTATCTTTTTCTGACGATCTGTTTAAATTCTTGAAATCAACACAGAGTCTAATTTCTCCATTCTTTTTCCTCACTGGAACCAGGTTTGCTACCCATGTTGAATGCCTGACAGGAAATATGATTTTGGCAGATAGTAACTTTTGAACTTCTTTCTATATGACTGGTTCCAATAATGTATTAATCGGTCTCTTCCTTTGCCTAAAAGTCTTGGTACCCGGCTTCAAAGGGATAGTATGAGTTATGATTGATGTATCATAAATTTTCAAGTCCTCATAACTCAAGGCTACTATATCGGGAAAGCTAAGCAATGCTGTAATTATTTCTTGTCTTTCTTCTAGAGTGCATACTTTGCCAATAAAAATATTCTTGGCATTATCTTCAGTTCCCATATTGTAAGTATCACACTGTGCATTGATAGACTCCTTCTTTGACTCTTGTTCCTGATCCTTGATCTTATCCATATCAAAAATTCATTCCAATTGTACCATTCCCCTTGGAATAGTATTTGATTTTAGATTCATCACTCCTTCTAAATCTAGCTCTGCTTCCTAGAGCTCTATTTCATCAATGATTTGAGAGGCAAAAATGTCTGTATTTGTAATAAAATCTAGAATATGCTTGTCATTTTTGAATACCTGGAAGTTAGTAACATTATCTGGGACCGATGACACAGGAGTCAATTCTACAGTGAACTTCTTCAAACCTGACAAAGATAAAGGCTGCACAGTGCTTGCAGCCTAAGCCAGAGAATCCACAGTTTGATTCTTCTGCCGTGGTATTAGTTGAATATTGAAGGCATCAAATCCCTCAATGAGGTCCCACACTCTATGCCTATAATTAGTCATTCTTCTATCATGGCATGAATATTGTTTCCTTATTTGTTTAATTACTAACTCAGAATCACCAAAAACTTGCAGAATCTTAACCTTTTTCTTAAGTGCCATAAGAAGTCCATGAATTAACGCCTCATATTCCGCTACATTATTTGTGCAATGAAATTGAAGTCTATGGGCTACAAAGAAATTCTTACTTTTGGGACTGATTAGTTCAAACCCTGCCCCAGCTCCATGCTTGGATTTGGATCCATCAAATCTAAATGTCCAACACTCAGCAGCTATAATCTTCTTTATCACATCCTTTGGCTTAATATTACTGGATGGTGTTTCAGATGACACGAACTTCTTTTCTTGATAGTCTTCCTAAGGGTTTTGTATATATTTTTTAACTGCCAGGGTTGGATTCATGCATTTCTGCACTTGTTCTACTGCTGTTTGACATAAACAACACTCCAACTCTTAATGGGAAGCATTATGGACTCTACACCAATTAGGTAAGAGTAATTCTTTAAAGCTTGTCCTTCCACCTAGGTGAATTTGATTTTCAACACACTACTTGATGAATTCCTGAAAACTGTTTTATAGGCTGATCTGATTATCTTCAGTTTCCTCTTCTTCCTCCATTGATTTTGTCAAAACAGTAACATGGCTAGATTCTGTTTCTGCATCGATAGGCATTGTGTGTAGCATCAATACTTCCTCTGGGTCTGACTCCTCATACCGTGTCGAGAACATATAATTTCCCATGCCAACTTCTGATATCAGAACTTCTGTTGAAGTCTTTTGGTATTCTGTAATCATGTATTTCATTCTTGGCTCTCTCTCAATTCTGATCTGATTGGGGACTCCTTTCCAGGGAAGCCACATGTGAGAGTGATTAGTAGACACATAACCATTCAAAGCCTTAGTAAAATCTCTTCCTAGAATCAAACCATACGCATCCAGAATATCAGCTACTTGAATATTGATAACCTGTTGAATCCTTGGGTCTGAAACTATCTGCATGCGAATCATGTTTAATTCTCTCACCACATTTAGTTCAATTCTATCCAATTGAGTCACCTTCCTCTAGGAATCAGTAGGTGTAATTCCTAAAGCTCTACAAACTCCAAATGGCATCACATTGATGGAAGCACCAAAATCTAGTAAATAATTATGTAGATTCTTACCGAATATGCGCACAGAGATCATGAATGGTGGGGTTTCTGTCTTCCCTTGAAATGAAGTAGGCTGAGTATCTACTTGAGCTACTTGAGTCTTGTTCTTTTCCTTTCCTTTGTCTCCAGGGGGAAAGTCAGTCTGAGTGTGCATCTAATCTTGTATTTTCATAGGTTGAGAACTAGAAATCTTGCTGTTATGCTCATTAGAAGGTTTATCCAAAGACATAGGATGTGCATCATAAGTACCTAAAACTGTCTTCCTAATGGGAGGGAACCTTAATAACTCAAATGCTGAAAGATTTACCTTTAATTTCTTGAACTCCTCAACAACATATGAAGCCATTTGCTCCTCACTCATATCAGTGGAAGCTTCCCTTGAAGGTTTCTCCACCTTGTCCTTGCCTGCTTGAATAGCTTTTTCCTTCTGTGGGTCAGTTTGGGCCTGTCTTTCCTTCGAAAGTATTATCTGGAAACATGTGGATAGGATGGATTATTGCTAGCATTATGATCTGGGGGAGTATTGAAGTTATTAGGAGGAATGAAAGTGGTGAAAGGTCCCCCAGCTTGTGGGCACCTATGAGGCATATCTCTCAGACCTTGCCTCTGGAACATGTGTACTTCTTCAACATAAGCTTCTTCCTGATCGAGGGGGCCATTATCATTCATTGTTTCTTCATTGAATAATTGAGCCACTTCATCCCCATTACAAATTTGATTTGTTTTCCCCTCCTGAGAATTAGATTCCTCCTCTAGTACATTTTCCTTACTTGTTGGGAAGGGAGCATGATTTAATACCATCACAGGAGAATCATAAGGGCTGGAGGGAACCATCTCCTACCCATTTGCATTATTCTCTACCTCATATTGAAAAATGGAGGCTACAGTTTAGAATTCTGGACATTCTAACTCCGAATGCTAACTCGTCTTATGAAGCCTTCACCATCCTGATAAGGCTGTTTCAGCCAGGTATACACCATTGGGAGGCTTGTCTTGACTGACTGGTTGATTTACAGAATGGTTGACAACTTGATTAACCGGTTGATCCAATGGAGTGGGAACTCCTCCATTATTAGGTCCTATATTCCATGTTCTATTTTGTCCCTGTGATTGCCTCTTATTGAATGCTGATCCACTACCTTGTCCCCTATCAAAATTCTGCCTTTTATCATTATTGAACCCTCTATCATTGTTGTAACCCCTATCCTAATTATATCCCCTGTCATTGTAGAATCCTCTTTTGTTATGCTGTCCTCTATCAAAATTCTGCCCTTGTGGAAACTCTTTGTTCTGATTAGACTGCATACTCTTTTGAGCAGCTTGTAATTGGCTATTTTGATTTCTTAGGTAAGTTACCTCTAGATTTAACTTCTTTATCTATTCAACCATTTCATCAATCCTCTCCCTATTTGGATCTCGATAAGGGATCTAACTTGGGTTACTCTGAGAAGGGACAAGCATTGTAGTAGATCCCATAGACTGATGCAATACCTCAGAATTTTTTAGATAAGCAAGAAAACTATTTGGCTGCGGCTGATACATAGGCTAATTAACTTGCTGCTGGGGAAAATTCATCATGGGGGAGACCTGGCTCATAGGAGGGCCAGGGTGTGGCCCTAAGAGTAATTGAGGTACTAGATTCATGATTGGAGTATGACTGGTAAGTGCGTGATTTACTGCCTGAACCTAATTGGGATGTACAACTGGTCCTAAAGAAGGCAACGGTCCAGTCACATGTTGTCTCAGATCTGTGCTCAGCTTAACAGCTTCTATATAGGCATTAGTTAGGTTAGCTGGAGGGTTGGGTCTCCACTTCAGAAAGGTTGCTGTAAGCCTATCCAATGCTTTGTAATAGACTCCCAGGGTTGTATTGTTATTCAAAACATAAGGATCTTGAAGTCTGGTGTACGCACGGTAAAACCTATTATTGAAACTGGATATTGGTTCATTGAATTCTCTCTTTACTTTGGTGAATTGTAAGTATAATTCATTGGCACTGATGGGTATTCTAAATTTCTGTAAAAAGGCAGTTTCAAGATCATTCCAATTGAGAATTGAGTCAGAAGGGAGGTGATTGTACCAGTAAAAAGCCTCTTCTCCTAGTGAATAAGGGAACAACATACAGGAAACATCCTCATGAACAATCCCTCTATCTTTGAGATAGGTTTGGAAGATCCTTATATGCTCTTCTGTAGTCCTGTTTGAGTCATTAGCATGGAACTTTGAACAAAAGTCTTCAGCGTTTTTGGGCATTACATTGTAGGCGTTGACAAACAAAGGGGATGGATTATTAGCTAGGAAAGCCATTGGTAAGAGTGGGGGAGGTGGTTGTGGTTGGTTACTGATAGGCTGAGGTTGTTGAATGGGAACTACCTCAGGGACGGGTATGGCTTCAACTTGTGGATGTGAAGATGTGGATGACACTAGTGAAGGGATGGGTGATGATGATTCTCCCCTTTCTCAAGTCCTTCTTGACCTAGTGGGGAACTGTAATTCCTGTAAATTTTCCTCTCCTGTGGTAAATCTGGTATTTCTCCTATATCTCTCTAGAGAGATGGCGTTTAAGAAATGATCCAGTGTGCTCATTCAGGCCCTCCTTCTAGTGTAAATTTGTTGATAGTGTTTTCTACATAGCAACAACTCAGACAAAATACAATATTCTATCTCTCTTCAAAGGTAATATTCAACAATAAATTATCAAAAATCACCCCAAGGTCTATCAGGTGTCAGGTAATGACAATGCATAAACAACTCAGATAATATGTGAAAATGCTAGTAATCATAATCAGACCTTACTACAAGAAAACTGTATCATTCCAATTTATCAGATTGTGCAATATGATGATCTCAAATCCTAAATCTAACCAGATGATAAAGAAATAGCAAAAAATAAGGGTGCAAGAATATGATAAGATCTAAACTATTCCTAGAATGAACAATGCAAATAACAGATATCTGGAATAGACCAATCTCAAGTAACCAATTCTTGATCAACCCACAATACAATATCACAAGAACAGTGCAATCTTCTAAGGTGTATAGATTTTGAAATCGTAGATATTCATCCACAATCGAACTTAAACACATATAAATATATGGTCCAGGTTGACTTCACCAGCCTACTACAATCAGATAGTTACTGGGAGTATAGACTAGAGATTGCTACAAACATTCCAAATATGAAATCATGAACATCATTCACCAAACTAATCTAATTCCAAGACACTAAATTCTAAATCTTTAAGAAATTTGAAAGATGAAACAATAGGAACCATGCAAGATAATCTAACACAAAAGATTTCACTAGGAAAACCACAATGCCTACAATTGTATTAGATCACCAAAATGCTGCAATAATTCCACTATTTTGTTACAATATTTACTTCAAGAAATTGACCACTACTCCTACTACAAAATGCTCTAGCTCTTACTGATCTAACTTGTCTCTATTATCCTTTTCTCTATCTAGCCTTTACAATGAGGCATGAATGTCTTTTATAACAAATTCTCAAGACATGTTGGCCCAGCCAAACATTTACAAAATAAAACAACCAAAACAAGTCGGCCTTAGGAATTTCAAAATAAGACACACATTAAATGCCAATACATCATCAAGGTCAGCCTAGACACACTCCCCAATGTAGCCTAGATCAATACATGCCCTATAATAATAGGGAAGCACAAATCTCAAAATGGCATTAACTACCGCCTACCTTATCCTTACTCTGGGCGAACGATCCTTGAACCCTCAAAAACACTTTATCTAGCTCAGTGACAGGTGGTAAGGGCAAGATCCTAAGTCGGCACTCAATGGAATCAATCTCCTCCTTTGACTGTTTAATAACCTTATTCATATCATCCTTATGCACTTGATACTTATCCATCACTGCCAAGTAGGTTGCTGCGTCATCCAGCTGGTGTCCTGTTATGACCTTCTCAGAATTTGGGATGTACACATCATGCCACCATTCCCTTAGTTGTTCCAGGCTCAGGTACTTAGGAGCAATCTTCCTCCTACCAGTCATAACCTCAAAAAATGCAATACACCCCTCATACACCCCAGTCAAGTCACCATCTATCAACTTCTTTCGCCTTTGAATCTTCCTCATGGCCTTCTGACGAATCTGCAAAGCCTCAAACCATTCCCTAGGCTCATTGGGTCTGGAGGAAGGAAGGATCCCATCTACAACCAATTCATCTTTTCCATATTCCATAATTACTTTGGATTTCTATAGCAGGAGATCAATATCCTCCTTATCTTGGGATAGCACATATTCCAATAGTTCCATGGCTCTGACTGCATCTTTCCCAACTGAAAGGATATCCTTGATTGCATTGTCTCCTCTAATTTGCACATCCTTTAACCAATCTGTTGTAGTTTGAGCAGAGGCTTTCATCTTTTGAATCTCAAAAATAGTTTCTTTGGGTAGGAAACTAGTAGTAGCAGAGGAAGATGGGTGAAGAGATTGCAGAGGTTTCATCACCTCTTCCAAGCATTTCTTAAGCCTCTCATTTTCCTTTCTCAGCTCATGCTTGGTCTGAGTCTCTTTCCTTAATTTTCCAACTATCACAGCACTGGACCCTTCATACTCCTCAATATATTACTCTACAAAAGCCTGTCCAAGGTTGAAAGTCTGCACATTATAATCCTCACCAGTGACATCTTCTCTAGTCTTGTCTACAGCAGGGGTGGCAATGTGTATTACTCTGTTATTCAATTCGTCCCTTTCTATTTCTTGAAAATACCTTGGCCGCCTTCTTCTTCTTACTTTTATCGATCTTAGATAGCATCTCATCCCAATCCAAAGGAGTGTCTTCAACAGCAATTTGTTTCTTCCTTGTAATATGCTTTTCAAGCCAATCCGAGACAACAGGTTCCACCTGGATTTCCTCTGTTTTTGCCTCTTCATGATGTTCTGTCATTTTATCCTCTTCCTTTTTAGGGAACTGCTCAGCTTGATCACCTACTTCAATCTCCACTTCTTGCACTGGCAATGGGGTTCTAACAGGAATATTTTCCATTTCAGGTGATCCATTACCTTTCCTACTTGCTGGAGAATCTTCATATTGGACTGGTGGAGAAGGGTGCTTTTCTACCTCTTCTACTTCAAGCTCAGTTGCCGCACCAAAGAGCTCTCCTTCCTTGAAAGGTTATGCATCTCCGCTGGTCTCATGTTCCTCAAGAGTCTCTTGCTCAGGCACACTTGGCGAAGGAGAAGTAGCCCTAGGTTGCTCCACAATGGGTGTCTTCAGAGGAGGATCCATCTTTTGCACAGTTTCCTTAGGGGATGGAGTCTATGATCTCCTTGAATAAACCTTAGTTTTTTCCCCTGAACTCTCCACATCAACAATCAGAGTCTCATCTTTAGAGGTATCCTAACCTTTCTTCTTTGAAACCCAAGCTGTCCTAGTCTTCTTTGGCGGTGGAGGCGCATCCTCTTATTCTGGCTTTTCAAATCCTTGCTCATTAGAGGACCTGCCTATTTTCAAGGCTCAACTCCTTTTCTTTCCTTTTGGCTTTCTTTTTGGTTCTTGCTCACTTTTTTTAGGGCCTCTAATTTTTATTTTGAAGGGTGAGCTCCTTTTGGTTTTCCCTTTGGGGTCATCTTCCCCAGATTCTTCAGAAGTAGACATAGGATTGAGATTTCCCATCAAATTAGAGGTACAGGGTACCTTCTCACTCTCCAATTCCCAAACCTTATGTTTTAGCCATGAAGTAGTGAATCTCATAATAGGAGCCATTAGGTCCTCCAGCTCAGATACGTCATCATCATTCTAGTTTATCTCTCTAATTGATTTGTCCTTAACAGACTCATAGGCATGATCCTGCACCAGGTTTCCATCATCCTCTAGCAGGTCAGGGATTAACTTAACATTGTATTGCCTAATCACATCGATAGGCAGCCTAGAGTACCTTTTCTTCCTTGCCTTAATATCATCTTTGATATTGGCCCAATAGTCCTCTAGGTCATCCTTATGACGGTACTCTTTGGTAGCCTTCTTCTGTGCTTCCCCGGTGATATCAAAATTTGTCCTTTTAGAGTGGAAGGAGAAACCATGAGCTACCAATTCATCGCCTGCTGCGTGTGTTGATTGAATGGAAGGGCACACCTCTGCTACGCCAATTCCAAGAGGGAAATCCCCACCAAAACCTGTTTTATGCTTTTCCTTTTTGACAATTGCATCAAATTCGCATATTTGTCTAACACTTTCCAATAACACAATATGATCAGTAGGGTACCTAGGTAACCTGTATGGAGCAGCTAGGCATCCGTCAATTCAGATGTAAGAGGTGGGAAATTGAATCAACCAGGCTCCATATCTCTTTATCAATTCCTTCGTTCCATCTGACAGTCTCACATGCTTCACATTTTGAAGCATCCTAGTGATGTGCATTGTGAATGCATCGTTAGCGAAATGATGATGCCCTAATTTCGAAGAATAAACCCTTCGCCATGAAAACCAGGGTGGGCTCAAGGTTTGGAACACTATCCCTAAGGATGAATCTAAGCACTCTGAGTATTCACAAGGCAAGGCACTAGTTTAATATAGTTGCAAGATATAAAAATCATGACAGTTTAACCATTCTTAGCAGTTTCGAGCAAAACAGCCAAAACCCCAACCTCGCCAGACATGATGAATTATGCATCCAGAAAAAAAAATCCTACCTCGAACGCCCATCAACACTGACCCATCCGACATTTATTGGGTAAACAAAGTAATGCATAGTGCGGGTGATGGAGATTCACAAAAAAAATGGGTCAAACCCCAATTCGATAAATACAAAATCGTAACCAAGCATAAGCAAACCCGAAATGACCATCAATCAACATAGAACAGTTCAATCATTATGCAAACAGATGAAAGGGCCAATGATAACCTACCATGGATTAGCCCAGATGAAACTCGAACTCGAAGAAGCGGCTGCAAAATGAATGCACCTAAGCAACAAAAATCCCGACACCAGCGTCCAAACATTTCACACGCAAGCAACTAAAACTCAATGACCGAAGCTTGAATGAAAACTCTCAATCGCCAAAGCAGCAATCAAGTGAATAATGACATCAAAATGATTCCCAAAAGACTTTAAATCCTTCCATATTCACGTCTGAGAAAAGGTACCTCGAGCATTAATGAATGACAAGACATTTCAAAAAGATTTGGAAACTTGAGCCTAGGACGGAATTTTAGAAAATCCCAAGATACGTGGAAAATCTGGATGAATACAAATTCCGCGGATATGGCAGAAACCGGGATTTTAATGAAGTTTAGGATTTTGGCGCAATCCGGGAAAATCCGCCAGAACCAGAAAATCCCAGAGTCGAGCAGAAACCCGGATTCGAAAAATTCAGTAATGAACAGACAATGAACCAGAGCCTGGGAAAATCCGCCGGAGCTGGAAAATCCTAGATTCAGGTCAAAACCCAGATTTTCACTAAAACCCAACTTTAACCAATTCAAGCCTCAAGGCAAGACCAAAACCAGCAAGATCAATATTTCAATACCTTAAAAAGACAAATCTCATAAAACCAAAGGTCAAAAGACATCACGAAAAGAGGGGGTCCCTACTCCAAGTGGGGCATGTGTGTAAACTTGCACAACAAATGGTGACTCTGCTGGGGAAATGCTCCTGAGCATTTTGATGACAAACTGGAATCAAGAACCTAGAATTTATGGTTTCAACTGACCTATCATGCCACCACCCATGGTAAAACAAAGAAGCCCCTAATTATTCAAACTTTCCTACACCAGGGTCAAAGTGTGTGCAAATACATTCATTATCCTCCTTTAGTTGCAACAGGAACCAACCTTAGTATGAACAAGCTACATAAAGATTCATACTCTAAAAGTAACTTGGATAAAGCCTCGCTGCCAGTCAGGCGTCTATAGCCCCGACAAGGTCATCGCTGTGATTCATCTCAACATAGCTCTATTGCCAGCCAGGCATCTATAGCCCAGGTAGAGATATCTAGATCCCCCTGATGAGTTGAATTTAAACCTTTTAATTTTCAATATGTATTTCCCTCTTTTTTTTTATACTGCTTATATTTTCACTGCTTTCGCTTCAACCTGTGAACAATGAAGTTCACACTCAGGGATGAGAACCACAGTGGCACTAGAGCAGAAAAAAAGTTTTTTCACTTGTTTAAACTTCATAAGGTCTTTATGCAACTTCAGGTATCTGTAATTTAAAATATGAGACCCTAATGTATTCATGTTAAAACTGACTAGAAAACCCTTTGCCTCAGCACAAAGATAAGTGACATTGGGCAGAGAATTCATACGATAATGCCCTGAAAGGATGATTAGAGTTTGTAAAAGAAATACTAAGAACATCAGACCTACCTTGTCACCACTGTCATACAAATGCAACCAGGGATCCACAAAAGAGAAGGGACCAAGAGCAAGAGCGACACAAACCAAAATAAACAAACCAAAGCAAACCTATTCTAACCAAAGCAGAACAAGCAGAGCAAAAGGAAACCTAATCTAACCAAACAAAACAATAGAAAGCAACATAAACTAACTATATACAAAGTAGGGAGCTGAAAACAGCTCAGGACTAGAAATAATGTTTCAAATACTACACATTGATAGGCAGTGGAATATCTTCTCCCATGAGAGTCCTCAGACATAAGTCATTATCTCCAATTATTTCAGCAATCTGATATGGGCCAAGCCACAGTTTGTCAAATTTCCCATAGTCCCCTTTTCGATCATGAGGCTTATCCTAGTATAGGACTAGGTCAGAAATCCTGAAGGCCTTGACTTTAGCCCTCCTGTCAAACCACCTTTTAACTACCCCCTGATGTTTGGCAAAATTATCAAGGGCATTGTCTTGTTTCTCTTCAAGGTGCAATAGTTCTGTCAACCTAGTCTCCCTTCTATCCCCTTCATTATAAAACTCATTTATAAATTGTAAAGTTGGGATCTTGAGTTGAATAGGGAATACTGGCTCTAGACCATATACTGAGTGGTAGGGGGATGTTCCGATGGATGACTTAAGTCTTGTACGATCTGCCCAAAGGGAAAACCAAAGCTGGGTATGCCAGTCTTTTGGGTTCCTCTTTAATAGCTTACAGATGACAGTTAATAAGTTCTTATTAGAGGACTCTGTTAAGCCATTAACCTGAGGATAATAATTGGACGCAAATTTCACAATAATGTCATGATGAAAAGCCAAATTTTAAAATTTTAAAGACACAAAAGTAGGACCATTATCATAGACAATAGCAATAGGGAATCCAAATCGATTAAGAATAACAAACTCTAAGAAATCAATCACTACCTCAGATGTACATTGCCTACAAGCAAAAGCCTCAGTCCATCTTGTGAAATAATCAATAATAGTGTGAATGTACATGTGTCCTGCAGAAGATGGTGGGTTGATGGGACCTATGAAATCCATACCCCACTAAGAAAAAGGCCCTACCTCAGTGACCGGTTGGAGCGGAAGTACTGCATACCTTTCCCTTGTTGCTGTGGTCTGGCACATGTGACAAGTCTTGACATGATGGTGGATGCCTTTGAATAGCATGGGCCAGTAATATCCCGCCCTCAAAATCTAGTTTGCTGTGGCAATCGCAGAACCATGGCTAGTGCCATACTTTTCATGAAATTCGTTTATCACCATTTCAGCTTCTTATTTCCCAAGGCATTGCAAATAAATACCCTCATGATTTTTCTTGTATAGAACAGCTCCCTTTAGCATGAAATTGTTACTCTTCAATCGTAGGGCTCTCCTCTGAACAACATTAAGATGAACTGGAGATCATTGGTTCAACAAATAATAAACGATGTCATCATACCAGCCATCTGGGGAAACCTCCTCAACGTTATAATTCTAAACAGTTAGTTTAGGGCCTATTTCAACCATGGTTTGAGTAAGTCCCTATCCTCTTACCAACTTCATGGGCTGGATCTCAATATCATACTCTTGTAGCATTGTCACCCACAGCTCTACGCTCTCCTGGCTCATTTTGCATCAGAAGTAACCTGATTGCGGGGTCTTGGACAACTGCATAAACCTTATTCCTGAGGATATAATGTCTGAATTTCTTCACTGCTCTAACCAAAGCATATGCCTATTTTTCTACACTTGGGTATCTCAACTTAGCATCTTTTAATGGGGCATTCATAAAGGCAATGGGATGCTCATTTCCCTCATCAGCCTTTTGAGTTAGCATTCCTGCGCATGAATGGTCTTGAGCAAATGAATAGATGTGAAAAGGCTTGTTGTAGTTAGGATTCACCAATACTGGAGCATCAGCAATGACTCTTTTGATTTTTTCAAATGCTTCCTTTGCTTCTGTAGTCCATTCGATTTTAGCATCCTACTACAACATTGCATTTAATGGCTTAACAATTTCAGTAAATCCAGTAATGAATTTTCTGATGAAGTTGATCTTGCCAAATAAAGATTTCATTTCATTTTTGCTAGCAGGTGGCTGGATCTTCAGGATGGCCTCCACTCTTTCTAGATCAATAGCAATTCCCTTCTCTGATATCACATGTCGTAGCAGCTTTCCCTCTGTTACTCCGAAAATACACTTTTTAGGATTCAAGGATATGCCAAATTCCCTACACCTTTGAAACACTTTGTGCAGATCTGAGATGTGATCCCCTCTATTTTTTTTAAAAATAGTCAGGTCATCCATGTAAATAATAATGCATTTGTCTATGATATCTTTAAAACCAATTTCTATAGCCCTTTGAAATATAGCTCCTGCATTAATGAGTCCAAATAGCATTCTTCTGTAGGCAAAGGTACCCCATTTCATTTTGAAAGTAGTCTTGTGCCTATCCTCATATTGAACCATTACTTGATTGTACCTTGAATAACCATCCAAAAAGGACATCATCTGAGATCCATTAACTACTTGAAGTACTTCATCTAGTGAAGGGACTGGATACTTATCTTTTTCTAACGATCTATTTAAATTCCTGAAATGAACACAGAGTCTAATTTCTCCATTATTTTTCCTCACTGGAACTAGGTTTGCCACCCATGTTGAATGCCTGACAGGAAATATGATTTTGGCAGATAGTAGCTTTTGAACTTCTTTCTGTATGACTGATTCCAATAATGCATTAATCGGTCTCTGCCTTTGCCTAAAAGGCTTGGCACCCGGCTTCAAAGGGATAGTATGAGTTATGATTGATGTATCATAAGTTTTCAAGTCCTCATAACTCCAGACTACTATATCGGGAAAGCTAAGAAATGCTGCAATTATTATGTCTTTCTTCTAGAGTGCATACTTTGCCAATAAAAATGTTCTTGGCGTTATCTTCAGTTCCTATATTGTAAGTATCACACTGTGCATTGATAGACTCCTTCTTTGACTCTTGTTCCTGATCCTTGATCTTATCCATATCAAAAATTTGTTCCAACTGTACCATTCCCCTTGGAATAGTATTTGATTTTAGATTCATCACTCCTAAATCCAGCTCTGCTTCCTGGAGCTCTCTTTCATCAATGATTTGAGAGGCAAAAATGTCTGTATTTGTGATAAAATCTAGAATATGCTTGTCATCTTTGAATACTTGAAAGTTAGTTACATTATCTGGGACCGATGGCATAGGAGTCAATTCTACAGTGAACTTCTTCAAACCTGACAAAGATAAAGGCTGCAGGGTGCTTGCCACCTAAGCCAGAGAATCCGCAGTTTGATTCTTCTGCCATGGTATTAGTTGAATATTGAAGGCATCAAATCCCTCAATGAGGTCCCACACTCTATGCCTATAATTAGTCATTCTTCTATCATGGCATGAATATTGTTTCCTTGTTTAATTACTAACTCAAAATCACCAAAAAATTTGCAGAATCTTAACCTTTTTCTTAAGTGCCATAAGAAGTCCATGAATTAACGCCTCATATTCCGCTACATTATTTATGCAATAAAATTGAAGCCTATGGGCTACAAAGAAATTCTTACCTTTGGGACTGATCAGTTAAAACCCTGCCCCATCTCCATGCTTGGATTTGGATCCATCAAATCTAAGTGTCCAACACTCAACAGCTGTAATCTTCTTCATCACATCCTTTGGCTTAATATTGCTGGATGGTTTTTCAGACGACACAAACTTCTTTTCTTGATAGTATTCTTGAGGGTTTTGTATATCTATTTTAACTGCCAAGGTTGGATTCATGCATTTCTGCACTTGTTCTACTACTGTTTGACATAAACAACACTCCAACTCTAAATGGGAAGCATTATGGACTCTACACCAATTAGGTAAGAGTAATTCTTGAAAGCTTGTCCTTCCACCTAGGTGAATTTGATTTTCAACACACTACTTGATGAATTCCTGAAAACTGTTTTATAGGCTGATCTGATTATCTTCAGTTTCCTCTTCTTCCTCCATTGATTTTGTCAAAACAGTAACATGGCTAGATTCTGTTTCTGCATCGATAGGCATTGTGTGTAGCATCAATACTTCCTCTGGGTCTAACTCCTCATACTGTGTCGACAACATATAATTTTCCATGCCAAATTCTGATATCAGAATTTTTTTTGAAGTCTTTTGGTATTATGTAATCATGTATTTCATTCTTGGCTCTCTCTCAATTCTGATCTGATTGGGGACTCCTTTCCAGGGAAGCCACATGTGAGAGTGATCAGTAGACACAACCATTCAAAGCCTTAATAAAATATCTTCCTAGAATCAAACCATATGCATCCAGGATATCAGCTACTTGAATATTTATAGCCTGTTGAATCCTTGGGTCTGAAACTATCTGCATGTGAATCATGTTTAATTCTCCTACCACATTTACTTCAGTTCTATCCAATTGAGTCACCTTCTTCTGGGAATCAGCAAGTGTAATTCTTAAAGCTCTACAAACTCCAAATGGCATCACATTGGTGGAAGCACCAGAATCTAGTAAACAATTATGTAGATTCTTACCGAATATGCACACAGAGATCATGAATGGTGGAGTTTTTGTCTTCCCTTGAAACAAAGTAGGCTGATTATCTACTTGAGCCACTTGAGTCTTGTCCTTTTCCTTTCATTTGTTTCCAGGGGGAAAGTCAGTCCGAGTGTGCGTCTGATCTTTTATTTTCACAGGCTGAGAACTAGAAATCTTACTGTTATGCTCATTAGAAGGTTTATCCAAAGACACATGATGTGCATCATAAGTACCTAAAACTGCCTTCCTAATGAGAGGGAACCTTAATAACTCAAATGCTGAAAGATTTACCTTTAATTTCTTGAACTTCTCAGCAACATATGAAGCCATTTGCTCCTCACTCATATCAGTGGAAGCTTCCCTTGAAGGTTTCTCCACCTTGTCCTTGCCTGCTTGAACACCCTTTTCCTTCCGTGGGTCAGTTTGGGCCTGTCTTTCCTTCAAAAGGTATTGTCTGAAAATATGTGAATATGACAGATTATTGCTAGCATTAGGATCTGGGGGAGTACTAAAGTTATTAAGAGGAATGGAAGTGGTGAAAGGTCCCCCAGCCTATGGGCGCCTATGAGGCATATCTCTCAGACCTTGCCTCTTGAACATGTGTACTTCTTAAACATAAGCTTCTTCCTGATCAAGGGGGCCATTATCATTCATTTTTTCTTCATTGAATAACTGAGCCATTTCATCTCGATTACAAATTTGATCTGTTTTCCCCTCCTGAGAATCAGATTCTTCCTCTAGTACATTTTCCTTAATTGCTGGGAAGGGAGCGTGATTTAATACCAGCATAGGAGAATCATAAGGGCTGGAGGGAACCATCTCCTACCCATTTACGTTATTCTCTACCTCATACTAAAAAATGGAGGCTATAGTTTGGAATTCTAGACATTCTAACTCTGAATGTTGACTCATCTTATGAAGCCTACACCATCCTGATAAGGCTAATTCAGCTAGGTATACACCACTGGGAGGCTTATCTTGACTGACTAGTTGACTTACAGATTGGTTGACAACTTGATTAACCGGTTGATCTAATAGAGTGGGAACTCCTCCATTATTAGGTCTTGTATTCCATTTTCTATTTTGTCCCTATGATTTCCTCTTATCGAATCCTGATCCACTATCTTGTCCCCTATCAAAATTATGCCTCCTATCATTATTGAACCCTATATCATTGTTGTAACCACTATCCTGATTATATCCCTTATCATTGTAGAATTCTCTTTCGTTACGTTGTCATCTGTCAAAATTTTTCCCTTGTGGAAACTCTTTGTTCTGATTGGACTGCATACTCTTCTGAGCAGCTTGTAATTGGCTATTTTGATTTGTTAGGTAAGTTAGCTCTAGATTTAACTTCTTTATCTGTTCAGCCATTTCATAAATCCTCTCCCTATTTGGATCTCGATAAGGGATCTGGCTTGGGTTACTCTGAGAAGGGACACGCATTGTAGTAGATCCCATAGACTGATGCAATACCTCAAAATTTTGCAGATAAGCAAGGAAACTATTTGGCTGCGGCTGATACATAGGCTGGTTAACCTGTTGCTGGGGAAAATTCATCATGGGGGAAACCTGGCTCATGGGAGGGCCAGGGTGTGGCACCAAGGGTAATTGAGGTACTGGATTCATGATTGGAGTATGACTGGTAAGTGCCTGATTTACTGCCTGAACCTGATTGGGATGTGCAACTGGCCCTAAAGAAGGCAACGGTCCAGTCACATGTTGTCTCAGATATGTGCTAAGCTTAACAGCTTTTGTATAGGCATCAGTTAGGTTAGCTAGAGGGTTGGGTCTCCACTTCAGAAAGGTCACCGTAAGGCTATCCAATGCTTTGTAATAGACTCCCAGGGCTGTATTGTTATCCAAAACATAAGGATCTTGAAGTCTGGTGTACGCATGGTGAAACCTATTATTGAAACTGGATATTGGTTCATTGACTTCTCTCTTTACTTTGGTGAATTGTAGGTATAATTCATTGGCACTGATGGGTATTCTAAATTTATGTAAAAAGGCAGTTTCAAGATCATTCCAATTGAGAATTGAGCCAGAAGGGAGGTGATTGTACCAGTAAAAAGCCTCTTCTCCTAGTGAATAAGGGAACAACCTACAGGCAACATCCTCATGAACAATCCCTTTATCTTTGAGACAGGTTTGGAAGATCCTTATATGCTCTTCTGCAATCCTATTTGGGTCATTAACATGGAACTTTGAACAAAAGTGTTCAGGGTTTTTCGGCATTACATTGCAGGGGTTAAAAAATAAAGGGGATGGATTATTAGCTAGGAAAGCCATTGGTAAGAGTGGGGGAGGTGGTTGTGGTTGGTTACCGATAGACTGAGGTTGTTGAATGGGAACTTCCTCAGGGACGGGTATGGCTTCAACTTCTGGATGTGAAGATGTGGATGATGCTGGTGAAGGGATGGGTGATGATAATTCTCCCCTTTCTCAAGTCCTTCTTGACCTAGTGGGGAACTGTAATTCCTATAAATCTTCCTCTCTTGTGGTAAATCTGGTATTTCTCCTATATCTCTCTAGAGAGATGGTGTTCAAGAAATGATCCAGTGTGCTCATTCAGGCCCTCCTTCTACCGCCAATCTATTGATGGTGTTTTCTGTATAGCAACAACTCAGACATAATACAATATTCTATCTCTCTTGAAAGGTAATCTTCAACAATAAATTATCAAAAATCATCCCAAGGTCTCTCGGGTGTCAGGTCATGACAATGCATAAACAACTCAGATAATATGTGAAAATGTTGGTAATCACAATCGGCCCTTACCACAAGCAAACTGTATCCTTCCAATTTATCAGATTGTGCAATATGATGATCTCAAATCTTAAATCTAACCAGATGATAAAGAAATAGCAAAAGATAAGGGTGCAAGAATATGATAAGATCTAAACTATTCCTAAAATGAACAATGCAAATAACAGATATCTAGAATGGACCAATTAAAGTAACCAATTCTTGATCAACCCACAATGCAATATCACAAGAACAGTGCAATCTTCTAAGGTGTATAGATTTTCAAATCGTAGATATTCATCCATAATCGAACTTAAGCACATAAATATATTGTCCAGGTTGACTTCACTAGCCTACTACAATCAGATAGTTACTGGGAGTATAGACTAGAGATTGCTACAAACATTCCAAATATGAAATCATGAACATCATTCACCAAATGAATCTAATTCTAAGACACTAAATTCTAAATCTTTAAGCAATTTGAAAGATAAAACAACATGAACCATGCAAGATAATCTAACACAAGAGATTTCACCAGGAAAACCACAATGCCTTCAATTGTATTAGATCACCAAAATGCTACAACAATTCCATTATTTTGTTACAATACTTGCTGCAAGAAATTGACCACTACTCCTACTACAAAATGCTCTAGCTCTTACCGATCTAAATTGTCTCTGTTATCCTTTTCTCTATCTAGCCTTTACAATGAGGCATGAATGCCTTTTATAACAAATTCTCAAGACATGTTAGCCCAGCCAAACATTTACAAAATAAAACAACCAAAACAAGTTGGCCTTAGGAATTGTAAAAAAAAGCACACATTAAATGTTGATACATCATTAAGGTCAGCCTAGACACACTCCCCAATGTAGCCCAGATCAATACATGCCTTGAAATAATAGGGAAGCACAAATATCAAAATGGCATTAAATATTGCCTCCCTTATCCTTACTCTAGGCCAACAATCCTTGAACCCTCAAAAACACTTTATCTAGCTCAGTGATAGGTGGCAAGGGCAAGATCCTAATTCAGAACTCAATGGAATTAATCTCCTCCTTTGACTGTTTAACAACCTTATTCCAATCATCCTTATGTGCTTGATACTTATCCATTACTGCCAAGTAGGTTGCTGCATCATCCAGCTGGTGTCCTGTTATGACCTTCTCAGAATCTGGGATGTACACATCATGCCACCATTCCCTTAGTTGTTCCAGGCTCAGGTACTTAGGAGCAATCTTCTTCCTGCCAGTCATAACCTCAAAAAATTCAATACACCCCTCATACACCCCAGTCAAGTCACCATCTATCAACTTCTTTCACTTCTGAATCTTCCTCATGGCCTTCTGATGAATCTGCAAAGCCTCAAACCATTCCCTAGGCTCATTGGGTCTGGAGGAAGAAAGGATCCCATCTACAACCAACTGATCTTTTTCATATTCCATAATTACTTTGGATTTCTGTAGCAGGAGATCAATATCCTCCTTATCCTGGGATAGCACATATTCCAATAGTTCCTTGGCTCTGATTGCATCTTTTCCAACTGAAAGGATATCCTTGATTGCATTGTGTCCTCTAATTTGCACATCCTTTAACCAATCCATTGTAGTTTGAGCAGAGGCTTTCATCTTTTCAATCTCAGAAATAGTTTCTTTGGGTAGGAAACTAGGAGTAGCAGAGGAAGATGGGTGAAGAGATTGCAGAGGTTTCATCACCTCTTCCAAGCATTTATTAAGCCTCTCATTTTCCTTTCTCAGCTCATGCTTGGTCTGAGACTCTTTCCTTAATCTGCCAACTATCACAGCACTGGACCCTTCATACTCCTGAATATCTTGCTCTACAGAAGCCTGTCCAAGGTTGAAAGTCTGCACATTTTAATCCTCACCAGTGACATCTTCTCTAGTCTTGTCTACAGCAAGGGTGGCACTGTGTATTACTCTGTTATTCACTTTGTCCCTTTCTATTCTTGAAACTACCTTGGCCTTCTTCTTCTTCTTACTTTTACCGATCTTAGACAGCATCTCATCCTAATCCAAAGGAGTGTCTTCAACAACAAAATGTTTCTTCCTTGTAATCTCCTTTTCAAGCCAATCTAGGACAACAGGTTCCACCCAGATTTCCTTTGTTTTTGCCTCTTCATGTTGTTCTGTCATTTTATCCTCTTCCTTTTCAAGGATCTGCTCAGCTTGATCACCTACTTCAATCTCCACTTCTTGCACCGGCGATGGGGTTCTAACAGGAATATTTTCTTTTTCAGGTGATCCATTACCTTTGCTACTTGCCAGAGAATCTTCATATTGGACTAGTGGAGAAGGGTGCTTTTCTACCTCTTCTACTTCAAGCTCAGTTGCCGCACCAAAGAGCTCTCCTTCCTTGAAAGGTTCTGCCTCTCCGCTGGTCTCATGTTCCTTAAGAGTCTCTTGCTCAGGCACGCTTGGCGAAGGAGAAGTAGCCCTAGGTTGCTCCACAATGGGTGTCTTCAGAGGAGGATCCATATTTTGCACAATTTCCTTAGGGGATGGAGTCCTTGATCTCCTTGAATAAACCTTAGTTTTTTCCCCTGAACTCTCCACATCAACAATCAGAGTCTCATCTTTAGAGGTATCATGACCTTTCTTCTTTGAAACCCTAGCTGTCCTAGTCTTCTTTGGCAGTGGAGGAGCATCCTCTTCTTCTGGCTTTTCAAATCCTTCCTCATCAGAGGACCTGCCTATTTTTAAGGCTTGATTCCTTTTCTTTCCTTTTGGCTTTCTTTTTGGTTCTGGTTCACTTTTTTTAGGGCCTCTAATTTTTATTTTGAAGGGTGAGCTCCTTTTGTTTTTCCCTTTGGGGTCATCTTCCCTGGATTCTTCTGAAGTAGACATAGGATTGAGATCTCCCATCAAAATTAAAGGTATAGGGTACCTTCTCACTCTCCAATTCTCAAACCTTATGTTTTAGCCATGAAGTAGTGAATCTCATAACAGGAGCCATTAGGTCCTCCAGCTCAGTTACCTCATCATCATTCCAGTTTATCTCTCCAATTGATCTGTCCTTAATAGACTCATAGGCATGATCCTGCACCAGGTTTCCATCGCCCTCTAGCTGGTCAGGGATTAACTTAATATTGTATTGCCTAATCACATCGACAGGTAGGCTAGAGTACCTTTTCTTCCTTGCCCCAAAATCATCTTTGATATTGGCCCAATAGTCCTCTAGGTCATCCTTATGATGGTACTCTTTGGTAGCCTTCTTCTGTGCTTCCCTGGTGATATCAAAATTTTTCCTTTTGGAGTGGAAGGAGAAACCATGAGCTGCCAATTCATTGCCTGCTATGTGTGCTGATTGAATGGAAGGGCACACCTCTACTACACCAATTCCAAGAGGGAAATTCCCACCAAAACTTGTTTTATGCTTTTCCTTTTTGACAATTGCATCAAATTCGCATATCTGTCTAACAATTTCCAATAACACAATATGATCAATGGGGTACCTAGGTAACCTGTATGGAGCAGCTGGGCATCCGTCAATTCTGATGTAAGAGAAGGTGGGAAACTGAATGAACTAGGCTCCATATCTCTTTATCAATTCCTTCGTTCCATCTGACAGTCTCACATGCTCCACATTTTGAAGCATCCTAGTGATGTGCATTGTTAATGCATCATTGGCTCTTTGGTAATCCCAGTGTCCTAGGTGTAATTCCAGGTATATTTCATAGACAATGTCCTGTCCAAATGTCCCATGTGGATTCAAACCCCTGTATGGGTAGAATCTAGCTAACACATACACCACATAGGAAGACATGGTGAACTTCGTTGTTTCTAGGACATCCCTTAATTGCTTGTCAATCATAGCACTAATAAGTCCTGCCCAATGGTAATTGGTTCCTTGTTCAATTTTGTTGATCACATGGACCATCTAGCTTTCCAACACTCCAACGCTTTTCAAACCTGCCACTCTGCTCAAGAATGTGATTGCATCATAAATATCTGATCTGAATCTAACCTTGTGCAATTGCTTGGGCAATTTGGAGTAGTGTGACTTTGGATTTTCCAACCAATAATTAATCATCTGTTGAGCTTTGGTTGGCTCATTCTCATAATATGTTATGGCCAAGTCCATGTTCAAAGCACACACCGAAGGAAAATCTGGCATGTCAAAGGCTTGAGCAAGACAAACAGGACTGAAATTTGCCAAGACCCTTCCCTCTGTGCTGACCACCCTTTGTGTGTCGAAGTCATACTACCGGGCACACTCAAGTATTAACTCATAGCATTGGATTGTAGGAGGAAACCCTGCCACATGAACCAATCTGGACTTCATCATTCCCTGTCTCAGGACCGACAAATCCTTTTGAGCTATTCTCTCTTTAAACTCCTCATATCTCCACGCTCCAACATTGGTGTCCGAGACCTCAGACCATACCGAAGATATCTTACTTTCAGGGAGTTGACTCTTAGTGTCCAATCTTAATCTCCCTGCATCTGAAATAGAGGACCCCTCCATGTCACCTTTAGATTTTCCTGCTGCATCCTTGCTTAATTTAGCCTGCATTTGCAAATGAATGTCATGAGTATCCACTTATCATACGTATTCCAATCCAAAGGTTAGCATAAAATCATATAAATCCATTAAGATCCATCACAAATCACCAATCCTTGAAAAACTGGAAGAATAAAGCAATCCAGGAAAACAAGGTAAGCTGGGAGAAATCTAGTCGGGGTAGAATTTCAAAGAAATCCAACCCAGATGGATTCCTGTTGCCAAGACACCATTTGCCAAATAGATCATTAGTACGGACAAAAGATTATAAGATTATCATGAAATTCATCCATTAGCAACAAGAAATCAACATTTAGCATTTACTCCATTAATCCTATCCTCGAGAAATCAAAAGAAACGAAACCAGACAGGAAAATCGAAAAAGTCCAGATAGGACGGATTTTTGCAGACAATTAAAATACTCCAGAATTCGTCGTACTTCGCGGAATTGGCCAAAACCAAGAAAATTCGGGTGCGCAGAAATTTCGCGGACACATCGGAAACCCGACGGATGACAACACGTGAACCAGCGACTGAATGATCATGCAAAACCTTACTAATTGGGGTTCAAATGATTTCAAAATCGACGCCAACCAACAAGATTCAGAATGCACTTGAACTTAAATTTCACAAGACCTCGAATGACCAAACTTCATGGCGAAACGATGATGCCCTAATTTTGAAGAATAAACCCTTCGCCATGAAAACCAGGGTGGGCTCAAGGTTTGGAACACTATCCCTAAGGATGAATCTAAGCACTCTGAGTCTTCACAAGGCAAGGAACTAGTTTAATATAGGCGCAAGATATAAAAATCATGACGGTTTAACCATTCTTAGCAGTTTCGAGCAAAACACCCAAAACCCCAACCTCGCTAGACATGATGAATTACACATCCAGAAACAAAAATTCTACCCCGAACGCCCATCAACACTGAACCATCCGACATTTATTGGGTAAAAAAAGTAATGCATAGTGCGGGTGATGGAGATTCACAAAGAAAATGGGTCAAACCCCAATTCGATAAATACAAAATCGTAACCAAGCATAAGCCGAACTGAAATGACCATCAATCAACATAGAACAGTTCAATCATTATGCAAACAGATGAAAGGGCCAACGATAACCTACCATGGATTAGCCTAGATGAAACTCGAACTCAAAGAAGCGGCTGCAAAATGAATGTGCCCAAGCAATGAAAATCCCGACACCAGCATCCAAACAATTCACACGCAGGCAACTCAAACTCAATGACCGAAGCTTGAATGAAAACTCTCAATCGCCAAAGTAGCAAGCAAGTGAATAATGACATTGAAATGATGCCCAAAAGACTTTAAATCCATCCATATTTGCGTCTGAGCAAAGGTACCTTGAGCATTAATGAATGATAAGACATGTCAGAAAAATTTGGAAAGCCGAGCCCAGGACGGAATTTTGAAAAATCCCAAGATACCCAGAAAATCCGGATGAACACGAATTCCACGGATATGGCAGAAACCAGGATTTTAACAAAGTTCAAGATTTTGGCACAATCCAGGAAAATCTGCCAAAACCAGAAAATCGTGAAGTCGAGTAGAAACCCAGATTTGGAAAATTCAGCAATGAACAGACAATGAACCAGAGCCCAGGAAAATCAGCCAGAGTTGGAAAATCTCGGATTCAGGTCAAAACCCGGATTTTCACTAAAACCCAACTTTAACCAATTCAAGCCTCAAGGCAAGACCAAAACCAGCAAGATCAATATCTCAAGACCTTAAAAAGACAAATCTCATAAAACCAAAGGTCAAAAGACATCACGAAAAGAGGGGGTCCCTACTCCAAGTGGGGCGTGTGTGCAAAACTGCACAACAGGTCATTATCCTTAACGAGTTTTATATTAAATATGTTAATTAGAATGAAATCAAAGGGAATTTTTTTCCAGATTAGTTAGTAGAGTCTCCCATTCTCAACTATCATCCTTTGACCATATAATTTATATGTGAATCCATCTTTCACATTGCATAATCTAAACCATGGAAAGTATAATTTGATGGATCATTTACCTCACATGGTTCACATGTTGGCATCCTTTTCATCACCCATGTTTATTTCATCCCAAAATTATTCCACATTGGTTTCCCTTGTACAAATAACATAGTGGAATATGAGGCATTGATATTAGGGTGGCATAAGTCATATGTTTGATTTTGACCTTTTAATGACATATTTGCCACATTGTCACCCTAGTTCCTTATACCTTGGTGAGTAACATCAAGTATAATATCAAATCAAGGTTTGTTACACTATTGTAATATGAAATTTATCCATCCCTCCATGCCCCCACCCTTCCACATCCCCATCCTTCCATTTCCCTATCTCTCCATCCCCTTAATATTTCCTCCATATCCTATCATATCCATTACCCTCCCTCAATTTTCTTACCCTCCTCTACTCATACTCCATTAGTCCTACCACTCATTCCAAGAGCATAACCATGTTATTGGAACCCACTTTTCCTCTCAAGGGAGCATAGAAAACTCCCTCATCTTAATTCTTCCTCATTCTTACAATGACTAGAGAAACTTGGCACTAGTCCTAATCCATTTCTAGCCACTATGTTTAATCTTCCTTGATACAAAAATTATTCTAGTCATGATGCCAAATAAAATAGGGGGGAACTATATACATCCCAAATTTTCCACCAATCCTCATCTTACTAATTTTCCATCAATTAAATAAATAAATAAATATTATTGTAAACTACCACTTTATTATATTCTCATAATATATTAAGTAAATCATTATTTAATTAATTATCCTTTGAAGTTAATTTCCACTTCTTCCAAAAGGTTAATTAATTAAAAAAATTTAATTAAATAAACTTAGCTCGTAAATTATCCAACTCAATTAATTATTTAATCCATGATTAATTAATTAATTTAGGCTAATTAATCTTTTTTAATATTTCATCTAGTTTTAAATTTCACATTACCCTAATCTTCTAACTTTCAATCCTAGCCATTTAATATCCTTATATGGATTAAAATAGAAATCAACATTATTTTCCATGTTCCCTGTTGGCCTCCTACAATGATTTTAATAACTAAACCCTTACAACCATGACTCAGAGATTGGACATCTAACTTGAATAGCTATCTCAATCATCATGAAGGTGCATTTAACTTGTCAACCCAGGGACATGAACTTGAAATGGGTCAGCACAATATGTGCACTAGGAACTCAAAGTAGCCATTGCATTCTACAGCTAAGAAACACAATACTAAAAGTAAATTACTTGAAAAGGAAAGAGACAAATGTTGAATATCAATCAATGACTATGCTAAGCTGAAGTGCATAATAGGAATAAAGATCTGAGTAACGAACATGACACTACTCTATTTGCTTTGGCTGCAGGAATAGTCACAAAATGGAATTCTAGTGGCTACAGGAATAGTTAATGCTAGATTTCTAACTAGGCACTAAACAACAAGTAATACTAAACTAATGACAAACTAATAAGACGGATTACTCACCAAGTGGCCCCCCTTGGATAAGTATCCTCTAAAGTAATTAGAACTCAAGTGTTTGAACTCAGAACTTTATTTTATTCACTGTAAATCATGCATACAATAGAGTAATGTATTTGTATCACTGAAACTAGAGAATGAGAGTGCAATATCAAATTGTGCATCCTCTTGAAGGAGCATAAAATCATTATTTATACTACAGCTAAACAAGGTAGTCAACTCCACGACTAGGAGGATGCCATTTAGGGAAAATAGGGGAAAGTGGAGCGATGGCGGTTACACATGCATGGAATTTGGTCAGACATGCAAGTCCAGACACAAATCTAGCACAATAGTAACACCCATGCATGCTGAATCATTAAGGTCCACTACAAGGTGGCTATGTTCAGTTGCATGAAGAATCTTTTGTCGTCGACTGCCTTTGACTTGGAGTGATTCCTTAGTTGGTTGTTATGGTGCATGCCCAGCTAGTAGTGTCTTCCACAACTTGGTTTATTAAATATGCATGGCAAAGTTAGTACACATAATAATTTCACATCTATAACCACTCTAAGAATCATTCATTAATCACATGAAAAATCAATATAGATAACCCACATAATATGCCAAATGTCATTAAAGCTTGCAGAGATAGGATAATGTCAAATGCCAATGGTTTGAGGGAAACACTATGCAAATACCAACATTTAATCATCAAAGTTAATGAAACTAGCCAACAAATAGACTATAGATTCTACCCAAAACTAGACCAAAAACTAGGCTCATCACTCCCCCAAACCTAACATTTTTGTTGGTCCTCCAGCACGGGAAGAGTTGTTCTTTTGCTTGGTCAAGGCTCCTAAATTTGTAACTGAAAGTTGTCCAACATCAGTGGCTATAGTGCGTGAATCAAGGTCCCAATAGAATCCTCCCAATTTGTCAAACCTGTTCCATCTCTGCCTCTATGCAACAACGTCAAATTGGTAAAATATGAAGTTTGGCACAGGCCACATGAGCATGGGTGGCTGGAAAGTCAATGGAAGCCAAAGTCACCCCTATGTTCTCCCAATCTCAATATACCTCTCAATTATTTTTAGTGTTTCAACATAATTGTGGATGGAATGAGGCTCAACTTGTTTTAGCTCATCATTCAAACTATTCCATCTCTATGATAAGTATCTCCTCATGGTATCCTCCTTTGTTGTTGTCTTTACTTCATACCCACTATAAACTGCCTCAATCCAAGGCATAATCCTATTGCCATAACTTGGTCTGAGCAACATTCTACGCCATTCTTTGTAAATGTCTCTTGGATTGCTTGATTTAGCTCTAATAGGCAGAGGGATATCAGATTCCAATTGCTTATAAGCACTATGTTGCTGCCCCCAACTAATCTCATTTTGTACCCAAGACATGAATGCTCTTAATTGAATATCCCCAACATATAGCATTAGATTCCAATCATGGTCTCTTGTGACAGCATAATTATGTAAATAAAATTCACATAGCAAATTCTTCATTGCGAGGGAGGCAATCCTATAAGCATTGAAAAATTCCATAGGGGTATCAATAGAAGGATTCAAACCTAAGGAAATTATTGAAATCTTAAAAGAGAGATACTTCTCTTTCAGGAGCAGGGCATAGACCCTTGGAGGCTGTCTACATTCTAGAATCTTTGGTTCCAAAGTTGCCATATCATCCACCCTCTACTTTAGGGTGGAAATCTCTACATTTTTATCCTCAATCTCTTCATCCTTCTTTTGAATTTCCTCCTTTAATTTATGTTTTTCCTTTTTCCGTTCTTCCTCCCTTCTTTGTATTTCTTTCCATAAATTAAAAATTGTTGCATGTACTATAAAACTAGGAGGATTATGAATTCCTACCAGTCTTTTTGTTGATGGCAGCTCCTCATAAAGCACTATCTGCATGGACTCAGGCTGTCCAATTATCTCTGTCTACAAGGGTGTTGTTTCTTCTTCCTTTTGCTGCAGGGACTCCTGTTCTTGTTGTGGCTACAGGAACTCCTGCTCTAGCTCTGGCTGTTGTTGCAGGACTTCTTGCTACAAGACCTCTTGCTCATGCTGCAAGAAGTCTTAATTTTCCTCCAATTCTTCTACAATGTTAGCAAGATCGGCAAGTGTTATATTTTCTATTCTCCTAAATATATCTTCTTCTTCTTCTTCTTCTTCAACATTCTCCTACTCCATTGGATCTTCAGGGTCCTTATGTGAGATCTCACTAGGTTTAGGGCTTTCCTGTGGAGGCGTACCAATTGCAAGCCCAACTTGTCTTGATTTCCTATGAGGTCTCTCATGTTTTCCTTTGGCTGCAAGATGAACAGTATTAGCCTTCCTCTTCTTAGAACTTGGCACTTTTCTTTCTATAGGCTATGTCTTAACCTTCCCTTTTCTCATTTCTACCTCTATTTGTTGTGCCCTAGTTTTCATTAGCATTTCAAGTGGGATGTCATCATCAGAATCTAAGGAAGAGATTTTTTCTGAGTGCTCTATTCCAGAAGAACTAATTTCTATGGTTTCTTCTGTTGCAGGAGGGTTCATGCTAGAGCCAACACCAGAGGTTGAAGCACTAGGAATGGCTTTAGTCGTGCTTACTCTCCTGCTAGACCTACGAGATTGAGGCAAAGCCCTAGGTTGCAAGTGCTCAGGTCTAATTTGATCAACATTTATTAACTCCTCCCAAGTCATCCTAGACACATCATGTAGAGAATTTTCAACTAAAAAATTAATCGAGCAATGGTGGGAAATATAACTATCCCTACATTTTTGGGTCTCGACCTCCATAATTGAGAGAAGATTGTACAACACATTGGGAACATTCATCCTCCTTCTGTGCCTCATGTGATTCAAAATCTTGAAGTGGACAGAATGAAAGTTTGATTGGCTACCCTCACAAGTGATGTATTTGATGAGATACACAACTATCTACTTCCACGGCTTGGGTAGAGACATTCTCTTTACACCCTATTTGTCTATGCTCAATGGGGGGTCATTCAGCTCTGTGAACTCAGCCCTAGCTGATCATGGCATCACTGGAAGTAGGGTAATTTTCACCATGAGCTGGTAACCCTGTAACTTCTACAATTCTCTCCTCCATTGCCACAACTTCCAACCCTTTTATTGTGGCTTTGCCTTCTAAAAATGTATGGCAAAATTTGAAGGAAATACCTTCATCAAAACCATCCAACTTCAAAAAGTAATCTATCCATCCACAGTTTTGAAAATTTTCCAAGCACTGTGCATCTTGCAGTAAAATATCATGCACTGTGGGTTCATTCTGAATTAACCCATCTCCCATTATCTACAATCAAACAAATGCTCTGCAAATTTTCTATAATTTCCCTTCTTTCTTGCAATTCCTATCTGAAAGTCAAATACACCTTCTTGCAGTATCTGCTAAATTCTAGTACCAACCTACTAAATTTTTAGTGCCAGTGTTGATTGAATTTCCCTTCTTTTGTTTTTCCTTCTTTCTTGCAACTCAAGATTATGACAGGGAAATAATGGCAAGAAAAGGAGTGATAAAGGGAAATTATGATAGGAAGAAATGGCGACTGCAGTTATTGTCACTTCACACATGCAAGCCATCCTTTCACTCAAATTTCAAATCAACTCATTTAAAAATTTGTGATGCAGCCTAACATGATTTGACACATGGGCAATAAATTCACAAAATATTTACATCTTTTTCTTTCCCCTCCCCCCAACCTAAATTTGGATGTGTGTCCACAAATGTGAGATGGGAGTGGCAATTGACAGGTAATTATGGAATTTATGTGAACATCCATACTAACACACATTGATTAAATGAACACACTTAAAAGATGATTAAAGATAGCAATTAATGCACACATACCTGAATGTGTGGAATATTTGTTGCAAAGATCCAAAATAAAGCAACACTCTTCTTTTGGAGAATAAATTGAGCAATAAATGAAGTGAAATGAGGTGAGGTGGAATGAAGAAATGGAAGAGAGAGAAAGGTGGTAATGGTTGGGTGGATGGGCAGATGGATGAAGAAATGGACTTCCACATAAGTGAAAGTCTTTATTATGAAAAGTGTGTACCTTAATTAGCCAGAAGGAGTGACACTAGGTCCACTTCCTTCGACTGCAGGAAGTTCTGGTGCTGAATGCTAGATGAATTGTTGTAGGAAATCTTCTTTGGAAGTTGGCTTCTGGTATAATATAAGGTGATGACCATTGACAAGTAATTTGAATATGAGAGGGCCAATGGTAGTAAGTTGGACAACTCCATTAGGAAAGACCTCAACAACTTTGCATGGTCCTAGCCACCTTGTCTACAATTTTCCTGCATTGTCCTAGTATCTTGAGTCATAGAGCAATGCCCAATCTCTTGATTTGAATTTCTTATCCCTGATAAATTTTTCATGCCACTTGATCCTCTAATTCTGCACTACTTCTGTATGTTGCAGGGTTGCTCTTCTTATTTCATCTAAAGCATTTAGCTACATGATCCTTTCTCTCTGTGCCTTAGAAATATTCATCCCCAAATCTACTATAGTTTGCAGAGTCTTATATTTAAATTCAACCAACATCATAGTTGTGTTTCCATATAGCAACTCAAATGGTGTGAAGCTTGTAGTTGTTTTCCATGTCCTATAGGCCCAAACAGCTTTTGGTAATCTATTTTCCCAATCTTTCCTATGGATAGCTATTGTTTTAATCAGAATGGCTTCAATTTCTCTATTTGTCACCTCAACTTGGCCATTAGCTTGGGGTTGATAAGGAGTAGACTTCCTGTGCCTTATGTTGTACTAATTCACTAGTGCTGCAACAAGGGTTGATGCGAATTGTGGCCATTGATTAGTTGCTATTTCTCTCGGGACTCCATATCTTTTGAAAATCTCTTCATAAAGAAACTCTGCAACCTTGTTATCTCTTGCATGCTTCATAGCCTTAACTTCTACCCATTTTGTCACATAATCAGTGCATACCAATATAGGGGTGATCGTTTCTTCTTCCTTCTGTTGTGAAGTGGCCTACTCGACTAGGAGAGCCTTTCACCGATGCTTGCACTCTCATGCACGATGGTTCCTACGGATCTTAGAGTTAGAAGTTGCAACTTGCGAAGGG
This sequence comes from Sequoia sempervirens, assembly GCA_007258455.2. Taxonomy (NCBI): domain Eukaryota; kingdom Viridiplantae; phylum Streptophyta; class Pinopsida; order Cupressales; family Cupressaceae; genus Sequoia; species Sequoia sempervirens. The sequence goes on along the minus strand of VDFB02193867.1, from coordinate 730,530,810 downwards.
ATAGGAGTTTCCTGCTCGACCATAGGGATGTCCACTATAGATGTTTCAGGTGGAGGAACGGGTTCCTATGCAGGAGAAGGGGGAGCAGGCCGAGGAGCGATGGGAGGAGTCAACTTGAGAGCCTTGACAATGGGCCTCTTTCTACTCATTGCCTTAGGAGCAAGAGCAATAGGAGGCCGTAGATCAAATTCTTTATGAGAACCTCTCTTTTTGTTGTATGGTCCTAGAAATTCATTAGGAAGATCCGTGATTGTAATCTTGAGCCTACGCCAAGGAGGAATCATCAAATTTAATGGATAGCCACCGGGTTTTCTCATCTAGTACTCTTCCCAGAAAGGGGAGAGGACAAGGCAGTTTGTGGAAGGGTCATCTTCCCTTTACCTTTATGGGAAGAGGAGGGATCTACTATGGACTTCTCCTCTTTTTTTAAGGAAGAGGGAGTGGATGGTGTAACCTTCTCTTTTCCTTCGCGGGAGGGAGAAGGGATCAGCATGGAATTCTCTTTCTCTCTTGGAGAAGGAGAAGTCGTAAGCACAATGTTCTTCTTCTCTTCTCGAGAAGAGGAAGTAACCAGTTGTTTTGTCACAGGAAGAGTCAAATTCGGCTCCCCTTTGCCTTTAGTTTTATACTTCACATAGTTCTTGTAAAGTAGGTCCCTTCTTAGAGGAAGCAGACCGACCAGAGAGGGCCATAAGTGGTCCACCAAATACCCACTACGAGGTACCAAAGGATGATATTCGGTATCATGCACTACATGCATGACACCCTCATGGGAAAACTTTAAGCATTTGTGGATAATGGAAGCAATCCCATTCATGGAATCCAACCAAGGAATGCCTAGCTTCACTTTGAATAGGTTCGACTCCAGAATAATGTCAAAAACTGTGTCAATAGTCCTAGGTCCTGCTAGGACGGACAAGGTGATCGAGCCATAAGGTTTTAGATTCATACCATCATGGGTACGGATGGTAGATCTTGTTTCTCCATATTTTTATTTTTGTAGTGAGTTTAATACCAAGGTTTCCTCGGTAACAACATTCACATGGCTCACGAGGTCTATCAAGACTCTTGGCACAATGTTACCATTGATACGAGTGGGAATGTAAAGAGGTGAGGGCTTGTTGTTCAAGGGTATATCTTGTGTTGTAAATGTAACACTTGATGAATTGGACACGGGTGAAACAACAAAAGTTATAGTAACCATATTTACATAGCCCCCAGGTTGAGAAGCAAAATCGGTGGGATTGATAATCATGTTAGTAGAATGTGAGAGAAACGGGTCCGTGTATATCTATAATTCACTATTTTCTTTCACCACTGATCTGTTTGTGTTCTGTTTATTCCCATTGAGATGAATGCTACCGTCCTTGATGTGGTCCTGTATATCATGTCGCAACCACATACAAAATTTGGTATCATGTCAATTAACACGATGGTACTGACAGTAAGTGCTCCCATCATACCAATTAGGGTAAGGTTCCTTAATAGGATTAGGAGCTAACAAAGTTATGATCTTATCTCTCGACAACTTTTGTAAGATGGAGGTATAGGATTCTAATAACCTTGTGAACTTCCGATTGCATCTAAGGCCGTTGTCACTAGTAGTGGATACTATATTCGCAACAACTTTGCCTTTTTTGAAGATGGATACAATGGATTTCCCTTCAAAATGGAAGCATGAGGAATATCCCCTGAATTGAGCAATCATTTGTTGGTACTCTGTAAAGCCACACATAGATGCATGAAAGAAGGATATTTCATTAGGGTGAACTTCTCTTGCCAAGGCCTTTGTAAGTTTCCTATGAATACCTTCTTCATGTCAAAGTTGGGCAGCTGGTATGAGATTTATGAAAGAAGCACTTGGTAATGTGCTATGAAGTCAGTGATCTTCTCCTTGTCTCCTTGCTTACATCATATGAGATCTAAGAAGGTCATCTTCAACCTGATGTTTGCTTGGAACTGTCTAAGGAATTGGTTAATAAGTTGATCGAATGAAGAGATAGAATTGTCAGGCAAGGAACAGTACCACTCGAGTGTTATGTCCTTGAGAGATTGGGGAAATAATTTAGCCATCAAAGCATCATGATGGAAGAAGTTAGTGCAAAGAGAGTTAAAGGAAAACATGTGTGTTTGTGGATCCCCCTTGCCACCGAACTTCTCAAACTTTGGAATCTCCATCCCCTGAGGGGAGTTTTTAAGATAGTGACCGACAAAGGACTATGTCGGAAGAAGGGTTGGAAAATAGGTTGGGCCGAGGCTTGGGAAAGGCTCGCTAGCTGACTCTACATATTACCCATATTCTGAAGTAAAGTGTTCAAAATAGGGTTGTTAGAAGATAGAGGGCCAGAGGATCCTCCTCCTCTAGAGCCCCTGCTAGGTCCACTTCTAGAACCACCACTGGCATGACTTCCACTAGAGCTGCTACCAGAGCCACCACCATGAGCTCCACCAGAACCACTTCTGCCAGCACCACCTCTGCTACCAAATCCACTACCACTACCAAAGCCTCCACCACCTATCCTACCAAAACCTCCACCCCCGAAGGTGACAAAAGGGGTAGAGTTAAATCCCAATGGGACCTTATTAACTTTGATAGTTTTTGGTTGATTAGGGATGGAAGGGAATGGAAGGGACAACATTAGTCATGTAAACTGAAGTAGGAGGCATTGATACTCCTAATTGTCTCTCGGGCTCTCTAAAGGTGACTCCTTGTGTAGACCCAGAGTTGCTCGAAGGAGTGCATGCTTCAAAGATACCAAAGAGACTACTTAGAATTTCAATGCCCATTCAATCCTTTCCCATCATATGTTTTAATTCACTAACAACCCTAGTGGTCCTAGCCATTTTTGGATTTCTATCCAAATGGTGTTCAAGGTCCCCCAATCCTTTAGTGAGGGAAAACATATAATCAGCGAGAATCTGAATGGCCTCATGATCATCCATTGATGATGGTGTGGGAGACGTAGGAGGAATGGTAATGTGATCGGTCTCATCAGCAAACCCCATCTCATTCATTGACAATTGTTCCTACGCGGCCAAACTAATGATAGGACCAAACAAAAGATCTATACAAATACTAAGTGAAACCTTTGTTTTATCCATCGAGAGGTGTCATATACTTCTCCTCACAATATGCCCATAAGTTGTGGATTGGGTTGTGATGCTCATAAACCTTCACAACACGTGAGGTCACAACAACCATGAAATATCTAAAAGGAGTTTTAACACCAATGGATGAACAAAAGTTGGTTCACATCGGGTTCACCAAAAATGTAAGAGAGGGGGACCACTGCATGCAAGACCCTAGGTCACAAAGGGTCGAGACATGATAGGCTTCCCTAACTTACCTCATCTAAATGTATGTTTAGGGTGTGAGGATGAGAATGATGAGCACCCCTATAATCCTATGATCACTCTACAATCCTAGTTTCAATGTGGGTCTAGGCAAGTCAATCTTCAGGTCTAACTCTATGCCTTAGGGAGCTCTCTGCCAGAGGATGTCAACATGGACTTCGGACGATAGCACGACGTGCTCACATCTATGAAATGCGCTCAGGTCCGTAAGGTCAGACAATGACTAAGATGAGGTTAAACACCCTAAGATGACTTATCAACCTAGCTTAGCTACTTTTAAGAGGAAAAAATAACACTATGAAATATGAAAAGTATAAGCGAAGGTGATATAGCAGGTATACAAAAGCCAAGGTAATGAAGACAATCTTGTAGAAGACCCTATTCGCCAGCTAGCTCCATGAAATGTGTCCACCTACATACAACAAGAGAGAGAATGTTGGGGGGTGGCTATATAGGGGCCTACCTCACTCAGACCCCTGTTTAGGTGTTCCAACCTCCATGGACTGTAACGCCCCGCCGTGTGAACCCCAAAGGACAACAACACAATTTTTTTTTTTTTTAAAGTTAACATAACATACATGTAATACACATTAATTCATAACATAAATTTCATTTAAGTAGATTCATTAACACATACATCCCTTGGGGTACACGAGGAGTCATCACGAGACTCAGATCCATACAACGACAATAAAGAATAAAAGCTAAAGATATAAACATTAACAAATATAACACATACATGATAAAGCATTGATAAGACACCATCCATGTATGTAAATACAACATATACATGATTAACTCAACATAATGAATAACAACTGCCATGGCCAATATCCACACAAGGTTTAATGTTACATTACAATACAATGTTCTAGAGGTACAATGATACAAAAGTGTTTCCAACATAAATGGAAACCATACACAAGACAACATGATACAAATAAACAGATGAATACAAAGTATCATAACTGGCTCCAAGACAAATACAACTCTGGAGTCACCACAATAGCACCAATCTGCACCTCTCGATCCTCGACTAGGGACCCAATGGGGTGCTTAGCACATTCCACCCGACCATGTGGGTCTGAAGACCCACCCCCCGTGCTAAGAAGCTGATAAGAAAGAGTCTTCAACCAAGAACATCCAAACATGGAACCACAAGACTCAACAACATACAAAAGTAACATAAAACTCAAGGATTACAATGACATAATCAACAACATCCAAGAGTCAACATAATAACTTAAAGTCATAAACCTCATCACATAAATCAAAGCAATGGCCAGTAAACAAGTAACCAAAGGATGATCATGAAACGCTTCCAAATCGGACTGAATTAATAAACATAATACAATTCCAAATTGCAATTAAAAAAAACAATAACATCATATCACAGCACCATAAGAGTACAAGGTCATAAATCAAATATCAACGAGATCATACAAGACCACAAAGTACACCAAAGATGTATCAAGGCAATACTCCATAAATCAATATAAGTCCATTCAACCACAATCTAAACCAACTCCCATAACATACTTCTAGAGGAACACAATAAAGTAAAAACACCTAGGCAACTAGGGGAGAGTGTCATCGCATGGCTTAACATGGATTTTCCAGGCTACCTATTGCAAGGTATCGCCTCCATCTACTGACGGATTATCCAGGCAACTGAGCACTAGAAACCGCCTCCATCTATGGTTTGCCAGGCTACCTATCTCAAGGAACCACCCCATAGGGTTGCTCATGTGGAATCGTTACCTTCCGTGAATTCAAGGAAATGATCATGCCAACCACGGCCTTCTCAATCCCCTTTAGTCTGTGGTAGCACTAAAAGGTGGATGAGGCAACAATTATCTTTTTTTTAGTGTATTACTACCCAACCCTCCTAAGTTAATTATTAGGTTTTCACTTGATTACTAACTCACTTGTGGGTTATCCTATGCCCTTCCCCTTAAACGGGGCGTTGGCCCCCACGAGGAGCCACTCTCCTTAGAGACCCACAACATCAACCAAAAAAACCAAGGGTTGTACAACATAACAAGAACATTATATCACCACAGAGAAGCATGCGAGGCATTACCCATCTCGCTATAAATACATAATCAAAGTCTCAACAATTCTCGTACAACCCTTTCAAAATCATGATATCAAAACACTTACCACATCAAAGTCACATAAAGAGAGAACATCAACTGTCAATCATCTCAAGCCTCTGGAAGCCAAAAGAATGACAACCCACATACGAGGGTGAAATGAAGCAACAAGAGTTTTTCCCAATAATTCCAACACAAGGATAAAATTTCCCTCAAATATGAGATTAACTCAGAAAAGCCATAAAAAAAAGAAGATTCATCAAGATCCATCCACAAATCAACAATGGTGTCACCTCAAATAGGGAAACGCAAAAGAAAATCAACCTTTAATTCAACAAAATCACTTAATAAAACCAAAATCCACCAACTAGGTATTCAACGGGAGACCTCAATTTTCTCCTCACAAGAACCCCTTACAATGACACAAAAATTACATTCATAAAATCAGCTACATGGCAATGACAACAATTATCTAATCACATTCTCAATTAAAAGAAACCAACCTACTCAACAACCAAAACAATTACAATCTCAAGGTTCTAAATAACTATCCATATAAGAACCTCATTTAATAGAAACTCAGATTGTCATAAAGATATCCACTAACTAACAATCCAAAAGAAATAATTAAGAATGAAAACTCAATTCAAGGGACAATTTGTTTCGTTGACTCAAGTTTATAAAACTACCATAATTAAGTCAAACAGAGTTTACTACAATACTTAACCATGGTAAAAGATACACAATTCCACTATTTAAGAGTTCAGTACAAACACCCATATTACGCGATACTCAACAATTAGAATTATAAGGAATTTAACAATTTATACATTTCTACTCTATTTTATTTATTAAATACATTCTTCTTTGACTACATATAATAAAATCAATCCACAAAGTCATCCAATAGTAATATGCTTGCAAGCAATAATACTTTGGCCAAGAACTCAACGAAAGATCAAAAATGGGACAAAATGAAATAGTTTTCTTATTTGATTAAATTAACAATTGTGAAATGATATCCCAAGGTAGCTCCATTATTAAAGAAACATTTACTACAAAGCGCTATCATTAAATTTTGACTCTAAAATCATGTTATCATGGCCCTAATAAACAAAATCTCTTACAATGCTAAATTAATAATAACCATACATGAACATCAATCCAATTGAATGCAGATCTAGGCACGTTAACTAAATTTTAGCACACAGAAATAGTCAGTGACTACGCCTATATTGATTTATCATACACTGGGCACTATGTGTGCTCACTATGTAACCTTGTGCTTAGACCCGTGAGTCTTGAATTTTACTTTTCTTTTGTCATTGTTGTGAACCTGAGTTTCTGCTATTAACCAGTTTCGGGTCGATGGTGCAAGAAACTAATGGGAAAGGATAGGACCCTCGGTGTAGTGCACAATGCACCGATATCCTTCCTGTCGATGATGCTCTATGGACCCTTGAGTTTTAGTGTGATGTGTTCTTGGTGATGTGGTTTATGTGTGTGAATATGTCAAGTGTGTGTGGAATCTGCGATTTTGTTGTCCTTGAGTGATGAATTATGTGTTATTGAATCTATGAAGGTGTAGAATTTTGATATACTTGTTAAATTTGTTGTAAGATTTGGTGTTGAATAATGGTTAAAGTGGAGTTCTTTGTGTGAAAATTATGAGTTTTAACAAAGATGTGAGGTTTTGTGGATAATTATTCTATGATTTTTAGTAGAATATAGTACCTTGAGGTTAAGATGCAACTTGAATTATTGGTACTAATGTGCAATGTTCTATGGTAGCTTTTGATTTATAGGAAATTGGCTTCAAAAATGTAGTGATGAAGGTAATACAATTGTAATATGTAGGTATAGATAATTATAATTTCAAGTAGTAATTCATTTTGATATAGTAGATGAATTAGGTTTATGGTTAGCATCCTTATGTGAATATTGCCTAACTAATAAGAAGCAAACTGTTTACGAGTTACTAAAATTGTTTAGACTATTATGTGTGGTTTGGTGGGAGGGATAGTGTGGTATCACTCACTCGCGAGTGCCCTACTATGCTGGGAGTTTCTCTCACAATGTATTTGTGAAATATATGTATTGTGCACAATGTTTGTTTGCATGCAGGATTGCAGGAACTAAGTCTCGATTCCACCTGCATTGTCAGGACAGGGCGAGCATTATATACACCCAATGGGTTTGACGTTGAACATAGGAGCTGACAAGAAAGTTTCCCCAACCTAGTTCATCATCTGTCCTAGTGTTGACGAATTGGTCTGGTTGCAACCCCATCACCACTTTCATTTTGGTATCATTTCCTTATTTTTGGTTTGTTTAATTTTCGTTGCTTACTTGATGACGTTTAATTGATGTTTTGATTTATGGTGTCGATGTGCTTATGATCATTGATATTGTTGTGTTACCTTGTTTTTTTTTGCTTGAGCTCGACTTCTAGGAGTAAGTCGATGCCTAAGGGGGGGAGGATGTAGTGCCCTTCTGTGTCCTTCACCTTCCTATCAATTTAAATTTCTTATAATTATCTTTTCAAGATTATTTGTTCATAATTATTATTAACTTCAATTTAACACAACAATTTAAATCAATTTATCTAATAAGATCACTTTTACTTTTAACGAATTATTTTAATTTAATCATTTGTTCTAAATCATTTGATTTAATTTAATTGATTATTATTTTAATTTCTATTTTTTTTTTTAAATTACCTTGCAAATCACTTATGATTTAATTAATTATTTAAACATGACTACTAACATATGATATTTTTCACACAATCAAATAACATAGTAATCAATGAAGCACACACAAATACTCACACAAAATCCCAGAACAAGGGACACGGAAGGGCACTACATGGACAGCCAATGGAAAAAATAAAGGAATGATAAAACACAAGCACTACAAACAGTACTATGATACTCAACCAAACGATAGAGGAGAGGAGAGGGAAGCTTACCACCTCCACCAAGAGCATTCAAGGATGCTTGGGGGAGAAATGAGAGGAACTCAAGCCTCTGCTGCAATGGTGTGGTCCCAAACTTGCTCTATCAACATGATGGAGTGTGATATTGCTGCTATGCAATGCTTTGAATGCTAGTATGTGAGTGGAAAATGAGCTTGAAGTGATGTAGAGTGTTTTGAATCTTCCATCCAACTTCTATCCAACCTTTTTCTAGACTCTAAAGCAAGTTCAAAGGCTGGAATATGAAGGAATGAGGAAAGAAACAACCATATTTAGGTTAGGTCCCCGAAGGAGGCGTTACAACTTCACTGCCAATGGGAAGAGTAACGCCTCTGCTAGCTCAACTATTGGAATCTGCCAGGGATGTAAGCATTTCATGCGGACATAAGCATGCCGCGCAGGGGCATCCCCGATAGAAACACCTCCACCAACACACAAAATAGGCACCAAGTGGACTGCCATCAGCGGGATTAAGTAAATTAAGCCTCCGACTTAGGTTTTCTAAAGTGTAATAAGGAAAAAAGGGGAATTGCACCTAGGGTGCAAATTCGCTCTTATACATGGTGATACAGTGGCTATTTCACCTCTTTTAATATTGAAAGTTGGTGGTTATTTCTTCATACAATTCTCTAGTTTTGGCTACTTTGCTCTGGTTTGAAAATGGATAGTTTATTCAGGGTTTTCTTCCCACCCAGAACTCATGAAATACAAGATAGTTCTCCTCTCACAATGAAAAAGCTAAGGCAAACATTTGTAATAGAATGAAAGAAAGTTTATGATGCAATTGAAATTGTGTTAGGTATTGAGTAGATGGAATCCCATGCCATGGCACTACTGCATGAAATTGCCTCACATTTTGTCTCCAATCTCATGGATGTCTTATGGTGTGTTGAGATGGTGAAATTCTTGGCTGGCTCATATTTACTTCCTCACATTTTTCCACTCTCTATCTTGCAACCGACACCAAAAAATTATGATATTCTACAGGGCTCAAATTTAGTTGGTGGCATTCTCTATAGGAAACATCTTCTCTCAGACAGATTCCTTTCCACTGTTCTTTGTTCCATAGCACATGGATTGCTTGATGACTGTCCACATGAGCTTGACCTCCATCTACTTAGACCTAGGTTCCACCATGGTAATTCAATTTTTGACACAATTCAATATTTTTAATGTAATTCAACTCTTTATCAGGCATGCTCTTATAGAGCCTCATGTTGATCCTTTTTTCCTGCCACCCTTGGATATTGCTTCCTTGGAAGAAAGTACAACCTGAATCACTTATGGCATACTAGGAATTTTGATCTTAGCCCCCCTATCTTCTGTATTTTTATTCTTGGTCTGCTCTTGCTCATGAATTTGGATTCTCCCTCTCCATCTTCATAATTTAGTATTTGGATTCCTAGATGTGTTTTTGGGCTCATCTTGGTTTTGTAGGGTTTTTGAAAGCTTATCGGGCTTTCTTTAGTTTTGCAACTTCCTCACTTCATGGCTTCCTCTCAGCTCTAGATTTGTTACCTTTCAACTTCATCCTTATTCTGATAAATCTCAGGAAAATAACTCTCCTCTCACTCCAAATTTTGGTTGTTATGGGGCCTTCTAATGGTTGTATCTTCAATTTAAATACAATTTCTTGTAATGTCTCTTTTATTTAGTGGGGTTTTTGATGTAATCCTGTATCACTCAAACACTGGCTATCGTATTTTTGAGATTATCTTAGGGGTTTTTTGATTCTCTTGGAAGGATTTGTAGTTTTTTCTCCAATTTTGATGTAATCTGGATTCCCAAAGTTGTAATATCTCTTCATTTACTATTAATAAAAAAAAATTAGTGGCACTACAACTTTTATTTTAAAAAAGGAGGAACCCTTAAAAATTGATACTCAAATAGGCTTTATTCTAAAATAGAATACAAAAAACCTAAAAAAATAGCCACCTTCAAAACCAATGGAGAGTAGACATGTTTATGGCTCAATCCCATTTGAAGGTGTGGGGAAAAAATTCCTAAAATATAGAACTATCTCAATATTAAAGAATGGAGATGGAGCACAATAAAACCCCCATAAAATTTTCTACAAAATTTGGTTGAAATGACCCTTTGAACGAGGACTATAAATAAGTAAATATAGAATGACACCATGTCCTCTATGTTGCAAGTATGAATATTTTGATACAAGAATGAAGGTTTTGTCATTGATGTCAACTGGTTAACTAGTTATCAACTCCTTGTTGTTGTCATTGATGTCATGGATTTAGGTTATTGGCTGTATATGCGAAGGATATTGAGAAAATTGTAATGAAGAAAGGTTGCAGGTATTTAGTAGTTGCTTTGATTTTGCTCCAAGATTTTCTCCTATATTTGTGTGGTTTAGATATGTTAATCGTGGTTGTTGTAAGTTGCTATATCTAGATTTTGGGGTTCTAGATTGTTGCATAGTGCGAGTTATGTTCACCAGTTGTGAACTATGTTTTTCAATGTCTCTGGCTAAGGTCTAGGAGAAATGTAGTTGCTTTGGATTTCTTCTTGTTTGATTCTTATGACTTGCGATTTTTAGGATAAGTTGTTGAGGTTGTGTTGAAGATGATTTTATTGTCTGGAAGGATTGGTTCATGCTAAGGTTGCACATGCTTAACTATTCTATGTGTTTTACACTGGTTTGGTTGACCTTGTGTTGAACTCTACTTGTGAAGCTCATGAAGTGTGTTGTGACTTATTTCAGTCCTCATTAAGCATGTGTTTGGGTCACCCTCATTCTAATTCCACCCTAGAATGTTCTAGTGCCAACCTAATTTTAATTTGTAAACAAAAATGGTGTGTGGCTGACTTTGGATATGTTTCAAAGTTGAAGATGATATAAATATAGGATGAGATATTGGTGATAGGTATACAAAGAAATTGAGCAAGATAGATGTGAGATAAATGTGAAATAGAGTGTGTGGTTGAGTAGATCAGTGAAAAAGTTTAGTGGCGAGTTTTTGGAAGCAGTGAGCTGAAGGTGTACTTTATTATTCAAGCATTTCTACAAGTGTGTGAGAAAATTATGGTGGAAATCTCTATTGAATTGAGATTTTTTTCTATTTGTAATGATTTTCATCTATCTCCTTTGTATCTATGTGGTAGTGAGCCCTCCAAGTGGTTAACCCTTATTGGATAGTGAGTCTTGATCCAGATAGTGAGTCTTGTTTTGGTAGTGAGCCTTCTCTAGTAGTGAGCCTTTGCATTTGGTTTTTATATTCTTTATATTGTGAGATTATCCTCACCATGGTTTTCCATTATTGGGTTGTCCATGTAAATCTAGTGTTGCATTGCATGTGGTTTTTTCTTCTTTCAATTTTTGCATTTGCACTTAATGATTAATCATATTAGCAGAGTAAAGGATTTATGAATGAAAGTTGAATTAATCTTTGGTGAATGTTGTAAAAGAAAAGTTTGCTACAATTAATTCACCCCCCTCTCAATTGTCTTGTTCAACACTCTAATTAGAAATGATGGATCTACAATTGGGAAATTTTTGGAGTTGTATGATGAAAAAAATGAAATTAGAATATTTATTGTTGCATCGAATTCATAGTTTTGCAAACAAATGGTTGTCACACAAGATTTAAATCCTTTGATTTTTATTTAAAAAAAATCAAATGATAGTTGTTGATCCATTTTTAAAATATTTTGATTAGTAATCCTACATCTGAGCACAAAAAATAGTTAAGATAACCAAGAAAATTCATGCTACAAAGAAGATAGTGTGCTCCAATAGAAAGTGGATGCATAGGACAAGTGAGTCTAAGCTAGAAGTGTGACCCATTGAGGTGGTTGGGCCATTAAAATGGAGAATAACATGATGGTGTAGTCATGGATGGAGGGTCTAGGAATAGGAATTTCCAACCTTGTAATAAGAGTAAGCACAATGGAAACTCAATGAACAAGAATAAAATCACATATAGAAATATGGAGGATAATCAATTATTCACTAGAAACATGCCTTGCCTTCCGGCTTAAAGAATTACAGAATGATATGGCGTCAAAGCCCAAAAATACAATGCGGGTTGAAGTCGTTAATCCCTATATCGCTATCTCTATCTTCCCCCATAATGTAACTACATGATTCCTATAAATATCATTCCCTAGCTCCAGAAAAGGTCCACATCGGCCTCAAGAGGTCTCAAACCCCTAAGTAGATGAAACATGTGAAGTTCGGCCAAAACATATGATTCTCTTTTGATCCTTGGACAAACATGATGTGGATCAGAACTAAGGTTCCTTGATTAATGTGCATCCTTATGGAAAGGTCTCCTAAGCTCCAAGAGTGATAGGATAGGCCCACACACTTGAAAAGCCAAGACTGGTCAGTGAATGCTCTCTATCCAAATACAACTGATATTATGTTAGCGATAACTTTGTATTGGAATCTCCAAAACACTTGAATTTTTGATATGATGTATATGTTGCAATGAAGATCATATATCCTACTCTACAAGATATAATGTTATGATGCAGTACAATGTAGTATGAAATAATGAGATTGGGTCCTAACAAATAACTACTAAAATGAATGAATGCAGATATTTTTGGTTGATACAAGATTGCTTGAAACCTGGGATGCTCCTACATTAGATGACTAGATATTCCTTGTATTTCCTTCCTCTGGCATTGCATCCAACTCTGCTATCTAAAATTCCCTTAACTTCGGATGATGTGCTATCTTGTCTAACAAACCAACTTCTCTGTCCTCTGATGACTCTCCTTCATGATACTAGTATAGGTCTACAATGTTGAATATAGGTGATATGCCAAATTCCTCTGGTAGTTCCAGTTCATATGCATTTCCAGAATCAAAATTCCTAATGATCTTACAAGGTCCAAACTTCTTCATCTTCAACTTATTATATGTCCCAACTAGGAATCTCTCGTTTCTCAGATATACCATTACTTCCTCTCCTACTGCAAACTCCTTATGTCTTCTCTTCTTATCTTCTTTCTCCTTGTATGTATTCTTCATCTTCTCCAAGTGCTCCTTAACTTGAGTATGCATTGTTTCCATTAATCCTACAAATTTGTCTGCCCCTGCACTCCTTTTATTCTCCTTAATGATATTCCTTAATTCTACTACTCCTCTAGGTTGTCATCCTGTCACAATCTCAAATGGTATCTTTCCTGTGCTCTAGTTCATTGAATTTTTGTATGAAAATTCTTCTTGTGGTAGTATCAAGTCCCAATTTCCTACTTTACCTTTAGTCAAACACCTCAACAAGCTCCCCAAACTCTTATTTACTACTTCTTTCTATCCATCTGTCTATGGGTGAAATGTTGAACTATAGTTCAATTTTGTCTTCATCTTCTTCCATAATGTCTTCCAGAAGTATCCAAAGAATCTAGTGTCCTTTTCCGATACTATACTCTTTGGTAGTCCATGTAATCTTACAAACTCCTTGAAAAATAGGTTTGCAACATATACTAAATCACTAGGTTTCTTATAGGGTATGAAATATGCCATCTTACAAAATATGTCCACAACCACAAATTTATAGAATCAAATCCTCTTGGTGTCTTTGGTAATCCCAACACAAAATCCATGCTAATGTACTCCCATTGTCTCTCCAGTACTATAATTGTTGTATATTTTTTAGTGTTTTGATTGTTTCCTTTCACAACTTTGAACATACTTCTTGACATCCTTATATAGTTGTGGAAAAAAATAGTTCTCACTCACCAAAGCTACGGTCTTATCAATTCCAAAATGTCCTTCTAGTCCTCTGTAATGCTTTTCCTTGATAAAATTCTCCCTTAGTGAAGTTATAGGGATGCATAACTCATTATTCTTGAATAACATACCTTCTTCAATGAAATAATCCAGCCATCTACTTCTATCTATCTCTACTAGTTCCTTGCAATCCTTCCATGCCTTAGCAAAATCAATGAAATCCTCATACATATGCTTCAGTTCTTCAAAACCTAATACTTCAATTCTCATTTCTATCAACAAATTCCTTTGGCTCAATGCATCTGTAACCTTGTTTGACTTCCCACTCTAGTTCTTCAACATAAATGTGTAACTCTGCAAGAATTCTACCCATCTCATGTGTCTCTGGTTCAACTTCCCTTAACTATTCAAATACTATAAAGCTTGATGATTTGTATACAACACAAACTCCTTAGGTAACAAGTAATGTCTCCACTTCTTCAAGTCTTGTACAATTGCATAGAATTCCTAATCATAAACTAAATATCTTCTCTTAAAATCATTCAATTTCTCACTGAAGTAGACCACTGGTCTCCCTTCCTGACTTAACATAACTCCTATTGCACTCCCACTAGCATCAAAATCTACTTGGAATACCTTATCAGATTCTGGTAATGCTAACATGGGTTGTTCTGTCACCTTTTGCCTCAACAACTCAAAAATTCTTTGTGCTCCAAATGTCCACTTGAATTCCTTTTGGTCACCCCTCATTGTCTTTGTCATAGGTGTGCAAATACCACTAAAATTTCTGATGAACTTCCAGTAAAAGGTCACTAGTCCATGAAATTATCTTACTTCTCCAACATTCGCAGGTGCAAGCCATTCAAGTATTGCTCTAACCTTCTCAGGGTCCATCTTCAATCCTTCCACACATATCACAAATCCCAAATACACTAGTTCTTCCTTCATGAAACTACACTGCTTGATATTTAACAACTTCTATTCTCCCAGCCTCTAAAATACTTGTCTAATGTGCTCCAAATGTTCCTCCTTAGTCTTCCTAAAAACCAAAATATCATCCAGGTAAACAATGACAAACTTATCCAATATTTTCTTCAAGACTTCATTCATCAGCGTCATAAATGTATGAGGTACATTAGTTAGTCCAAATGGCATGACCAACCACTCATACAATCCCTCATTTGTCTTGAAAGTAGTCTTCCATTCATCTCCTTCTCTAATCCTAATTGGATGGTATCCACTCTTTAGATCTATCTTGGTGAAATACTTTGCTCCACTTAGACTTTCCATAATGTCATCCATCCTAGGAAATGGAAATCTATACTTCACTATGATCTTGTTGATAGCTCTTGAATCTGTACACATCCCATTCTCCATCTTTCTTAGGTGCAAGTACAACTGGTACTACACATAGGCTCATACTTTCTTTGATCAATCCCTTCTTCAACAGTTCCTACATCTTTCTATTTAGCTCTGCATTCTTGGCTAGTGTCATTCCGTGTGCAGCCTTGTTTGGAAAACTAGCTCTTGGAATAAGATCTATATGATGACTGATGCTCTGCAATGGTGGTAATCCTTCTGGAACATTCTCTGATACAAGATCTTGGTACTCTATTATCAGTTTAGTGACTTCCTTCTCTGATGATTCTTCTTCTCGAGTGATTCTCTCTGCATCTAAGGCTCCACAATTCCTTGGAATCAAAGTAAAACACATGTTTTCATGTCTCAATCAATCTAAAAATTTCCTTCCATCTACCAAATTGATTCTATCTATACCACATCACTTTCAAGTTCATCTTCCAAAGGTGTTAGGGTGATTCTATTTCCATTGGACATTATGGTATAAGTATTCTTTTTCCCATCATGTATAGCTTTCTTATCATACTACCAAGGTCTACCCAACAACATATGACATGCATCCATTGGCATAATATCGCACAACAATTCATCATGATATGATCCTATTTTGAATTTTATGAGACATTGCTCACTTACTAGTATCTTGTGCTCATATTGAATCCAGACTATCCTATAAGGTTTTAGATGCTTTCTTCTTTCCAAATTCAACTTTGTCACCTTTTCCTCATAAACTTAGTTATTTGTGCTACCACTATCAATGATAACTTTGTAACACTTACCTCCTGCTTTGCATCTACTCTGGAACAAACCTTTCCTCTACAGTGCCTCCTTAGGTACTTTCTCTTGGATCAATGCTCTCCTCATGAATAACAACTCTCCCTTCTTAGGACTTACTCTGAAACTTAGTGATTTCACTGGTTCTTCCTCCACATATTCAGTTCTTGCATGATTTTCATTCTTATTACTTTCTTGGTGACACTCAAATGCTTTATGTCCTCCTCAACACTTAAAAAAATTTCCTCTAAAAGTTCTATCATATCCTTACTCATCGCTCCGGTATCCATCATTGTGGTACAAATTGTAGCCTCCTTTTTCATGGCGGTAAGAGTTTTCATCATATTTTCCTTTGTGGTATGAACTGGAATCCTTCTTTGTCTTGCGGTATGAGTCTTTGCCCTTACTTTGTTCTACATATGGTATTTCGCCTCCAAAATGTGACCTTCCTCTCTGAAATCTACCTCCTCTTCCTCTCTGCCTATGTTAATGTCTTTTGTTTAGCTTTTCCTCCACCTTTAATGCAAACTAGTATGCTTCCTCTACTGAATTCATCCTCACTAGACTCAACTCTTCCTAAATGTTCATCCTCATCCCCTTGATATATCTAGCCACTTTCTCCTTGCTCGCTTCACTATGTTTGGTCCTAATGATGATCTTATGAAACTCCTCAGTGTACTCTTTCATAGTCTTTTCCTTTTGTCTTAGGTTTTGCAATCTCTTCATCAGCTCCAATTGATAGTCCGCAGGTATAAACTGGTTCTTCAGTTTTGTCACCATTCTATCCCATTTCACAATCTTCTCTTTTCCTTTTTTGTTTCTCTTCAATTGAACCTCCTTCCACCATATTGTAGCATGACTTTTTAGTTTATTCTTTGCAAATCTCGCTCTCTCAGGATCTTAAATTTTTTCATATTCAAAGTATTCTTCAATTTCATTTATCTAATCAATCAAATCCTCTAGATTTAGGTTACCAGTATAGTTTGCAATATCTATTCTAGGTAACTTTCATATTTTTGAAATAGCCTTCAACATCTTCATCTGATCTTATTCTTCTTCTTTAAATTTTCTTCAGCTCAATCTACAACTTGAACTTCATCATCATCTCTTTCATCATTAGGTCTAGGGTTTAAGCCTTTTCTTCTGTCTTCTTCAATAGTATCCAATCTCACTTTCATTGCTCGCATCATTTGCATCATTTTGATGGAACCTGCAAATTTTTTATGTTCCATCTCAAAATATTGTCACATTTTGAATACTAGGTTGGTAATTGAAGGCTTAGGGTTGTGCTTGTCATCACTGTTGAAGCATTTTTGTTTTAGCATGGAATCCTTCCTCAAGAAACCCTTAGATCTAAACGCTTGCGAAGGTTCTAATTTTCCATTTCCCTAGTATTTCCCATTTTCGATCTCATTAAAACATCTTATATCATTAATGATCATGGGGTAACTGGTCGCTCATGCCTAGGTCTGAGTTTTTCATTTTATATATAAGGTTGAATTAAGGGCCTTTTTAGCTTTTACATCCTTTGCATTTTATGGTAGGAAATTTTGATTCCCTTTTCTCATATCGTCCTAGAAGGTCCCCTTCATTAGAACAACTTGTGGGAACATTCTTAAAAGTTTTCCCTTAAGTCTTATCGGCCACATCTCTTCATTGCTCATCTTAGATTGCTTCTGGAGTGTATGTTTTGAATCAAAGATGAGCAGTATTGTTTTTTCTTTGCTCATCACAAAAAGTTTTGAGAGCTCTAAATATGAAATAGCAATGGGCGATACTCTTGCTTCTCCTTATAGTGATTGATTTTTTACTTATCGCTTATGGATTTTGAGCCATGATTTTTAAATTAATGATCAGTGATGGCCTCTAGTCTTTCATTCTTCTTAGCATTTCTTATTATGGATGGTTATGTAATGGTAAGTTTTCAAATAGCGATAAGCGATATGATGTATCTCCTGTGCTTCACACATCATGGATTAGTTTTGAACGTGAAGTTCTATATTAGCACTACGTGATGCAAATGTTCAATGTAATGATTGGGATCCCTCATCGCTAACTTCTTGCAAAATGTATGAGGAGAATTAGCAATGAGAGATGGCCTTGATGGTTTTATTTTATCACTCATCTCGAATTCATTCCAAAGCTTAAATTTTAAAATAGTGTTGAACGATAGGGTTATCTATTCAAAGTTCATGTTGCTGATGCAATTTAGAGTTCAAAGTACAAATTAGTGATGCACGATGGGAAGGTGAACATGATTGAGGAACGGCCATAGATCCAAGGGTTGAGATTTCATTGCTTGGATGTCTGTATCATTGATACGATTAATAAGGGATGAAATCTATCAGTGATAAGCGACAACTATTGAAGAAAAAGGCAACATGGCAGTATCTTAAGGACGTTGTAGAAAGTAAAGAAGAAAGTAGCAGGATGAGTGGAGAACTATTGATATGGTTGTAAAGTAAGATGATTCAATAGGCTGAAGTTCATTGTGATAATACTCACATCACTGATTGAACCCTGGAATTTGGGGTGGATTTGCGATGAGCAATGGAGTGTATAAGGGATTGTTCTCTTCAAATTTTGATTTTGTTTACTTCACCAATATTACGGAAGGAGCATAGATTGAGTTGGCGATGCATGCTAATTGTCAGATTGTGTATGATTAATGAAGATTAAGAAAAAACATGGCAACATTTGAGGTGACATCATTGTTTTCTAGGAACAAGTTGCTAAAGGATGAAAAATGATGCTCATGATCACCATGGCTGAAGTTTCAAAGTCTCGAGGATCAACAACCTAGATTCAAAGCTAAACTACTAAGTTATCAACTTGCGCATGCAAGGAGTTCTTGAATCATTAATTGTTGCATGCTCTAAATCGTTTATTTAATGCAGATCACTTGTTTGTTTTCGCCATTTTTTAGTCCACAGAGAATGTGAGGTATAGGTTAGTGAAGAAGTGTATGAGGGTTGATTTTCCTAAGCTGAGAAGTGAATGTTCTTCTCCCAGGTGAGTTAGTCTTTAATTGGGCTCTCTGTCATTCATGCTCTAGTTTGCCTAGGATTTCCTTTTTCTAGGATTGTTTGTGATTGTCGGGGTTTGTGGGTGTACTTCCCTCCAAATTTAATTTTGAGGCTTTTTAGTTGTTAGTCTATGCTCAATTTAGTCTTGCTACTTATCACTTTTTGTATTGCAAGATGGGAAAGTCTGGTACACCAATTCAGCTAGCTAGGAGATCTTTCCAGCTTAATGCATTTGAATGTTATGAAGAAAACAATTGTCTAGAGTACATACAACTTAAGGAATAGAACTGTTTTAGAAGAATTGGTCAAGTTTAATGGCAAGGATTCAGATAAGCCTATGAAGAAGGCTAGGAAAAGAGACAAGAGTCATAGGGCTTACCTGGGAAAACATAATTCTCCAATTGTCCTCTCTGATAGTCCTTCAGATGCTGGAGGAGACACTAACTCGAGATATGGAAATTATCTTCACTCTCTAGTGCCATATGAAAGCTTTGATGAGTACATGGTGATGGTTCCTCCAATTTCATTGTGAACAAGGAATGGTCAAGCATACTCTAATGTTGGTGATTCAGAATAGACTTTTCTCAGTGTTTTTTTTTTTTATGATACCATGGTCTTTGCATAGGATACTGATAGCAACCAGGGGAGGTCTTGTAACCACAAAAAAAATATTTGATAGCAACAAGTGGAGGTCCTAAAACCACACAACATAATTCCACACAAAAACAACAACCTTCAAGTCACAATTCTCAAAATTCTTCTCTTTTCACCAAATCAACTCAATTTCTTGTAGCATTGGAAACTAACTCAATCAGGTATAAATTTTCAATGAGATCCTTTCATACCTATACCAATAGGTTCCTAATCACCCTTGAAGGAATAATACAACATATTCTCAAACCACAATAGGTTCATTTTGAAGAACTTCTTCAAAACAGGTTTCTAATGTTGTCTAGGCCTCAAATTAGGCCTATTTTACAAATGACCTTGTCTTTAAACCTTCCACCAACCTCCCAAACTGCTAGGGAAGCATTCTACAGGTCACCAAACTAAATATTTCACAATTTTTTTTATAAATACACTCCTCCTAAGCTGCTTAGAACAATAACCCTCCTTTCTAGCACAAAATCTAGGGTTTTATGGAAAATCACACATACAAACTCACTCCAGCCCTACAAACTCATCAAAAATCTTCTATAGCCTCTAAAAAATCTCAAGGAAATGTCAAATAGTTCTTCCCCAACCATTCGCACACTTTACCATCTCAAAGCCACTCAAATTCTCATGGAAACCTCAAGTTTTCACCCTAGGGCTTCATGCCCAACACACCTTTTTGCCTCCCCAACGTTCTCAAAAAATCCACACACATATTTTGTATTTTTGCAGACCCATTCCTCAAGTTACAGTGGTCACAGTGTGAGGAATGGGTCAATTTTCCATTTTTTGTGACTTACAAACCCTTCACCCTACAACTACAAACCCAGTATGATAAATTTAGCAATAAAATGCACAAAAATTTAAGAAAATTATCAAGAATAGATCTAAAAGAAATTTAAGACAATCTATTATGAAAACAAAGTTAATTTGAGTCACTTAGATGTTGTATGGGTCGTACACTGTCCCTAAAAACTTAGAAAACATAGAAAAATGGAGAGAAACAAAGTATTATTGATGTCAAAGCGCTTCGACAACCTTTACATCAAGTTCTTCATGATATTTAAGATGTTTCCCATCAAAATACAACTGTTCCAACTTCCTAAATGAACTTTAAAAATGACTTGACCATTGAACTTCCATAAAAATGCAATTTTGCAACTTTTATGCTTAACAACATTTTGCAACAATTTTTAATTTTGTAATATCAACACAATTGAACCCCCTAATCACCTAAAATCCATCAATTATGACCTATTACAATATAAAATGGTCTCAATAACCTTATTTTATGCCAAAAATCCTAAATCCTAAAGCCTACATATTAACTTCTTGAATTGGCAATGTTTGATCAAAGGTGCTTCTGCACTATACACCCCAACTTTGAATTCTTACAAGTCTCTTGGAAAGATTGATGTAACCTATCCTCCTTTGTGCTCTTCATTCCTTTGACCCTCTTGATCACTGTCATCAAGTTCACCTTGCCTTGATTCTCCATTGTCCTCGACATATTTTCAATCATCATCACTTAAAGCCTGCTCCAACTTCACATACTGATGTTGTGCCTTATTTTACACCTACACACAAACCTTTTCTATTTTCCATCACTTCCTTATTTGATTATTTCTTATACCATTGTCCAGTGCTCTTTCTATCTACATCTTTTCACTGTCAACAATACCATCACATTTTGCAATCTTTGTCAGACCTGCAAGTAAATTTTCCACTATCCCATCACCTTTGCAAGCCTATGTTCTCACAATATCCAACTACCTCTTCCTTGTATTCATAACTACATGGAACATGACTATCCCAACAAGTATTCCATCACTCACTTCTTTCTTTTCCACAAGCTCTACCCACTTACTCTTTACTGTACCAACCTGAGACACATTTCCATCTTTCCTCTTTCACATGAAAGTATCTTTCTTCATCACTGTCTACACATTATCTTCATTCTTCCTTCCTACTGTCCCAAATTTTTCATGCCTTGCATTGGCTGCCAAAATCATACCTTTACCTTCATCAACACTCACATATTCTTTTCTCCCTACTGTGATGATCTCACCTTGTTCATTTACTTCTTCATTCAACGAAGTTAATAGGAATGTTCTCCCATCCTTTTCAATCATGTATGTATTTTGTCTCCCATTGTACCTTGTTGACCTGCCAAACTCCTAAGGCCTTCCTATCAAAACATGGCAACAACTCATAGCCAATATATCACAAAAAACCTTATCTCTATATTGACCAATCTGAAATTCAACTATAGCTTGTTCACTCACCACCATAGATTGATTTTCACTAACTCATGACACTTTGTATGGCCTTTCCCCAGGTACTCTTTGCAAATTCAACTTGTTAACCATATCACTAGATACCATGTTATAAGTGCATCCATAATTAACTATTACCTTACATACCTTATTTTTGCATCTACAAGTTGTCCTAAATAGTGCTCTTCTTTGAATTAGCTCTTTCTCCTTGGATGTTTTCAAGATTTGTCTTTTCATCATCAAACTTTCACCTACTTTAGGAGAAGCAAGAAGACTATGGAATTTGAACTTTCAGCTTCATCTTCATGAACAATTTGTGCTCTCCTTTCAGTTTTCCTTTCTCCTCCACTAGATGTGGAACCAAATTTTCCAGGGCATTTCGAAGAAGGATGACAAAATTCATTGCAATTGTAACACCTCCCTACAAAAATGTTAGGATTTCTTCCACCACCAAATCTTCCCCTTGTGCCTCTAAAACCACCTCTAATATCTGCAACTTGCTCATCTCTTTTGTTTGGCTCTTCTTGATTCTTATTTGTTTGTCTTGGAGTAGAGAAATATCCTCTTCCTCTTGTTATGCTGCCTCTTCCTCTTGTTGTTTTCTCTTGTCTCATTTTCACTTTCTCTTCTACCCTTATAACCATTTGAAAACATCGCTCAACTATTTTTGGTGTCATCAAACTAATTTCATTTTGAATATTGTACCTCAGTACATTAAGATATATAGCTAATCTTTCTTCCTTATCTTCCTCATGCTTTGTTCTTATACTTAACCTATAGAATTCCTTGTTTTATGTTTGCACATCTTGATCCTTTTACCTAATATTTTGTAGCGTTTTAAGCAATTGACTATTATAATCACTAGGAAGGAACTTACCTTTCACTTTTTCCTTCATTCTCTCCCATGAAGTGATCTTGTTCTTTCCCTTTCTTTTCCTTTCATCTTGCACAAAGTTCCACCACAACAAAGCATGTCCTTTATGTTAGGAAAATGAAGAAGTCTTGTTATTTTGTATTGTCATTCATGTCATCATGATATTTGGGGTACAATTGCAAGAACAAGTTTGAAGCTACTCTAGTATTTTGGTTTGGTATCTGATTTGATATTTTGCTTACATCCTCTCGTATTCTGGTCTGGATTTCTCTAGAAATGACAGTCATTGATTATAGTTTTGAGAGGCTGATTATGGTTGTTGGAAGCATGCACATTCAGTATACTATGTGCTCTAGTGCTCGTATGGCATAGTGGTATTACTCTGTTAGCTACTTTTTGTGTTGAGGCCTATTCCTAGCTGACCTCTTGGGTTGATTGAGACACCGTGGATTAATTTTGTAAAGAGAAAATTTGTGCAAACTATTTTTGGTCTAAGCCGACATGATGTAGCGTGAAAAATGTTTGAATTGGTTTGTGAGAAGTTTTTTGTGAACTCTTGATGCTAACATATGGTATTTTCATGAATAAGAAGTGAATCTAATTTAGCCAACCTAATTGATGCTTGCAAAGATATTGGATATATATAACGAACATTTTTTGAAGAAGTGTGTGTTGTGTTGAAGATGTGTGAACATGATGAAGTGTGTTAAGTTTGTTTACTAAGTTTTATTTCGAACTGAATCTGCACTCATTAGGTGTACTCTATTAGTTCATTTTTTAGTTGAAAGCTATTCAATCATTGTAATTTTGTAGGAAATGAGCCTTTTATAAATTGGATAGTGAGTCCTGACAGTGAGCCACCCATTTTTGTAATATCTTATAACTAGTTATACTATATTGTGAGCTAACACTCACCCTGGTTTTTCCCATTTTGGGTTTTCCACGTAAAATTTTTGGTGTTCATGTGTCTTGTGTTTCTATGCTCTATTAATGCTCTTATTTATCTTTGTTATTGTATGCATTAGAATAGTTGGATTGTATCTAATCAAAAAATTTAAGAAGACACTGATTAAACCCCCCTCTCAGTATCTTGGACCTTCAACAATTGGTATTAGAGCCAAAGGTGTCAAGTTTGAATCCCGTTGGGTAACACTGAGGGGGAGATTGTTGGTAGATGGTCAGTCCTCCCCTTGGGCATAAAGCTAATCATTGTAGAAAAAGAGTTAGCAAAAGTCAATCTAATCAAAGAAATATTGTCTACTTTACTTGCAATAAACTAGGACATGTTTCAAAAGTCTACATAAGTAAGAAAAGTATGAAGATCATTCTGGTAGGAGGGAATGAACCTATGAAGAATATTGACAAAGATGAGATGAAGCAAGAGATGAAAAAAATTTGGAAGAAGAAAGAAGAACTGGAGACTGTTGATGTGTCTGTGACCTCATCCAGTACATACATTTTCTCTGAAAATTAGACCTAGCAAGGTCACAGGAGGAGCATTATCAGAAAATATTAAAAAGCCCTTGAATAAATTATGTGTCAGAGGCTGGCATGAGGTTGAAATGTGAAGAATGAATTATTAGAGGCTTTTGAAAAGGAACCGAAAGAAAATATATTGGCATAATGATTTGCAGACTGAATTAGGTTTTTATGTATTAAGATAAATGTTTTAGAAGATTTTTGAAATCTGACGCATTTAATGTGGATTAGGGAAGATCATTTGTGTATCTGAAGTGATTGAAGATTATTTGAAGCATTTTCAAGGAGATTTGGACTATGAGCAGTGCAAACCCTAGTTTCAGATTCTTCAAAGAAAAAGGTACTTTAATCTCCCATGCAGTTGTGTTTAGTGTATTTTGAGCTATTTGAATTTGAAATTGGAAGTATGGCTACTCCTATGGTAGTTAAAGTGTCAAAAAGTTTGAGACCCTCTTACATAAAGTACTCTTTGAAATTTTTTGAATATGATCCCATGGGTGTATTTTCATCAATTCCACATGGTGTAATGTCGACCGAGGATACTAGGATGATGATTCAAGTAAAATTTGAAGAATACAATCATGCAAAGTTAATTGACATCTGGCAAGATGAGCTTACTAGTGAAGACTTCAGGGTTAAACTTGAGTATTTGAATGTGGTTGATAAAAGGTTGAACATCTGGAACAATTTCCCTAATTTTAGCTATGATGACAAATTCATGAAGTTAGTTCTTAGTAGAATCCATGAAAAAAATTTGTGGACTGACCAACCATATCTTATAATGAAGGAGGCAATTAGGGCCGTTACAGGGTTATGGGATAAAGTTACAATGCCTATTTTGAAATCTGTAAAGAATGAAGTTGTAGAGGAACTTACAGGAGCCAAATATGATAAAATAGCTTTAGCAACGAAAAAAATTACTAATCCAGTAGTGAAGTATGCATCTCCCATGATAGGTCACAAGATATATTTCACAAATAGAGAGAACTCTATTTCGGCTACTGCTATCTACACTGGGTTTGATATGGTAGCAAATGGTGTTGATTATGATTTGTGCAAGCTACTCTAGTTACAATTGTTCAAGAATGTGAAGTCATTGAAGGAAAGAAAGTATGCATTTAAATTTGGTTCTCTGATTGTATGCCTACTATTTTATTTCATGAAAAGACTCCCTGGGAAGAATGAATAAGTATTCTGGAACCCATCTAGACCAATGGGATATCAAATTTTTTATTACATGCATAATCTTGGTAATTTGAACACTCAAGAGGATGCCCTAACAACATTATTTGTTGTATTAAAAAGAAATATGAATGAAAGGGATAGGATTCTGAGAAAAATTGTAGAGAAGTATAAGAATGACATCATATTTCATGTCTCCACTAATGAATGCATGATTGAGGCTATAAAACCTCAAACTAGATATAGATTCAGCCTCTTGGATACAAGATAATAGAAGAAGAAGCTAAAGGTTATGTGCAAATGTTGCTGAAGAATCCAAAGGACCCCAACAAACCTCAAATTGGGACATATGCAGAAAAGTATCAAGATTCATATGGAACAACAAAAGCCTAAGATTAGAAAGAAAGTAGAGAAAACACCTAAGGAAGCCAAATTTACAAATGAGGAGATTTCCCTTGGAAGGGATAAGGGATAACAAAAGGAGGAAAAATATTCTAGCCCGAGCAGATCCGGAAGGACTACCTCTGCAAAATCCTCAGCCATCCCTATAACTAAGATTAAGCCTACTATGGTTGATAAAGGTAAAGGTCCTATTTCCTCTGGACTGACTACAAGATCTGGGAAGAGGAGAGTGACTCCTCTGGCACTCCCTACAAAGAGAGGAAGGAAAGAAAAGCAACAAGATAGAAGAATCTTATTATTACTCATGACTAGGACAAAGAAGAAGAAGATCCTAATGCAAAATTGACAAGGAAAAGAAGAGGAGGTTTACCCTCTAGTGAAGGTGCATCTATAGAAGCTGTTGGTTCAAAGAGAGTGCATGAAATATCATTTTCTAATGATGAAGATACACAAAATTTTGGTGTTCATGTGCACTCCAAGCTAGAACTAAAGAAGGATAAGGTAGCTGGTGAGGCCTCTGTGGACCAAAAAGATGAACAAGATATTTTAGTAAGTTCTATCCCCCGATATAAACTTGAGCCAACTCTTAACTCCTTGCAAAATTTTGAGAATATGTTACAACCTACAATGGAATACTATGATAATGTTGGAGAAGAAGATAATAAATATCTGTTGTTAGCTTTCATTCAGTATGTTGCTATTTTAGATGTTAAATGGGATGACATAAGGAAAGATGTACCTGAAAGTATGTGGGTAACACTAATGGAAACAAGAGTAGAAGCAGTTGACTTTGAAGAGAAAAATAGAAATCATGCATATCATAAGATTGGGTCTTCCCTAACCCTTGATGATTTGGAATCTTTGAAAAGGATTTGCTCAAATATGTTTAGGATGAAGAAAAGAGTAAACATATTAATGACAAGAAATAAAAGGCTGACAAAGAAGGTAAGAAATGAAATAGCAAAGGTGATATGGGAAACTACAAAGAAATATGGCATGCTGAAAGCTGATGAAGATGTTGTTGTTGAATATACTAAGGAAAATATTCCTCCTGATACAGGTAATGAAGGAATTTATGAAAATGTTGATGTTGAAGTTGATACCAATGATAAAAATATTCCTCCAGGACGTGAAAAGCAAAATGAAGGAGAGATTGAGCCTGAAAAGCACAATGATGCTCCTCCAAAGCATACTGGAGGAGAAAAAGGTGGAAAAGAGCAAGGTAATGATGAAGAAAATAAAGGAAGCAAAGAAGAAGGAAAATATAATGTTGAGGAAGAAAAGGATAAAAATACAGACAAAGGAAATAAGGATGAAAACAATAGGGATGAAGATAAAGGTGAAAATGAAGGTGAAAAGGATGGAAAGAAAGAGGAAGAAGAAGAAGAGGTAGTAGAGGAAGATAAGGAAAAGGAAAAGGAAGAATAAAAGATAGTTGTGGAATCCTCTAAGAAAAATGAAGAAGAAAAATAGATTGTAAAATCCTTGAAGCATCCCAGTGATTCATCCTTTAGTGGTGATGTACTAAAATGTTTGTTATCTAAGCAAATTAGATTTCAACCTATTATTCCCCAAGAACTTTTGAAACTTGGTGCAGAAGCATCCAAGCCCTTCAAGGAACTTTTCAAGAGATAGGAGAATGTTGGGGTCATGAGGACCTATCAAACATCTCAGGACATCAATTATGACATCTTGAAGCCTATAATGGATTTTGAAGTGGATACATGCATTAGAGGAATCAAAAGTCATGAGGGTCCTGATAAGGACCCTAGGACCAAAATACATTGTAATTGGACAAATAGTGTCTTAGGGGTTTAAATTGGTTTTATTCATGTTAATTAAGGTTGAATAATGCCATGTAATAGTTTATAAGCTTTATAGTTCATAGGAGTTAATAAATTTCAAGTTGGAGAATTCAAAATTTTCAAAATCCAACTTTGGTGGGAAAGTGTGTTTTTGATGATTTAGCACTAATAATGTAATGAAACCAATTCTAATCAGTTGCGACAGTTGGGGGAAGGGTTTTTAAGGTTGGAAAAGTCATTTTTATAGACTGTTGGCTGATATTACAAGTGTTGTATGGACTGCTACAGAAAATCAATAAAAAACTTCAATCTTTATGCATTTT
>VDFB02193867.1:730478129-730502431 GCA_007258455.2 Sequoia sempervirens | reverse complement strand
CAGTAGTGAAGTATGCATCTCCCATGATAGGTCACAAGATATATTTCACAAATAGAGAGAACTCTATTTTGGCTACTGCTATCTACACTGGGTTTGATATGGTAGCGAATGGTGCTGATTATGATTTGTGCGAGCTACTCTAGTTACAATTTTTTGAGAATGTGAAGTCATTGAAGGAAAGAAAGTATGCATTTAAATTTGGTTCTCTGATTGTATGCCTACTATTTTATTTCATGAAAAGACTCCCTGGGAAGAATGAATAAGTATTCTGGAACCCATCTAGACCAATGGGATATCAAATTTTTTATTACATGCATAATCTTGGTAATTTGAACACTCAAGAGGATGCCCTAACAACATTATTTGTTGTATTAAAAAGAAATATGAATGAAAGGGATAGGATTCTGAGAAAAATTGTAGAGAAGTATAAGAATGACATCATATTTCATGTCTCCACTAATGAATGCATGATTGAGGCTATAAAACCTCAAACTAGATATAGATTCAGCCTCTTGGATACAAGATAATAGAAGAAGAAGCTAAAGGTTATGTGCAAATGTTGCTGAAGAATCCAAAGGACCCCAACAAACCTCAAATTGGGACATATGCAGAAAAGTATCAAGATTCATATGGAACAACAAAAGCCTAAGATTAGAAAGAAAGTAGAGAAAACACCTAAGGAAGCCAAATTTACAAATGAGGAGATTTCCCTTGGAAGGGATAAGGGATAACAAAAGGAGGAAAAATATTCTAGCCCGAGCAGATCCGGAAGGACTACCTCTGCAAAATCCTCAGCCATCCCTATAACTAAGATTAAGCCTACTATGGTTGATAAAGGTAAAGGTCCTATTTCCTCTGGACTGACTACAAGATCTGGGAAGAGGAGAGTGACTCCTCTGGCACTCCCTACAAAGAGAGGAAGGAAAGAAAAGCAACAAGATAGAAGAATCTTATTATTACTCATGACTAGGACAAAGAAGAAGAAGATCCTAATGCAAAATTGACAAGGAAAAGAAGAGGAGGTTTACCCTCTAGTGAAGGTGCATCTATAGAAGCTGTTGGTTCAAAGAGAGTGCATGAAATATCATTTTCTAATGATGAAGATACACAAAATTTTGGTGTTCATGTGCACTCCAAGCTAGAACTAAAGAAGGATAAGGTAGCTGGTGAGGCCTCTGTGGACCAAAAAGATGAACAAGATATTTCAATAAGTTCTATCCCCCGATATAAACTTGAGCCAACTCTTAACTCCTTGCAAAATTTTGAGAATATGTTACAACCTACAATGGAATACTATGATAATGTTGGAGAAGAAGATAATAAATATCTGTTGTTAGCTTTCATTCAGTATGTTGCTATTTTAGATGTTAAATGGGATGACATAAGGAAAGATGTACCTGAAAGTATGTGGGTAACACTAATGGAAACAAGAGTAGAAGCAGTTGACTTTGAAGAGAAAAATAGAAATCATGCATATCATAAGATTGGGTCTTCCCTAACCCTTGATGATTTGGAATCTTTGAAAAGGATTTGCTCAAATATGTTTAGGATGAAGAAAAGAGTAAACATATTAATGACAAGAAATAAAAGGCTGACAAAGAAGGTAAGAAATGAAATAGCAAAGGTGATATGGGAAACTACAAAGAAATATGGCATGCTGAAAGCTGATGAAGATGTTGTTGTTGAATATACTAAGGAAAATATTCCTCCTGATACAGGTAATGAAGGAATTTATGAAAATGTTGATGTTGAAGTTGATACCAATGATAAAAATATTCCTCCAGGACGTGAAAAGCAAAATGAAGGAGAGATTGAGCCTGAAAAGCACAATGATGCTCCTCCAAAGCATACTGGAGGAGAAAAAGGTGGAAAAGAGCAAGGTAATGATGAAGAAAATAAAGGAAGCAAAGAAGAAGGAAAATATAATGTTGAGGAAGAAAAGGATAAAAATACAGACAAAGGAAATAAGGATGAAAACAATAGGGATGAAGATAAAGGTGAAAATGAAGGTGAAAAGGATGGAAAGAAAGAGGAAGAAGAAGAAGAGGTAGTAGAGGAAGATAAGGAAAAGGAAAAGGAAGAATAAAAGATAGTTGTGGAATCCTCTAAGAAAAATGAAGAAGAAAAATAGATTGTAAAATCCTTGAAGCATCCCAGTGATTCATCCTTTAGTGGTGATGTACTAAAATGTTTGTTATCTAAGCAAATTAGATTTCAACCTATTATTCCCCAAGAACTTTTGAAACTTGGTGCAGAAGCATCCAAGCCCTTCAAGGAACTTTTCAAGAGATAGGAGAATGTTGGGGTCATGAGGACCTATCAAACATCTCAGGACATCAATTATGACATCTTGAAGCCTATAATGGATTTTGAAGTGGATACATGCATTAGAGGAATCAAAAGTCATGAGGGTCCTGATAAGGACCCTAGGACCAAAATACATTGTAATTGGACAAATAGTGTCTTAGGGGTTTAAATTGGTTTTATTCATGTTAATTAAGGTTGAATAATGCCATGTAATAGTTTATAAGCTTTATAGTTCATAGGAGTTAATAAATTTCAAGTTGGAGAATTCAAAATTTTCAAAATCCAACTTTGGTGGGAAAGTGTGTTTTTGATGATTTAGCACTAATAATGTAATGAAACCAATTCTAATCAGTTGCGACAGTTGGGGGAAGGGTTTTTAAGGTTGGAAAAGTCATTTTTATAGACTGTTGGCTGATATTACAAGTGTTGTATGGACTGCTACAGAAAATCAATAAAAAACTTCAATCTTTATGCATTTTTTTGAGTTTTTTGATGAATATTTGATTCCTTTTGAAGTTATACTCATTTGGATGGTTTAGGAACTTGTTTTTAAATTTTTTGAAGTTATTTGTATGTTCTAATAAGTAATATCAATTAGTTCTTTGTACATTATTGCTGACTGTCCACAAAAAGTTTGGATTTCTCACTAGTTTTGAGAGTTTTTCTTGGATGTTTGATCCATTTCATGGTAGAATGTTGCTGTGACCTATGAAATGGATCATTAATAACATATATCATACAGATATAACAAACTAATGTGCAGGAAAGAGGAGTTCCATGGTGTACACCAAGATTTGACAATACAAAGAGCATGAAAACGGAGGCTAAAGTGTAGCAGCAGGAGATTTTCCTTAACAATGGGTGTCTTTTTGAGTTGGATTAGTTGAAAGATGTTGAGTTATTGGTGAAAAGTCCAAAAATAGGTTTTGGAAGTGTTGGGAAGGCTAGATTTCAAAAGGCCCTAGTTTTGAGGCAAGTTTTGGAGGGTTTTGTGTTTGAGCATGTTAGGGGTGTCATAGAAGCCTAAAAACTTGGAATATTTGGTTTTGAGACATTTTAAGGGACTGTTGAAAGTTTCATGGTTAGGGGATAAAATTAAAGAGGGGTTGCTTTGTAAAAGTAGGCTAATTGAGTAGCCTTGAGCAGGGTAGGTGTATTGAAAGTATATGTTGCTCCAAAAGAATCACTATTGGTTTTTGGATATGTTATGTAGGCCCTAAAAGGGTATCTCAATCCATATTTTATTTGGTAAGTGTTTAGGAAAGCTTGAGTGTAAAGTGGCTTAAACCAGGTTGCATATGCTACAAGGGAGGGCATGCTCATATGGTGGAATTTTGTTGAGTTCTTTGAAACCCATTTTGAAGTTGATCTAATATTCATTTGTGAGTCATTTTGATAAGGTTTCCACCCTCCTCTACATCAGAGTGGTATCAGAGCAGTAAGTAGGTCCTTTAGGGATTGAAAAGTCAACAATGGCACTTAAAAATCAATTGGCAAGAGAGTTGGAGGAGTTAAGGGAAATATTGGAAAGGGAGAGAAGGGAAAGAAGAGAACAAGAAGCAGCAAGACAAAGAGAAGAAAGGAAATGGAGAAGGGAGAGAGAGACCATGCAAGTAAGGATAAATAACCTTGAGAGGAGTAGGAGGAGAGAAGAACAAGAAGACCAAGAAAATAATGATGAAGAAGAAGAGCATGTGAGGGTAAATCAGGAACAACAAGCAGATGAGACAGAGGACCCTAAGGAAAAGAGGTTACTGAGATTGTTGAAGGTAGTACAAAGATGGGAAAGAGTCGCTAGATTTTTCACATCTATCAAAGTGATAGTGAGGAGGTGTGGGATGGCATTTTGAAAACTGTTTTGAGTTTGAAGAGATGGATGAAGGGAGGAAGGTTAAGTTTGCCAAAACCAAGTTGAGAGGTATAGCATTGACATGGTGGACTAGTTTTCAGAATGATAGGATGGCTAGAGGATTGGAAAAAGTTTCTACATGGGCTAGGATGAAGAGTTTGGTCAAGGAGCAATTCCTACCATCTGATTACACAATTCATGTGAAGAGGATGAGGCTGAATTTAAGACAAAAGGACATGGATGTGATGTCCTATACTGAGCAATTTCACAAGCTTAGTATTAGAGGAGGTTATGAGGAAGAAGATGAGAAAATAGCCAGGTATATCAATGGCTTGAGGTATAATCTACAAGATGAGATTGGTTTGCAAATGCCAAGGACATTAGGAGAATGTTTCTAGTTGGCCATTAGAGCAAAAGAAAAGGTGAAGAGGAAGCAAGAAAGATCAAGCAATGGTGGAAGAGGAGGTAGTTCAAATAGGGGCAGAGGTAATAGAGAACAAGAACAAGGTAGCAATGACAAGAGCAACAATGACAAAGGCAAATAGGTATTTTCTGATGAAAGAGGAGGATTCACTCCTAGAGGAGGAGGCAGATTTGGACAGGGTAGAGGCCCATTCACAGGTAGGTGTTTCAATTTCAATGAACCAAAGAACCCTTCCTTCAAGTGTCCTAAATGGGAACAAGCTGATAAAGGTAGAGATGGGAGAGCTAACTTGGTATAAGAAGAAGAAGACAAGGAGGAATCAAAAACATTCATGGCAGACCCTGCGACTGATGGTGAGTTTCTTATGGTCAAGCAAGGAGAAAGACTTCATCAAGAGCCAAAGGTAACTATCTTTAAGACTAATTGTCTTAGTCATGGTAAAATATGCAAATTACTCATAGATTCAGGGTCACATAGCAATTTAGTTTCAGTTGATATGGTAGCCAAGTTAGGGATTGAAACTTTTGATCACCCTACTCCCT
Source organism: Sequoia sempervirens (assembly GCA_007258455.2). Lineage (NCBI taxonomy): Eukaryota > Viridiplantae > Streptophyta > Pinopsida > Cupressales > Cupressaceae > Sequoia > Sequoia sempervirens. Next base: position 730,497,309 of record VDFB02193867.1, on the reverse strand, counting down.
ACAAGGCCACTTGGGTAACTCAAGGATAGCATGTAGAGATTTGTAAGAGTGCTTATGTAGATTTCTCAATTGGATCATATCATGATAGGGTGCTTTGTGATGTCATTCCAATGACTTGTGGTCATATCATCTTGGGGAGACCATGGCAGTATACTAGGCAGACATTGCATGATGGTTTTCACAATACATATTTGGTGCATAAAGATGCTATTAGATAAAAATTAGTGCCTTTTCCTTTGGAGCAGTCAAATGAAAGTTTTATGATCTATTTTGAGAAGAGTTTGCAAGTGGATAAGCAGGGTAAGATAGGTAAGACAGGGGAAGATACTGGTTGGAGGAGGAGTGATGAGTTGCAGCAGGGTTATGGAGCACACAGTCCTAGAAATCAAAATTTGTGGAACTTAGACAATGTCAAGGTTGGAGACATTGAATGCCCTATAGTTGAGGGTGATAGAGGTGGTGTCCTTTCACAAAGGAATCAGTGGCATAGAGGCAAAAATAGGGTACAAGAACATATTGTTATCAAACAACAAAAAGGACAAACAAAACACAGTTTTGATAATAACATGTTGAGTAATAAGAGTGCAGATTGGAAGAAGAGGGAGACAGTGACTTTGGGAGATTACATGCCCTATAATTTGAAGGTGCAAACATATGAGAGCAAGGGGTCTTGTGGTGGCAGTAAGTGGGTACTTCTTGGGGCAAGAATTCTTTCTTTCTTGGGGAGAATGGTGCAGGAGCACCCAAGCCCTTCAAGGAACTTTCAAGAGATAGGAGAATGTTGGGGTCATGAGGACCTATCAAACATCTCAGGACATCAATTATGACATCTTGAAGCCTATAATGGATTTTGAAGTGGATACATGCATTAGAGGAATCAAAAGTCATGAGGGTCTTGATAAGGACCCTAGGACCAAAATACATTGTAATTGGACAAATAGTGTCTTAGGGGTTTAAATGGGTTTTATTCATGTTAATTAAGGTTGAATAATGCCATGTAATAGTTTAGAAGCTTTATAGTTCATAGGAGTTAATAAATTTCAAGTTGGAGAATTCAAAATTTTTAAAATCCAACTTTGGCGAGAAAGTACATTTTTGATGATTTAGCACTAATAATGTAATGAAACCAATTCTAATCAGTTGGGACAGTTGGGGGAAGGGTTTTTAAGGTTGTAAAAGTCATTTGTATGGGATCTTTTCTGATATTACAAGTGTTGTACGGACTGCTACAGAAAATCAATAAAAAACTTCAATCTTTATGCATTTTCTTGAGTTTTTTGATGAATATTTGATTCCTTTTGAAGTTATACTCATTTGGATGGTTTAGGAACTTGTTTTTACATGTTTTGAAGCCATTTTTATGTCTTGATAAGTAATATCAATTAGTTCTTTATACATTATTGCTGACTGTCCACAAAAAGTTCAAATTTCTCACTAGTTTTGGGAGTTTTTCTTGGATGTTTGATCCATTTCATGGTAGAATGCTGCTGTGACCTATGAAATGGATCATTCCTAACATGTATCATACATATATAACAAACTAATGTGCAGGAAAGAGGAGTTCCATGGTGTACACCAAGATTTGATAATGCAAAGAGCATGAAAACAGAGGCTAAAGTGTAGCAGCAGAAGATCTGCCTTAACAAGGGGTGCCTTTTTGAGTTGGAATAGTTGAAACATGTTGAGTTATTGGTGAAAATTCCAAAAATAGGTTTTGGAAGTGTTGGGAAGGCTAGATTTCAAAAGGCCCTAGTTTTGAGGCAAGTTTTGGAGGGTTTTGTGTTTAAGCATGTTAGGCGTGTCATAGAAGCATAAAAACTTGGAATCTTTGGTTTTGAGACATTTTAAGGGACTGTTGAAAGTTTCATGGTCAGGGGATAAAGTTATAGAATGGTTGCTTTGTAAAAGTAGGCTAATTGAGTAGCCTTGAGCAGGGTAGGTGTATTGAAAGTATTTGTTGGTCCAAAAGAATCACTATTGGTTTTTGGATATGTTGTGTAGGCCCTAGAAGGGTATCTCAATCAATATTTTATTTGGTAAGTGTTTTGGAAAGCTTGAGTGTAAAGTGGCTTAAATCAGGTTACATATGCTACAAGGGAGGGCATGCTCATATGGTGGAATTTTGTTGAGTTCTTTGAAACCCATTTTGAAGTTGATCTGATATTCATTTGTGAGTCATTTTGAGAAGGTTTCCACCCTCCTCTGCATCAAAACTCCCTATGATTGAAGGATATGTTTATGTAGAAAAGATGTCTTCAGTTCATAAAGTTGTGTTGGGTGATGCTATTCAAGCATCTAGAAGAAAATAAATTCTTGAAACACATCAAAAAGGGAATGAAATTGAGAGAAGATGCTCTGAAATCTTTGCAGGAATCCATGCTCGTTGTATCCATTGATACATCCCTCACCCCTATTGAAAATCTTAGATTGTTGTTAGACTCTTTCAAGGAGTATTCCTCAACGCTTAATGAAAAGACAAGACAAGAGATAGAATAAAATTTGGTGAAGAAAAGGTTGTTGGGTTTACATGACAAATGTGCTCTTGCACACTCTTGTGTCAAAAAGAGTCTAGAAGCAGTGAAGGTTTGTGAGTTAGAGGCATATTTTGTTCTCTCTTATTGCTTAAAGTGGTCGGATGCCACTCGGAATATCAAGATTGTCATGGACTCCATTAAGTTTTAGTTGTCTGTTGTTTTCGGTACTTATAGTGTATCTAAAGATAAAGATAGATCAATTTGGAAGGCCATCACTACACAGAGGGAAAATTTCTTTGCCTTGCAGAAATAGAAGGAATAAATTATCAGAAAGTTCAATTAGTTAAGTGATATTGTAAGAGTGGAATACACTCCAGTTGGAGAGGCTCCGACATGCACTAAAAGGCTTGAGAAGATAAACTTGATTCCTGATACTCTAGATGGTGCTAAAGAAACTCTGATAGAGCTGGAATCTCTGAACAAGATGTTGGCTGTAGCAAAGGATGGCTAGAAAAAAGGAAAAATAGTCTGGGAAGGTATTCTAAAGGAGCTTCAAGGCTCATCATCCTCTGGTTGATACATGTTCTCTTTTATTTATTTGTTTTAATTGCTTTTTAGTTGTTTTTGGGACACCATTTGTCCTTGATGTCAAAGGGGGAGTGAAGTACAATGAAATATTGATGTAAATAAGGAGTGTCAGTTAGGGGGAGTAGTGTTGTAAATAAGGAGTTTTGTAAATATCCTTTTTGGCACATGTTTCCATCAAATGACAAAGGGGGAGATTGTTAGAAAAATGAAGAAGTTTTGTTATTTTGTGTTGTCATTGATGTCATCATGATATTTGAAGTACAAATGTAAGAAAAAGTTTGAAGCTACTTTAATATTTTGGTCTAGTATTTGATCCAGTATTTTGGTCTAGATTTCTCTGGAAATGATAGTCATTGATTTCATTTTTAGAGGTTGATTATGGTTGTTGGAAGCATGCATGTTCAATATACTATGTGCTCTGGTGCTTGTATGGCGTAGTGATATTACTCTGTTAGCTACTTTTTGTGTTGAGGTCTATTCCTGGCCGGCCTCTTGGGTTGATTGTGAGACCATGGATTAATTTTGTAGAGAGAACATTTGTGTGAAGTATTTTTGGTTTGAATCGACATGGTGTAGTGTGTGAAATGTTTTAATTGGTTTGTGAGAAGTTTTTTGTGAACTCTTGAAGTTAACATATGGTATTTTCATGAATAATAAGTGCATTTAATTAGGCTGACCTAATTGATCCTTGCGAAGAGATTGGATATATATAACAAATAGTTTTTGAAGAAGTGTGTGTTGCATTGAAGATGTGTGAACATGATGAAGTGTGTTAAATCCATTTACTGAGCTTTATTTGGAACTGGATCTGCACTCATTAGGTGTTCTCTATCAGTTCATTTTCTAGCTGAAAGCCATTCAATCATTGTAATTATGTAGGAAGTGATCCTTTGTTTTGGACACTGAGTCCTGGCAGTGAGCCACCCATTTTTGTAATATATCTTATAACTAGTTATACTATATTGTGAGCTAAAACCCATCGTGGTTTTTTCCATTTTGAGTTTTCCACATAAAAATTATCATGTTCATGTGTCTTGTGTTTCTATGATTTGTTAATGCTCTTATTTATCTCTGTTATTGTATGCATTGGAATAGTTGGATTGTATCTGATCAGAAAATTTAAGAAGATATTGATTCACCCCCCCTCTTAGTATCTTGGACCTTCAACAATTGGTATCAAAGCCAAAGGTTTTGGGTTTGAATTCCCTCAGGTAACGTTGAGGGGGAGTTTTTTGGAAGATGACCAGTGCTCCCCTCAGGATTTGTGACATGGAATAATTGCCTCCCATGGATCTGTTAACTTTGGCAATTGTATCAGGCATTAACAGGTCTATCTTTTGGTTCAACGACAACTATGGGGCCAACACTTTCAACTTGGTTTTGGCCTTCTTCACTTTGCATTCTTCATCTATCTCTTCACTGTCAAAGTAAGTCTCCATGGCTCCTATCTAATCCAAGAGCTCTTTCCCATCTAGTTTACCTCCATACATAGGTATATCCATTTTTTTTTCCACCACTCTTCACACCCTTCAAAAACATCATCATTCTCACATACTCTGGATCCATATCTTCCTCTTCACTAGAAGTTTCTTCTTCTTTAGTATCACTTTCATCCATGGTGTCTTTATCCTTTAATGCAACAATTCCCTTCTTGAAGGCTTCTATTTCTTTAGCCTGCTCATCAATATTTCTTGCGACTATGCTTCCTTTAGGAGGCATCTTGACAGTATTGCCTCTTCACCTTCCAACCTTGCTTCTGCAAACTTTAATCTTCCACAAAAGATCTACTTCCTTGCTCTTATAGCACTTGATAGCAATGAGGGGAGGTCTTGCAACCACACAAAACAATACTTGATAGCAACCAAGGGAGGTCCTTCAACCACAAAACAAAATTCCACACAAAAACAACAACATTCAAGTCACAATTCTCAAAATTCTTCTGTTTTTAGCAAATCAACTCAATTTCTTGTAGCATTGGAAACTAACTCAATCGGGTATAACTTTTCAATGAGATCCTTTCAGACCTAGACCAGTAAGTTCCTAATCACCCCTCAGGGCATACTACAACATACTCTCAAACCACAATAGGTTCCTTTTGAACAACTTCTTCAAAACAGGTTTCTAATGTTGGCTAGGCCTCAAATTAGACCTATTTTACAAAGGACCTTGTCTTTAAACATTCCATAAACCCACCAAACTGATAGGGAATCATTCTACATGTCACCAAACTTAGGATTTCATAGCTTTTTTTTACAGATACACTCCTCCTAAGGTGCTTAAAACAATAACCCTCCTTTCTAGCACAAAATCTAGGGTTTTATGGAAAATCACACATAAAAAATTACTCCAGCCCTACAACCTCATCAAACATATTCTATAACCTTTGAAAAAACTCAAGGAAACATCAAATAGTGCTTCGCCAAGCATTCACATAATTTACCATCTCAAAGCCACTCAAATTCTCATGGAAACCTCAAGTTTTCACCCTAGGGCTTCATGCCCAACACACTTTTTTTCCTCCCCAGTGTTCTCAAAGAATCCACACACCTATTCCATATTTTTTCAGACCCATTCCTCAAGTTACATTGGTCACATTGTGAGGAATGGGTCCATTTTCCAATTTTTGTGACTTACAAACCTTTAACCCTGCAACTATAGACCCAGTCTAAGAAATTTAGCAATAAAATGCACAAAACTTTAAGAAAATTCTCAATAATGGATCTAAAAGAGAGTTAAGACAATATATTATGCAAACCAAGTCAATTTGAGTCACTTATATTTTGTATGGGCTGTACACTATCCCTACAAACTCATAAAACATAGAAAAATGGAGAGAAATAGAGTATTATTAATGTGTCAATCTTCAAAGTGCTTCAACAACATTTACATCAACTTATTCATGATATTTAAGATGTTTCCCACCAAAATACAATAGTTCCAACTTTCTATACTAACTTTTAAAATGACTTGACCATTGAACTTCCATAAAAATGCAATTTTGCAACTTTTATGCTTGACAACATTTTGCAACAATTTGCAATTTTGCAATATCAACACAATCGACCCCCCTAATCACCTAATATCCATTAATTATAACCTATTACAATATAAAATGGTCTCAATGACCTTATTTTATGCAAAAACTCCAAAATCCTAAATCCTACATATTAACTTCTTGAATTGGCAATGTTTGATAAAAGGTGCTCCTGCACCAGAGGTGCTCTTTTCAACATGCCCATTGTTTTGGTCTTTTAATCTTCCATGTTGATGTGGAAGTACTTCATCTAGTATGATACAAATATATTTTATTCGATGAGGATGTGATGGAAACAACTAATGGTACCCTATGCATGAGTTTTGTCTTTTTCTTTCCCCTGCTTTCAAATGATTACATAAAACTACTCGGGAAATATTTCAAAATCGGTTGAAATTAGGTTTTTGAAATGAAATAAAATGATCTTGTTACTTAGCCGAATGCTTGTTTCTCACCTATTTATAAAGAGGATTTCATGGCTTAAGAAATCGAGTTCAAAAAAATTTGAGTTTAAGAAAGGTCTAGGTAAAGGCTATGCTCAGAGAGTAGTAGAATGTAAATAGATAAGTTGATGAATATATCAAAAGCAAGTCTATGGAATGTTTCATAGTGTATGTTGATCTTAAAATGGTTTTACAAAGTAATATAAGTAATGAAAGAAAATATTAGTTCTAAGATATGAGCTCTCCTATGTATTTTTCTTGCAAATTATGAATGAAATTGTTAATTATAATTTCATTTGTCTTCTGTCATTTTCACTGAATGAATGGGTTTGTTTATGATTCAATTCAATGAGTTGATTTAATGCTAAAATGAGATCATCGGTTTGTGGGAAAAGGATGTAGGATTTGGTAAGGAAGAAATATTTTAAAACGCATCAAATTGGATTTCACAAGGTAGCGTGCCAATAGTCCCTTGATTACTAATTTTAAAGTGTAGTTGTATTACTGATTGATTACAAAGTATGACTCCATTGTTCCTTTAGACTAGGCACTAGTCTTTCCGTTAGCTTATCTTATGATTGACTGAGCTAGTGTTGAACCTGACCAAAGATTTAGAATGGGAATGAATTCATAAAGTATTTTAAATCACACCATACAAACCTTTAGTAGCATCGTATTCCCTGCAATAAATAGCAATTATGTAAGAGGTTTTCCAAGCCTTTAATGATATTTTCTTATTTGAAATTCCTAAGGAATACATCTATGTATGGAAATTCTCTTGATCAATTAGGGATGTGATGAGAAAAATAGGATTACCTCTTGGGTTTCACAGAGCCTGAAGAGAAGAAGTGGGGTTTCAATGCTTCACTTAAGTGTTGGCCAATCCTCACCCTTACTAAAAATTGAGTTCTGGTAGACTCATAGGTAAGGGATGAGATTAAGTTTGGTTCATAAAAAATAGCCAACACATCTCATTCATCTTTCCAACAACATTAATATTAGTATGAATTCTCCTCAGTGACATCTCTTCCTAGGATTTGGTGCAACTACCTCAAGTTGGCGATCTAGCTACAGAGTTACAACTACCTCACAATTGAAAATTTGTTAACAAACTCAAGTAGACTGCCTCAAGTTGGCAATCTTTCCACATAAAGATCTTAATAAATTCCATGCTCAACTTCACAAAATCACTCCGGTGTAACTGCCTCAAGTCAGTGATTTGTCCAACTTCACTTCCAAAGTTCAGAAAGTCGCTCTGATCTCCCAAAGGTTCACAACTTCGCTCTTATACCACTTGGTGCAGTCAAGGATGGAGGGTTTAGGAATAGGACTGTCTAACCTTGCAGCAAGAGTAAGCACAATGAAATCTCAATGAATAAGAATATAATCACATATTGAAATATGGAGAATAGTCAATTATTCATTGGCAACATGCCCTACCTTTTGGATTACAGAATTATAGAATGATATGGCATCAAATCCTAGAAATACAATGCAGGTCGAAGCCCTTAATCCTTATCTCACTATCTCTATCTTCCCCCCCTAATGTAACTACATGATGCCTATATATATCATTCCTGAGCTCCAGAAAAGGTCCATGTTGGTCTCAAGAGGTCTCAAACCCTGAAGTAGATGAAACATATGAAGGTCAGCCAAAACATATGATTCTCTTTTGATGCTTTGACAAACATGATGCAAATCAGAACTAAGGTTCCTTGACAAATGTGCATCCTTATGGAAAGGTATCTTGAGCTCTGTAAGTCATGGGATAGTTCCACACACTTAAAAAACCAAGACTGGTCGATGAATGCTCTTTGTCCAAATACAGTTGATATTCTGTTAGCGATAACTTCACAATGGAATCTCCAAAACACTTGAATTCTAGATATGATGCACATGTTGCAATGAAGATCATATATCCCACTCTGTTCTCTAATGTTATTATGTGGTACAATGCAGTATGAAATACTCAGACTGCGTCCTGATAGATAACTACTGAAATGCATGAATGCATATATTTTTGGTTGATGCAAGATTTCCTGAAACTTGGGATGCTCCTACATCACATGATATGGAGATATTTAAACTTTTGAGGACATGAGTCAACAAAGTGCACTAGTTTAATTTTTAATGACTCTTTCTTTTAGAACCTACACTAGGAAGATACTTTGTACTATGACATGTGTTGCTTAGTCATCCTCATCTATGTTTGATAATTATTAAAACTTTTCCCAATCTAATATTGAGTAGATACCACATGTCTTCATAACACATGAGTGCATGTTTAATCTTCACTTCCTTGATAAATTATATTGCACTATATGTTGTGCTACAAACAAGAGATTACCACTTGTGATTAATTTGACCCTTATCTATGAGGCAAGTTGTTGGTAGGTGTTGTCATTAATGTCATCACTAGTGGTTGTCATTGATGTTAACAATAAGGATATTGTTGTTAGCTATTGTCACCACATAAGTAATATGTTGTTAGTCCTTGGAATTGGTTGTTTTTGTTATATTTAGTTTGGGCTAACATTGGTTGGATGTCATGGCTTATCAAAGAAGAGAAGAGTTGAAGAATTACATGGTTGGAGGTCATTCCTTATAAAAAAAGAGAAGATTTGAAGAAGTTCATGGTTGGATTTCATGCCTTATCTTGAAGAAGTATTATTGTTGATGTTCATATAATGTATTATTATTGTCAGTAGATTTATTTACATAATAATATATTCATATGAGGATTAGAATAATGAAGATGAGGATTAGAGGAATTAATATGAGGATTAGAAATATGTCTAATGTTGAAGAGATGTTGTTGAAGGTATACAGTTTATCTCATGGTCTCTCCTAACGTTCTTGATAATATATGTGTTATTGATAGGAAGTTTTGGTCTCCTCAAGTTGCTCAAATTTTTTGAGTTCAAGAAGTTACATTGGAATTTTTCTGGGAGAATGCTCCAAATTCCCCCACTATTAGAGTTATAGTCTTGTGGTTCGGTATTCGATGTCAATTCTCTATGTACATTGCACTCCTATCTTTATAGGTCACCTATCTTTACAAGAAGGTTCCTATGAATTGTAGAAGGTTGGAAATGTTGCTAGTTTTTTGTACTGGTCTGGGAAATGCTTTGTGTTTCTCTGGATTGAGGTCTCTACTCCCGCGGCTTGGTGAATATGCTCACAATTTTTGTGCAATGTCTCATCTCCAATCTCACATATTGAAGTGGTCCATGAGTTCTTCTACAAATGTTACATCATCCGATTATGTATTCTATGTTTCCTAAATAGAGTTTTATATACCTATTTGGTTTATGGTGGCTATTGATTGCATGAAACTATGAAATTTTTTGAGTTGTGCTCAATTTTTCTAGTTCTAGAAGGGGTTAAGTTTTGTGTAGACTAATTCAACCCCAACTCTCAGTTTTTTAAAGTGTTCAATAATTGGTATCAAATATAGGTTCCTCTATAGAAGCCTAACAACTTGAGGAAGAGATATAGGATGTCATGTGATGGTTCATACAAGGGTCCTAGGTTTGATGGGACTAACTAATCCTACTATAAAATGATAATGGAAGGACACCTAAAATCTCTTGGATTTGGTGTTTAGTAATCAATCAAAAGTGCTTGTGTTACCCCCACCACTCCTATTATAGATCATGATAAAATCAAATTATATGAATGTAATGCTAAATATAAGAATGTTATTCTATGTGGTTTAGTTGATTTAGAATTGTTGAAGGTGATGAATTGAAATTCTACTAGATATGCTTGGAGAAGCTTAGTAGTATCTATGAAGGAGATTCTAAAGTGAAGCAAGCCAAGATGAAAATCATCAACAGTAGATTTGAGACTCTACAAATGATGAAGATATTGCAAGCTATATGCTCTTGGTTAAGGAAGTTGTTAGTGGTATTATTGGTCTTGGTAGAGGAGTGAAAGAAAGTGAAATTGTGAAGAAGGTTTCGAGATATCTCCCAAAGTCTTACAGTCATAAAGTGTCTTCCATTGAAGAATCCAAAGACCTAGATCAATACTCAGTTGAAAAAATGTTTGGTACTCTTACTACCTTTGAGATTAGAGATTTTGGTTAAGATATTCCAAAGAAAGAAGCTACTTTCAAAGTCAACAAAATGATTGAAGATGAGCTTCCTGATCAAAATGAAGATTTTGATGACGTTGAAGCTAACTTTGTGAGAAGACTACAGAAAGGTACTAGAAAATACAAAGGTAAGTTACATTTTAAATGTTTCAATTATGGAAGAATAGGTCCTTTTGCATCCAGATGTCCTTACAAAGAATAAAATGAAAACAATAAAAGTGATAAGGTCAAGAAGGGTCTCTATTCGAAAGAGAGTAGTGTTTCCTTTGAAGATGAGGAGAATGATTCAAATGTTGAAACTCTCTTTATGACCTTCAATACTATTGATAGAAAGTATAATGTTGAGATATGTAAGGAGTCAAGCTCCTTAAGTGATAAAGACATATTTTCCTCTGATCTGGATCTAGAATCTATGGAACTTGAAGGTTGGGACTTCAACTCAAATTAATGGGAGATTGAATTTGAAGGAAAAATCAAGTATACATTAGAAGACTTGAATAAAGAAAGAGGTCTAGCTCAAAAATATGAAAGCTTGATTGTAAAATCAAAAGAAGAATTTGAAAAACTGAGAATTCAAATAAAAGAAGGAAAAAGATATGAAATCAGACTAAAAGAGGTAGAAGGTGTGATCTATGGTTTGAAAATAAAAGTTGAAGAAGGTAAGAGGATTGAATATTTCTTGAATTATCAAACTCAAAGAAAAAAATATTGAATTTTTAAAGCTTGAAGAAGAAAATACCACTCTAGGGAATGCCCTGAAAAGAGAAAAGGAACAAATTGATAAAGGAAAGATGTTTGGTTTTGACAATCAAAAATAAAATGAAAAGTATGAAACAAAAGAAGATAGATTCTATCCTAAAGAATCTAAGAACTCCTTTGGAGATACAAAGAATATTCATAATGGTGGATCTAGTTTTGATCAGAAGTAAAAAAGTTTGAGAAGTCCTCCATTAGTAAAACAACATGCTCCTAATAGGTTCAATCATTCCTTTCAAGGTTACTATTTTTTCTTGCAATATTTTTGGGCATAAGGATTTTGATTATAGAGTTAGATAAAGAAGGAATAACAACATAGGAAGAATGTATTTTATACCTCAAAGAAAAAATACTTTTTTATTTCATGGATATTTCTTTGCCCGCAACAACTATGGTCACAAGGTTGATGAGTGAAAATCTAAGGTGAAGAGGAATAACTCTATTCTAGAGAGAAATGTTATGTGTTATAAGTGCAGTAATATGGGACATAAGGAAAAATATTGTATAAATGTTTTTGTGAATCCATTTACTCAATATCAAAAAAGGATGAATCCATTAATCAACAAAATAGGGGAAATGAAAAGAAATAGAATGAAGATCATGAGAAGGATGATTCTACTATTATGTATTCTACACAATATTCCAATACAAATTGAGATAGAGTATTATCTTAGGGGGAGATGTCACTTTCTAAACTATTTTTCCCCCTAAAAAAAGGCCATTGAAGACTTCAACATGTAGGAAGATTTGAATCAAATTAGTCAATGTGTAGATATACTATGTATAAATGGACCTTGTTTGATGTTCCCAGTGGAAGTTGATAATGTGTGGAAGTTGGTTCACTTTTTCTAATTAATGTTATTCCAATTTGGTGTACCGTACTTAAATTTCTAAAAGAGAAAATTTGAGTAGTTTTCCAAAAAAAATATTGTGCATCCTTTGTCGTAAAGTCGGGTTTTTTTTTTTGTATCTCTCCACATAATTTTTTTCCCTGCGGTTCAGAAGTCAAGTTGATCATAATGTAAAGGTATCATATTCATTTTTTCAAGTCTTTATACCTTCTGAAGTAGAACATATCAATGTCTATGTTCTAGTCTAGCTTAGTGAAAAGATGTTGAAGGCTTGTTGAAATATTCTAAATTTCTCCGAAAAACAAAAGTCTTGTCCATATAGATCTATGGGCATGCTATCTTGATGTATAAGATTATTTGATGTACCATAAAGCTCTATAACAATGCCTATCTATTGTTTAGAATTTTTTTTGGGGTATGTATGCTAAATGGTGCTTGAACAAGTCAATTATATGAGTAGGTTTTCTCTACATGTGTCATGCTTGGTTGCCAAATTTCAATCCAATCCTAATTAATCTCATGAAAATGATGTGAAAGGGATTATTAGATACCTAAAGGGTACTTTAGATTATGGGCTATTGTACAGAAAGGATGAAAATTTCTCTCCTTGTGCCTATACTGATGTTGATTGGGAAAGTTGTGTTGATGACTAGAGAAGTACAAGTGGGAGTGTATTATTTTTAGAGGAAATATTGGTCTCATATTTCAACAAAAAATAAAGACTCAATGTCTTTTTCCATAGCAGAAGTAGAATATATTGTTATAGCATCTTGCTATACTTAGATGATTTGGATGAAGTAGAATTTGAAGGATGTGAAGGTGGTGTATGATGAACCTATTCCTATACTATGTGACAATAACAGTGATATTAACATTTCTTATAATCTGGTAATGCATTCAAGGACTAAAAATATCTCAATATGGTACCATTTTCAGAGAAAGAAAGTTGCAGAACATGAAATCATAATGGAGTATGTGCCTACAAAGGATTAGATTATAGATATTTTTACAAAGGCTCTTTCAAAGGATATGTTTGAGTAATTAAGGTAGAAGCTAGGGGTTATTTCCCCTCCTTCCTCTAACTAGATGCATAAGAAGGTGCATCTTTTTAGGGGGAGAAATACTTGTCATATCCTTTTTCCTAGATTGATGGGTTCTACCCTTCAGAGGGACCTAGTAGTATGGGGGAGTCTTGAAACAATTATGCAATTGTTGTATATGTATGTGAAAAGGAAGTGTTACTAGTCAAAGGGGGAGAATGTGTTGTTATTTCAATAGAAGATCCATTTTCCCTTTGCTCCTAAAGATAGAAAAGGTTTTGTTTCCTTGTGCAAAAGTGTTTGGCCCTTTGTCCTTGATGTCAAAGGGGGAGAGTGAGTAGTGTGCTTTCATCAATTTCAAAAGGGGGAGATTATTGACAGTTGTTGTCATTGATGTCAACACTCACATTTCTCATTTATATTAACACTAAGGAGATTTTTGGTACTTGTTACCAACATTGATTGTTAGTTGTAATTGATGTTAGCACCTAAGTAATATGTTGTTAGTCCTTAGCATTAGTTGCTTAGTTTATACTCAGTTTGGGCTAACATTGGTTGATGGCATGCCTCGCCAAAGAAGAGATGAATAGAAAAAGTTCATGGTTGGAGGTCATGCCTTATCAAAGAAGGGAAGAGTAGAAGAATTTAATGGTTAGATGTCATGCCTTATAAAAGAATTATTATTGTTGATGTTCATATAATAAATTATTACTGTCAAAAGAGTTTTTTTCATAATAATATATTCAAATAAGGATTAGAAGCAAGACAAATGTTGGAGAGATGTTTCAGATGGTCTAAAGTCTATCACATAATCTCTCTTGATGTTTCTGATAATGTATATGTTTCTAAAAGGAAGTTTTTGTCTCCACAAGTTGCTCAAATGTTTCTAGTTTAGGAAGCTTCATTGAAGTATTTTTGGGAGAATTCTCTACATTCCTCCATTCTTATAATTTCAATCTTGTGGTTTGGTATTTTATGTCAGTGATATGTGTATTTTGCACTCCTATCTTTTTAGGTCATGTATTTTTCCATGGAGGTTCTTGTAAATTACAAAGGGTTGGCAATATTGCTAGTTGTCTAGAATAGTCCGATAAATGCTTCCTATTTCTCTGCATTGAGGTCTCTACTCCTATGGTTTGGTGAATATTCTCACAACATCTTTTCAATATCTTAGTTCTAATCTCATTTACTGAAGTGTTCTACAAGATTTTCTACACATGTTACATCAGTTGATTATGTATTATATGTTTCCTAAACAGATTTTTTTGTAGTTGTTTGGTTTGCAATGGTTGTTGATGGAATGAAACTATGAATGAAGTGTATAGAAGTTATTTTTTATGTTCAAGAACCTCCCTATGTGACCTATATTTTGTTAACTAGTCGCTTTGGTTCCAAATTATGTCTTGAGTTGGATTTCTATTTTATTTGTGGACATCTGTTCGATAAGGCTTTTTCCTTTGCTTGGTCCCTGTGCTTGGGGGTTTTCACTAGTAATCGAACATGTGTCATGATAGATTTTGCTATTGACCTATCCTATTTAGGACCGCATCAAGTAAATTCATTTGAAAGAGTGTTTATCGACCAACTAGTTATGTGCTTCAATGTCTCATCCACATGTTTCCTTGATACCAACTTAGGTTGATGTGCACCTATGTGTAAATCTTTTTTATCACATTGAAATAAGTGCTAAGACTTTTTTGGTCCTCTCTATCCTTGGGCTAGGACTGCATTATTCTTTGATGTCTGACCAATTGAATTCATTGTTTATTCTCTTCTTGATTGACCTTATTGAAGAATTAAAGTGTTGTGGTAGATATAAATGCAAGATCATTTTAGATGCAACACAATGGAGAAGTGTACAAGCAAGAAAAAGTGTGTGTTTGAGTTGATTATCTAGCAAAGATAGTGCTAAATATTATGAAAGGAAATATAAATTGATCTTGAATGCCTCAGTGAATAGAGATTTGTGCTAGAAATCTATGTAATTATCTTATAAATCTTTTGTAACCTTCTCTAAGATAGTGAATCTCATCAAGTCCTTTGCATCTTGCTCCTAGAGTCGGTTGGTACTTCAATGCTCCAAGTCCTTTTTTTTATATTTCTCTAAGGTAGTGAGACTTCTTGCAAGTCTTTTGGAAGTGATCCTTATATTATAAGTTAATTATCACCATGGTTTTTCCCTTATTGGGTTTTCTATGTAAATCTAGTGTCTCCTTATGCATGTGTGCGTTCTCTATCTCTTTCTCTTTATTGTTGATCTAATTACTATTATATCTTTCATTGGTAATATTTTTTGAAGTTGTTAATGATTTAAATTTCTATATTCTTCTCTATTACTGCTCTTCTTAAAATTTTATCTTTATCTACTAAAGGATTTTGAGTTGTACTGAAAGTTTCAAGTTTCAAAAGGGGTTGTTTTTTGTGTAGACTAATTCACCCCCCTCTCAGTATCTAGAAGTGTTCAATAGTTTCTTAGACATTATCATCCATGTTCGATAATTCCCTCCACTTGCATAATTAAATAATTTATAAATTATTTAATTAGTTAATTTCTTCCAATCATTCAAAGAATATTCTCATGGAATATTCCATTTTTCAAATTCAAATATTTCCCTCCACATGGAAATATATCCCACATGCTCCTAAAATTAAGGGATTTTTTATTATCTCAAGAAATTTGGACTTGTGATTAAAATTCTTGACCCATTTCATTAGGAATTATCAACCCCTAATTTGATCTTTGATCCATACCATCTTCTCTCCTACATTTTCATCCATTGATTAGATAATTCAATCCTAACCATTAATTCATTCTAAAAATCTATAAATAGTCTTAATTTTACATGAATTCTAATTAATAAACATTCAATTAACCAAACTCTACTAATTTTCATACTCATCCTTAAGCCAATTATATTTGTGAATCACCATTATCATCAAACATTGAAGCTTTTGCATCATCAACCATAGATTATGCTTGAAGCTAAGCACTCCACATCAATTCTAGCACTAATCCTCCAATGGGATTGAGGTTTACATTTTCTAATTAGGTTTTCAATTGCATTACTTTGATATTTCATGCTTTAATTGAATCTTTTTTAGTAATTTTGAAGAATCTCATTGAATATTCTTTATGATCAATTACTTGTTTTCTTAGTTAATTTCAATTGAATTTGATCATATTATCATACCATATTACAACCATAAATTTTTTTTTTTTAAGGCAACTTACCTTTATACTTTCAAGAACCCCTATATAACTTTTTGACAAAGTTTTCTTCCTCTAGATCTGATGCATCTATTGAATCAGGACAATCTTGCTTCCTAGACACTTTGATTGCCACTTATTTCCTTACAAATTTTTCATTTTCAATTCTCATTTCATAGGCATTCATAATTCCATGTAACTCATCCATAGTTAGAGTATTAAAATCTTTAGCTTCTTCAACAATATAAATTTTTGTATCAAACGTTTGGGGAAGGGATTTGAGTACCTTTTTCACAATCATACCTTCTTTTAGTTCTTCACCAAGACCTCTAATAGAGTTGAAAACCTCATCAAACTCTAGAAAGAATGAGGCAATATTTTCCTCTTCCTTAATTTTTATACTTTCAAATTGACCTTGGTAGGCTTGAAGCTTAGCCTTTGGACTTGTCATCACCTTCATAGATATTGCATTTAACTTAACCCATACTTCCTTTGATATCCTACAATGCATGATCTTTATAAATTGAGGGTCAGATAAACCACATAAATTAGCATTTCTTTGTTTGGAATTATTCTCACAAGCCTTCTTTCCAACCTAATCTCTTAGGGGACTTTCAAAGATCTCATATCAATCCACAATTGATTTTCAAACCTCAAATCCTAGGGCCATCAAGTATGCTTCCATTCTTACTCTCCAATAGGAATAATTGGATCCATCAAAGAGTGGTTCCTTATTTTAAGGCAATACTTCTTGAGCCATAGAGTGTCCCATCCCAAATATACCTCAAATTGTTAAACTTTTTTAAAGGAACTTGGCTCTAATACCAATTGAAGAGCACATAATATACCAAGAAGAGGGGTGCTCAGTATATGCTAAAACTCTTTAGTTGAACATTAATTACCATTAATATCTTCACTAATAATGAATTTAAAAACTTCAAGGTAGCAAGTATTAATCAAGTAACTTAGATGCACTCATTCATACAAAGAACACAAGATATATGTGGAAACCCAGAATGGGAAAAACCATAGTGAGAAGAGATGCTTGGAGATAATGTCCAAATATAACCTCACAAAAATAATTAATAACTTAAAATCATGAATTAAGCACCAACCTATCAAAGAAACCAATCCACAATATAAATATCTAAGCACCAAATCAATAGGAAAGACACCAATCCTACTGAATAATAGAAATATGATTTGTGGATCTACAAGATTGATAATACAAATTGCACTTGATTTGGTCTACCTTCAGACACTCTCATACAAAACATATGATCTTCTGATAATGGTGCATAATAATTAGGATGTAACTCCCATTACATTGTCCAAATATATAATTCACACACATATTGAATGAATCCTAGTCATAAATATATGTATTCCAATACATTAACAATATTTCATGTTGTCCAAAAACCTCTTAACACCATTTGCAATTAGCTAGGTTAGTTAAGGGTAGACCTAAATTCAAATTGATATGAAACATGTAGCAAGTCAGTCGTAAAATATTTCTTACCACCAATAATGATGATATTATGTGCTTCCTTTAGAGATATTAAGATGGTCTTATTTTATCTCCTCAAGCTTCCTCCAATTAGCACACACTTCCCTTCTCTAGCACAAAAACTTAGAGGTTATCCTCAATCATCCAACCAACACAAACCACACTTTGTTACTTAGAACTCTCTATCTAATTAATCTCAACCTCTGAAACTTTGGGATCTGATACAATAATAGTAACATTCCTTTAGGTCCAAACTACAAGTCATAGCATTCAATAACAATAGAATCCAGATCAAAACACTATTATAGTATAATACAGTGTATGAGTAGCAATCCACATAATACATCCACAAACACTTACAAACTACTTTAGGCAGTTTTCTTCATTGTGTAGATCATGCTAGTATGTTGTTCCCAAAATCTCTAACATGACATGACAGTAATACTTCTTGATTTCAAAAGATCATACTTGATAGAATTAATTACACTTAATTCTAACTAATTTGTTGACATAACTCCTCTAATATCAATGAGCTCCTTTGAAATCACAATCACCTTTGAAATCAATAAACACATGTTCAATACCTACACCTAATAGTCTTATTCACACTAGATTCAATTCACTTAGTGGTTTAGTTTTCTCACCTTATAGACACTTGATACATGATGTCATGCTTTTCCAAAGTGTTCTACATGTTTCACATCTCTTGGAAGATTAGTTAGTCCTTTTGTTTCAACTTCCTACTTCCTCCTTGATGAGGGCGCAGCCCGAGACTTAGAAAATAACCCACAAACAAGAGAATAATTTTATTATTTAGAAAATGGAGCTTCTTACATGTAGAGGATCTCAAATCCCCAAGTTCTACAACACATGCAAGTTACAAAAAGCTATAGAATAACCCTTTCGCAATATGCGAGCTTGTCCCCAAAAATTTACCCAAAAATTAGAAACCCGCCCATAAATAGAGCTCTTCTTTAGTTTTGGAGCCAAAACAATATTCAAATTTGAGTTTAGGTGATTTGGCATCAAAAAATTACAACTTGAAGTTCAAATTTCAAAAGAGCATTTGGTAATTGTATTCTAGAAAGTGCCAACTTCCCGAGGCCATAACTTTTGATCCGGGACTCTGATTCACGAACCGTTTGAACCGTTGGAAAGGTCTCGAAGTCAAGAACGC